>JAWZYV010017274.1:0-600000 GCA_038373885.1 Cheiracanthium punctorium
CTCAAATGCAATTGGCAGATATTAAATGTGGATCAATTCGATTCGATCGAGAGAATGTGTACAAATGATGTCAGAAGAAACCACGCCTACACATTTGAATATTACGATTCAAAGAAAACTTTCTTTAGCGTTTTGGCTATACAGCCTTTTTACTTGTGAAGCAAGCTAACGCAACTGCATAGCAGAATTTAATTATCGGCGGTTGAACATGCCCAGGAAGAGGTTTACTAAACTCTATCATTTTAGATTGTTTACATTTTCGCCGAGCAAACGGCGCACAGTGGGAAAAACGGCAAATCTAGGTGGACATCGTTTATAACTTCTAAAGAAATAGTCAAAATCACTTGAAATTTTGTAAATATCTTTTTGAGATCCTTAACAGTATTTGGATAAGCTGCGGTAATGATCAGATATGGCGCAGTTGCTATTGCGACCGGTCGCAATGACCACTTGAGCACCTTGCGACTGCGTTGTATACTCAACGAAAAATTGCGCCTTTGATAAGGTTCATGGGGTTTTTTGATGCGCTGAATCGAATGAAACTACTTTCAAAGCGCTATTTATAATTCTTAATGTTATATAAGAACAATTCAATGTAAAAATTGAAAAACAACTAATAGTTTGTTCATTTACAAAATTAGCATATGTTCTAAATAAACAACGTAGATTATTACAATATAAACACAGAATACTTTATAAATAAATAATATAAAATGAAAGAAGATTGTTCATGTATCTTTAAACTTAAAATTGTAAAAGAAAAAAAAATATATCAAAATTATAGGTACTGACTTCCGACAATTTTGTTCCTTTTCTAGAAATTCGTAAGAATCGTGGCTCTGATAGCAGAGCTAAGAATTCATTTGTTAAACAATTATTTTTATGAGAAGATTGCAAAAACACCACCATCTTCAATAGCCAAAGTTGAATTGTATGGATCAGATGAATTAGGAAGGATGTAGAACAAGTATTCCATCGTACTTTTTCTATTGATTTTTCTCGTTTTTTCTCCCCTAAATCGTCTCAGATCCACTTTTCTCGCTTCCATAGCTTTTTCGACATCAATCAATGATTTCATGTGCGTGGATTAGCAGCTTATGTACATTGCTGGCATTGGGTACCAGTTATACAGGATGCATATAATTCTGCAGTCTGAATCTTGTACTCTGAAAAATGCTCTGCATTAATGGCGAATCCGCTAGAAATAGCCCGAAGAATAATGTAGAATCTTTTCAGAAGTTCTTCGTTTAGTCCAGTTACGCGTGCAACAAGATTCTTCAAAGAAAAGAGTTGCTGCGTTCCTTTCATTAGTTGACCCAACACCCTGTTTCACATCATCAATAGGCAATCCCATTTTTCCCAGCAAGCAATTCCATTTTTGTATCTCTACTTTACTCTTCGTTTTATGGAAAATTTCCATATCAGTTGTATATTTTTTGTAAATCCGCGATTTCTGTATTTTTAAACGATACGAAATACTTAAAAACATCTAGAGACAGCGAATGTAGGCGTGAAGTGAAGAAACCCAGAAGTTGTATTGTGTTGCATCTATCGGCCGACTAAATATTGATGAAAGATCATTCATTGACTTTGAAGTATCACCGCATATGTTGCACGTTTGAACTGATTTTCCTGTACATGCACTTATGGTTTTTCCGTCAACCGTAGTCATCTGAAGATGATAGTGTATTCTATGAGTGGAGTTTTCCTTATCTACATGAATCAATGTGGGCTGAAAATCCTCTATTTGAGATTCAATAGCTGAAATTTCAACTTCGCATCTGAAGGGTGGTCTCTTTCTCAAAGGCAATTTTAATTGGTCTACAAAACTGAGGTGATGACGATTTTCTGTGGTGCCAAATTACTTTGTTGTCGGTATTTGTTTTTAGTTGCAGAGGCACAAGACAAGTGGAATAGAGATCTGAATCGCTGAGGTAGAAACTCTGCCTGTGCCTTGCTCTTCTAGATTCTCGTCTTTGTCATCATTTTGAGGGTCTGACTGAATCTGTACATCTTCTATATACCGCTGTTTATAATTGGAATGCCCGGAACTACCACCTGAACCCCATTCACCATACAAGGTTAAGTCGGAAGGAACAGCATTGCTCTTCAGGACATCTTCTAAATCAAAGCTAACCGTTGACTGGTATGGTCCAAAAGACCTTGCAAAGTGACTTAAACTGCTGTTTCTGTGATAGTTATAGATTCATCAGTTGAATAGCTTTCCTTTTTTGCTTCCAAAACCGAGGAGTAAGAAGGATATCTTGGCGGCGAATAAACTGCAGTCTTGTTGGGATAGTAATATTTTTTCTATACTATTAGTACAATATTACATTATACTATTAATAATATTGTAATAAATTTATTTATAATTTTCAGTGAAGAGGCTGTGCTAACACATATAGCATAGTAATATAGCCTCGGTTCAGCTAGTCTCGCTCCCAGATATTCCCTAGACTGCTTTTCTTCAAGAGCGACGGAACTCGAGTACGCAAGACAGTCTCCCCGAAAAAATGCGATATCTTAGCCTTACGGCTCTGGACGGTTGTAAATTTAACTTTTACGTATTCAGTAGATGCTACTCTTCAAAATCATATCACTTGGAAGACGGAGGAACACGGAGAAAAAAAGTAGCACCTTTCTAAAACTTACGATTTATGATAATTTTGCGCGTAACTTGTCGTTAATGCACTCCAGAATTTAATACGTTTCAAAATCTTTTAACTGACTAAATATGTTACACATGCTTCTGTTAAGTGCATTCAGAAAGAAGAAATGGAATATTGTCATTTTCATAGCCGGTAGAACAATATTTGAAACGGTCTGAACTTAGGACAAAACTGAGACTCGCTGTTGCTTTGGAAAGAGTGATATGTTTTACCACATATTAATATATCAAATCCCATTCTAAATGCAGATTCTATCTATTCAACTATCCTTGATGACAGTATCAAGTCGATAAGTCAATCTGTTGACATGAAAATTTTCCTAAATGTCCACCTAGATTGGCCGTTTTTCCCACTGTGCGGCGTTTAGAAAAATGTTTGTAAGTTGGATAGCGGGGAACGAAAAGGTTTTATTTAAAAGTTATTACGTTTTCAAAGATAAGTATTTTTACAGTTAAGCTTTTAATTTAAGACTTATTTAATAGTTAAGTTACAGGAAAGATTTTTTAAATAAAAGAACACTTTTGTTGAAGAAAGTTGCTCTTTAAGCACTGATTTTTGTAATCTACACTAACTAAAATTCGAGATATACAGATTCTGAAGGAAATTTTTTCAAGATAAGCATGGAAAATACATTGAATTTTGATTGCAAATGTAGGGAAATTATAGAAATTTCGAGATATAGAGGTTTTTGAAATAAGCAGGCTTTACTGTATTTTCAAATAAGTGATATCTTAATTTTATTGAATTTAAGGGGGGGGTACTGTTGTCCTTTCCTGCTATTATACTCCAGTTCAGCTTAACCTGACAGTACGTCAAAGGCTATGCCTTGTGTCCTTCCGACATTACAATATAGTTTGTCCGCACATGCACTACTTTTTATGTTAAATACGTTGGTAAAGGGGAAAAAAACATGATTATATAATGAAAGCGTGCTCAATAATTTCATATTTTGCCTTTATTTAAATGAAAATGCGTTTATTGTGTCAACGCTTTGGTATCCAGTAGCATCAAAGCAAGTTTTGGTGGAATTTTTAACAAGCGAAGATCGTAGCAACCCTTCCCCCACTCCAGAACGGGAAAATCCATTACATTTTCCATTCTTTTCTTCCATATCTCCGGTTTTGCACGTCTGCAATAATGGCTACTGCTTTTATACCGGATGATTATACTAAGTTCCAACCACATAAGGCTGGGAAATCACTTAAAAGTTCCGCTACGGTTATTGTCATGAATGTTTTCTGCAAGTTACGTAAGGAGTATCCCGAAAAATTAACTGTAAACCTTACCTTAAAAGTTTCATGACACGTAGTTGTGGTTTTCTTTATTACAACAGAACACTGCAAAACTTAACTTTAATTATTTGCCTTAAATCTAAAGGCACTTATAGCTTTTACTTTTCTTAATTAAAGTTCGTACTTAACACTATTCTAACGCTTAACACTATTCTAAACGCTTCAAACAAGCACCTAATTGCTAGCAAAACGTTTTGCATAATGCGTTTCTGTGTTTGGCTGCTAGAGGCGCTGTACTTTTTCTTTTCACGTCACAGGTCCGCAGTAATTAGTGACGCCGTTGCCTGGCCGACAGTATAAAAGTCTGCTGTTCGCCGCGATCGAGAGACGAGGAGATTGGAAGATGAGATAAGATGGAAGGAAGCTGGTGGCTAGTTGTGAGATGCCCGGAGCTAAGACAAAACGACCTGGAGCTTGTCCGCCGCCGTCTCCGATAGAGCTTTTGATCCCGTCCCTGCAAGTTGTTTCAGACCACGCTGCTGACCTCGTACCATAGGCTGGATTATACTCCGAAACGTCCAACGACATGTGGATACTGTGCTACATCAAAATTTGTTTTTCCTGTTCATCTTCATCTGTATAAAGCTTCACATCTCATTTCTTAAAATAAAAGAAGTATCAAGGTAAACGCTTTTTGTCACCCTTTGCCTGGCAAGCCCTCAATTCATCATTTTCACTAGCTTTCACTGCTTTAAAATTTTTGAAGTATAAAAACTTTGCCAAACAGTTTCCTCTTATACTGGTGTTTCTCCTTCCAGTATATACAGGATGAAAGCTGAGTTGAAAGAGAAATGGAAATTTTCAACTCCAGGGAAAAAACGCCCACGAAGAGTTAGGATGCATACGAGAGTTAAAAATTACGATGGAGGAAACTGCACGAATTTTTTTTTAGGAATGAAATTCATACCATACAAAAAGTTTTTGTTGCAGTTAATGAAGATAATGATTTGCCAGATGTCAGCTTGAGCACAATATGATGCATAATGATGGATTTGGGTTTCATTTACGCGAAACGAAAACGGTAGTCTGTACTCATAGAAGGTGATGACAATCAGTATTGGCGTCATCGCTCTTTGGGAGAAATCAAACGTTTTGCGCACAGAAAATCGATCCATCGTATACACCGATGAAACTTGGGTGAATTTTGGCCATACAAAAACAAATGTGTGGGTCGATTTCACTGTTAAGTCAGTGAAGCAGGTGTTTTTAGCCAGACTCTCACAGGGTTTAAAAGCTCCATCCAGAAAAATCCTTGTTCATGTTGGAAATGAAGATGTCTTTTATAGCTGGTGCTTGTGATGTTTACTTAGCTTCCAAAAAGAAAGGCGATTACCACGGTGAGATGAATGGAAAGTATTATGAAGACTGGTTCATCAACAAATTACTCCCCAATATTAAGCCGAATAGCGCGATTGTGAAGGATAATGCTTCATACCACAGCATGTTTGTTGAAAGTATTCTGTCAACATCTACACGGAAAGCCGACATTCAAGCTTGGTTGACAACAAAAAACATTTCGTGGAGTTGGGATATGTTGAAGGCTGAACGTCTGCAATTAGTAAATGATGTCCGTAAGAATTACAGAACATATTGCATCGAAGTAACAGCTGACCAAGGCCACACTGTCCTTTGCTTACCTCCTTATCACTGTGAACTCAATCCTATTGAGTTGATTTGGAGTCAGATAAAAGGTTATGTTGCTGCTGAAAACCAAACATTTAAAAGGGACGAAATGACAAAACTGATACTTGAAGGTATCAATAGAGTCAGCAATGATGCTTGGAGATATAGCGTCAATCATGTAAAAAAAAAAAAGAAAAAAAAAAAAAAAAAAAAAAGAAACCCAAATGTAGGAACTAGATGCCCTTACGGAAAATATTGTCGAATCTGTAGTTTTTACAGTTGGCAGCACCAACACTTCTGATGATAACCTTAGCGGTGTAGAAAATTTTTATTTTTATTTTATTTTTTAAATAAAAAAGGCCCTTTTAAGGGCCATAATAAAAATATCAGAAACAACAATAAACTCCTACCCCCAACCTCCACACCATATATGCACGCGTAGGGTTGCGCCTAAGGAGAATGGGGGGAAGCCTAGTGGTGTAACGGTTTTTGCACTGCGGGTCTGTGCCACATGTCCGGGATTCAAATCCCAGCCAGGGCCTGGTTGACTGAGGTTTTCATCGCTTGAGTGGGTCGTTAAAATGAGAACCAAGCTTGCTTGCGATGTTGAACAATGCGGGCTTCGCCTCAGGCTGACCACCTGGCCGAGTCATGCTTCCGCACCCCAGAGCCCATGGGTGCTCTGGAGTGCGGGTCGCCACAGTCGTGGATGGGCAACGCAGTCCATGGCCCCGTAGTGGGCTGTTGTACGAATGTTTAAGGGAGAGTGGTAATTTCTTCTTCAAGTCCGTCCATAAATTATGTCCGCAAGATTTTACATGTTATTAATAATTCCAATCCCAATTTTCTGCTTCCTTTACCAGAGCCCGATCAAGCCAAAACTGGGCCCAGGCCCAAATATGCATTCAGGTCCTACCCCTTTCTTTTAATTATTACATTAAAAAAAATTTTTGATGCCTTACATTATATTACATAAGCATATAAATCAAGACTAAAACACATTCATTGTTTGTTTTACTATGTTTATTAGACAAAAAACTAAACTGTACTAATTTTCATGAAATATTTGTAATTTTTTTAATTAACTAGGGGCCAAGGCCCCCAGACTCGCTACGCTCGCTTTTCGTATGAGGGATTCGGCCCCTAATCAGGCTTATTCGTAAAAAAGACATAATTTCAACAGACAAAACCCGAAGATTGGATCAGATAGAATGTTACTGAGCTAAGCTACACATTGCTTGGTTCTTGCATCTTCATTGGTACATAAAAATTTAAACTTCACACTACAGTAGACCCCCTACCCCTCATAACACGGAAGATATTTTGTTATGGGAATCCGTGTTGTACGGGTCCTGAGCTATACTCCACCTGGATTGCGGACTCCGCTTATAATCGCTGGAAAAATTATTTGCACTCCTCAGAAACACAATGATATTTAATGTTGCCATTCAAAAGTTATATTAATTAGGAGCTAAAGCGTAATAAAATCAGAACATCTGTTTCAGCTGTATTTTTAATAATGTAAAACCTATTGGACACCTTGCGAATTTGCCACCCATGGCGATTTTTCATTATTTGGCGACTTGCGTACATGTAAAGTTAATAAAAGCTACGGAACAGATAGGATAGCTTGCCACCAATGGCGACTTTTCATTATTTGGCGATTTACACATGCTCACAACCTATAATTACTGTTCATGTAAGGTTACCGGAAAACCGTTATCCATATTTTCATTTACATAATCGTTTGCAGATTGGCGTACTTAGCACCACGAATTATACCATCTCGTTGCGCTAGCAAATATCTAAAGTGTACTGTAACTGCTATAATGGCATAGTTAACGGCGCCAAATATTTCTACTGGTAGCAAATAATCCAGCTGGACGAGAACCGGCTTTAAAATAATCTGCATTTTAATTATTTTTCATTTTCAAGATATTAGTTATTCTGTTTTGGAAAAACGAATAATCGCTAATTCTAAACTCCTGTTGTCTAAGCGAACTTACTATTTGAAAATTGTCAACTTTGTGTAACACATTTTGAGTTACTTATTTCATATACTTTTTATTTTCGCATACAATGGGCGTAATTCTAACTCATGTTTGTAAATTTCATGCGATTCTAGATACTTGGAAACGCTTTGTTGCAAAGGAATGAATGATTTTATGCCAAATCTGGTAACCATTCGGTTTATTTTTTCAGTTTTTTATTAATATCTTCTAAAATAATTCGATTTTCGAAATTTAAATCAGCTTAGCAGGCTCCTCGGAATTTTTCGAATCTGTGGGCACCTTAGTCGAAACTCAAATCCCCACGGTTTAGGAGGAGATATGCTGACAAGCTTTTGACAGCGGCCTTTACTTTTTTTTAGAATAGAGAGAAACATTAAAACTAAAAAACAAAACGGCCCCTAATAGTCATCGGCCCGTACGTTAATCAGGCCCTTTTCTTTACCCCTCTCCACCCATCCTTCGTAGTCATTTCACAGAAGAGAATTAGTCTTTTAAAATTGTCATCTTTCAATGACTCCTCTCCTTCGTTGCTGGCACTGACGTCTCCTTGGTGTTAATTTTAACTTCGGGGGTAACTTTAAACTCAGAGCATTGAAAAATGTAATAGCCCTATGACCATCTTTGAAAGGAACAAAAAAGTTCAAGCAGTGTAGGGGTTGGTACATACAAAAACTGGGTCCATTCTGCAGCCCTTTCACAACACAATCGATTAAATCGGCCCTTCATTGGCATTTTACCCTGTATTTTAATCTGTTTTATCAATTATTTTAACCAAAAAAGTGACTTATTAAAAATTGGAATGAAAATTCATAAAAATGGTACCCAACAAAAAATTTCTGGATTGGCCTCCGAGTTGTATATGTAAAACGAAAAGAAGGGGATATCAGGATTAACCTGTTCACTCCCATCGTTTGCAAAGATACTACCATGAAGATTCTCTTCAGTGCCCAGCGTTATTTCTCATCATGTTGTCTTCGAATGCAGTCAGTTGGTATTTGAAGATCTGGTTTGAGAAACAACACTGGCAAAGAATAAAAAGAATTACCTTTTTGTGTTTGTAACGATGAGAGCGAGCAAGTTCGACTGGGTTTCAAAATTTAAAAAGAATGACCTGCACCTACGAAAATTCTGAGCATGCGTTTAATAGTATTTTGATAATGTGAAAAATAATATCCTAGAAAATTAGATAAACTCCTTTCAAAATTTTAGACCAGGTATGGGCAATCTTTGGTAAGTTTCGGGTCGGATTTTAGTGTGTTAGCGAAGTCGCGGGCCATATAATTGTTATTTATATGGGATTTTCAATGGTTTATAAGAGTTCTGATATGTTCCGCTGGCTGGATCAAAAGCCCGCCCCTTCTGCCCGTGGGCCAGAGTTTGCCCATAAATGTTTTAAAGTCTAATTTATGATGCACGTAATTTAGTTACCAGAACACTGCCTTTCATCTTAGTGAGTTAGGGGCAGGGTCGACCATTCTCAATTCCTTTTAATTTTTCTTTTCTCAGCACAATATAGTGTTTTGAATGCCTTATTTGTCTCGAAAAGCATATTTTACTGGCACATCAATGCCTGTTTTAATATTGCCACATTCGGGAAAAAAAGGAAAAAGCATTACGAGTTTCATAATACAGTCATTTAAATTAGAGGATTTTCTAAAATTTCTTTGTTTTTCTTTCTTACTTTCTTTTTTGACTGGACTTGCACTGCAATAGAAAATGCCGAAAAGAATAAAAATTGTTTAAACTATTTTATATTTAAAAAAGAATATGTATATTAATCCATAAGCACACACGTCCCAGTCACATTTTTGCTTTGAAAAAGGGGTGATTGAAGGAATGTCGTTCCTTTCTTATCACCCCTAGAGAGTAAATACTCCCACACGTGTACATACTAGAGCAGCATTAGTATGAAGAATGGGTGATAGATTGCCAAATAGGGTAATTAGTCAAAGAGTACAAGGGAGGAAGACCAGAAAGCACGCACAAATACTTGACAAACAGCACAATAAGGCACTCATACCTTTCCACGTACTGTCAGGTTAAGTTGAACTGGAGTATAGTAAGTTACACCTATGATTGAGGGGAGAGTATGCAGTATTTTAACAGTAATTAGGCAACACTGTTCTAGACTAGTGACACAACGGGATATCCTGTCACCTGTGTGTCACCTATGGTATTAATTTTGTTTACCTCTTCTTCAAATTTTCATGACCCCCCCCCCCTCCAACAGCCGCGAACTTGCTCTAAAGAAATTACTTTTTGGGGAGTGAAAAGAGGTATGACTAAACATTTTCTTATAGGAAATTTCCCTTAGTTGATATATACTGAAGCTTAGAAAAAATTATTTTTAGTTTAGAATTATAAAGTAATACAGAATCTATTGATTGATTGATGATGTTTACTGATAGTATTTAAGTTCTAAAGCACCCACAAAAATCTGACCAACAAATAGTAGAATTTTAGATTAGAATTTATATGAACACTGAGCAAATATTAAAATTTTGGGGGAAAATTAGTTTTCAAGCACCTATAAGGATAAAACCTACGTGGATTAAATTTAGTATTATAAGAATTTATTTTTAAACAGACACAATTTCTTCTTCAACCCATGTATGATTTTATTTCAAATTTATTTTGTAACAAGCAAGTAATAAACACAAATCAAATAACTTCATAAATTATCCTTTTTCTGAATAAAACTGTTCGATAAAAAAATAAAATAAAATCAGTAATTTTTTTTCTATTAAAGTACAAACTGTTCTTTGAAATATTATAGGTGCTCTGTACCCATGTAATTTTTTTTTTGTTCGTGCATGCAGGGCCTTATTATCGCATGGGCAAATTGGGACTTTGCCCAGGGCCACATTTTCAAATGTTGTACCGCAATATTCTTTTTTTATTTCAGAATTTTATGAAAAATATAACAAATCTGATAGATGCCCCAAATTCACCAATGCCCGGAGCCCCTGTTGGCCAGGCCCTACGTGCTTGCACCTTGGAGCAGCCACAATCAGTGCCCCTGAAATAGAGCCTAAGCTAAAAGTATACAATAAAAAAGAAACTGTTTTGCCAGCTATTTTAATGAACTCCTTGAGAGTTCAAAAATTATCACCCCAGTTTGTATAAATTAAGACAAACTCTTAAAACCAACACAAAAAATGTTTTAAAATTCTAAATTAATTTTTAAAACGAATATAATGCAATTATATTTGTTTAAAATTAAACAAAACAAATCATAAGTAAAATTACACCAAAAATTAAATAATATTATTCTAAAAATCACCATATAAAGGACAAACTCAGAAACATAAAAAGAAAATATTCTAATTACACGAAAAAATACACAAAATATGAAATATATACAAAAAAATAGAAATCATACCAAACAGAACTGTACAGTCGTCTTCCAGTCTTCGCGGTGTCAATGAAGCAACGTTTTTACGTCGAAAATGAAGATTACACTGAAAATTAAACAACAAAGAAATGTTAAACAAAAAAAGTTACCATTTTAAATCCAATTTTTGCAACGTAATTATTAAAACGAATCTATCTTAAAAGACCGCTAAGTATGAAAATTAATACATAACAAACAAACAAATATGCATCAAAATAAGGTAGCAAGTTTAAGTTGATGAAAATTGACATATACACATCAAAATTTAAATTGTATAATAAGATTTAATACCAAGAATTTGCGATCCAGGGATACATACAAATAAAAATACAGCCAGAGCCAGCTCCCACCCATTTCAGCGGGAAAAAACAACGTTAACGATACGAATACGCGCGGAATGGTTGGCGAAATAATATTCTTGGCGAAAACAGCTCAAGATCGACATTGGCGATACTTTCTTCCATCCCTCTACTTCCGGTTGTATGGCCTTGAAACGGTGGTGAAAATAATCACTCCGAATGGAAGCTGGTGAGAAACATAGTTTTAAGTTTAAAAGAAAGTTTTGTGATGAACAGGATCAAAGTAAGTACAATAATTTTTTCATTATGTTCTTATTTAGTATTATTTTGTCTCAAGTACGTCCCTGAAAAAGAAATATATTCATCTTCTTGTAGGTTTATTTCGACATCAAATTCAGTATTTTAGCTCAAATTTCTTGGACTATAGTCCGTGTCCGGTGCTGTTTACATAATGATGCTTGTAATTACATGTTTCATTTGGTGATCGTTCTTGTGCTATCGTGGTCGATGCACATCTGGAGTGAAGTAACCTGCCGGTGGTATTTTTGACTGCCAACCATAAAAAAACGTGTATCGTCAGTTTGGGGATTTGAAATTGTTTCATATTGTGAATGGAAGGGAATGAAATATGTTATGTATGAAAAGAAGGTGTGTGTGTGTTTGTTAGAAATATGGTGTGAATATACAAGGTTTCTACAGACCTGGAAAGTCAGGAAAATCTGAAGAAATTGAAGAAAGGTCAAGGAAATGCAAGAATATGCGGCAAAATCAAGAAAATACTTCCTGTTCGATCTTAATTGTAGAAACTGTTTTATTTTCATTTTCTTATTTAACCGTATAGATAATTTTAAAATGTGTCTTTTATTAGCATATCTTGTTCAGTTGAAAGATTCTTAATTTTTTCCTAAATTATTATCAAACATGGTTTTTGTTAGAATCCAGTGATGTCAAATAATATTTTTGTGTATATTGATTTTATTATTATTATTTGTAAAAAAGGGGCAAAATATATAAAAAGTTATTAATTAAAAGATGTAAAATTAAAAATAGAAACGCAAAATTCAGGAAAGCATGCTTTTTAAAAAGTTAGGGAAGAGCATGATAGATGTCATGGAAGCAAAAGTTGTGAAATCCGTAGAAACCCTGATATAAAATTTAATAAAAGAAAGCATCTTGGTTTTACATTACAAGCCGGTGTGTATGTTTATTAGAAATGTAGTGTGAATATAAAACTAAATAAAAGAAAGCATGCTGGTTTTACGTTATAAGCCGGTGAGTGTTAGGGACATTTCTGATAAAAATAATAAAGGTAATGAATCTTTGCGATGTTTAAGGTTTTTAATGTGAATTTTAAAATGATATTTGATGCTTTTATGTTTTCATTAGTGCTATTTATGTGCTATTCTAATCATACTGACTTTATATGAGGTGTATAGCTAGGTTGTTTAATCCAACGATGTTTTTTTTTTGAGTTGAAAACAGGCCAGTGCTTGCCCAATTTACATTAGCTGTAGTTTTTTAAGTTAAAAACGGTACACTGTTTGCACATTTTAAATTACCTGTTACTGAATTTGCAGACTTTTTTATGTTAAATATGGACGGTGAATTTTTAAAAATGTTTTTGTTAGTGGAATATATGTGCAATTTTAATATGTTAAAATACCATGACTTTGCTGATCGTGCAAAATGGTTGGCGACTGTCGCCGTGTTTACATGGGGCACGCACCGTCTTGGACGATTGTACCAATTTCTTTTATAAATAGCGTGGTTTTTACCAAATAACATGCATTATAAGTTTATTAGTTTTTTAGAAGTCACTATGTTGCTCCAATGCCAGTGGTAATTTCGGTATTTTGAAAGATTCTTGCTTTTTCCCACTGTTTTCAAAAATCCTCATTTTGGCTATTTTCTCGACTTGTTTCTCAGAACTGCAGCTACTGGTAAATGCCCACAAATTTAGAATTTTGAAAGTACAGTATCCCCCGCTATTCATGGAGGTTACGTTCCTTACCCTCTGCGAATCCTGAAAATCCGCGAATTATTGATTCTGTTTCAAAGCGCTTATTGTATGATATTATGTATGCTAAAATATACTTTCCAAACACATTCTAAAGACAGTTGTACAAATTAATACAATAATAATAATAAATTAAAAACAGTAATAATGTAATAATATGTTACGAAAGCTCGTAACTGACATTGTTATTTTGAAAGTTTTCTGCTAAAAAATGGAATAAGAAATTCATGAAATTGCTGAAATTATGAAGGAAAAAAAAAAACTTTCCGCGAGCGTGCGGGGCCACGAATGAATGAGGGTGTACTGTACTAATATTGATATGATGAATACAAAAATACTCAATTGTATTTGTTGTCTTAAAAAAAAGAAGAAAAATCTATTCTTAATTTAAATTAAAAAAATTATGATTTAATCAAATTATTTTTTTATTTAATTCATTTGTTAAATGGTTCAGTTCATGAGTTGAATACTAAGAACTTGACGAAATTTAATAAACATTAAAACTTACATAGTTCAATATGCCTTTATTCTGATATTATTAATATATAATTGGCTCTTAAGAAAAATAGCCCCATTTAAAAATTAAATCCCACATGATTTCTGGCCTAGTTTAGAAATGTTAAAGCTAGACTAACCATACCAATAATATAAATAATCTTAAATAAAATTACTTCCATCATGTTATATTAATAATTAATCTCTTTTTCTTAGTTTGTCTTGCCTTATGTGTAAATTTATTCATATACTTTAATGTTCTTATTACTTACTTGTTGTATATTGTGCTATATTAAAACCCGACATTGATTTTAAGCATTAACAAATTGTGTAATGTATATAAAATTATGCAATATCTTGCCTTTTTTTTAAATTCCTGTAGATAAAAAGAAACACCTACATAAAGACAATGATGAAATTTATTTAAATCCATCATCCGATCTGTTTGAGAAATTTACTCCTGTGCTTTCTGATGCAGTGTGTCAAAAAATTGATACAGGTATAAATTATATTTTTAAGTTAAGTCAACATTGTATAACATACATAAATGGTACTTATTAACAATTTTATATTGTAATAGCAGTTTTTTTTTTTTTTTTGTTAGTTCATAACTTTCTCCCATTTCTTTCTTTAGAATTATTTTATTTTTATCGCTGTCAATGCTAGTGTATTATTAGTCATACCATTTAGTATCTTGTGTTAGATACTTTTTGCTGATACCTGGAATCAGTAATGGGGGTAATGGTGGCTAGTTGAAATTTATGTCTATTTTATGGAAGTAAAATAGGATCTCCAGGGGTCGATCAAGGAATTTTTTTCCAGGGTCCCATCTTTGTTAAAATGGCTTATTTTTGTCAATTTCAGTCTTAAATTTCGTGAATTTCAACACTTACTTTTGTGAATTTTCAGGCCAATTTTTAATAAAAGCCCTTTATTTTATGAAAAGTTTCAATTGTAAGGAAAATACCAATGAAGGACCATTTTATTTGTAAAGAGATTGTTTTAATCGGTATTTTTGTGAAGGGGCTATTTTAATTGATAGGTCATTTTAATCAATTGTAATTTTGTAAAGGGGCCGAAAAACAGATCTAATTTTTATCTGCATCGACCCCTGATTGCTCACATTTTTTATCCAGCTGTCCAGGTGGTGTAATATAGAATACTTAAGAACCATTCTATCACGCCTTGGGTCTGGGTTCGAATCCTGGCTTGTGCATGGATGTTAACTTGTCTGTCCCTTCATAGGAGGTAATGCTAGGTACCCACTGGGTGCCTCCATAATGAAATGGCCACAATGCCTCATCGGAAAGTGTCTGCCTGTTGAAAAAAAAAAAATAATAATAAAATAATAATTTTTTTATTTTTTTTGCAAATCAAGTCCTTTTTTTGGGAATAATACCGTAAGCGGGAGCAGGTTTAGTTGACGACTTTTTCTTGTCGCCAACGTCTAACCTTGGTGACTTTTGTTTTCTCGCTAAACATAACATAAACATATGTACTTATATATTTTTTTAAAAAAATCCAAAACTACAGTACACTTATATAAACCCCTTATTAAAACATTTGTAGACATACTTAAATGCAATTACAAACAAAATGTACATAAACAAAGCACTAGCTATATGCTATGGGTACGTTAAAAAATAAATAAAATAAAACCTTCAAAAGAGGCAAAATACTAAAATATGTTTCTGCAGAAAAATGTACAACAAATTTTCCCTTAAAATATTAAAATCACAGTTTAAAATTAATAGAAAAACACTCAAATAAACCGACTACCTCCCCCTCCCGAGATTCATTCAATTTTAATATCTTCAAAACACACAAAATTTACACTACTGAAAACAGAATAAAATCAAAAATTGCC
This sequence comes from Cheiracanthium punctorium, assembly GCA_038373885.1. Classification (NCBI taxonomy): domain Eukaryota; kingdom Metazoa; phylum Arthropoda; class Arachnida; order Araneae; family Cheiracanthiidae; genus Cheiracanthium; species Cheiracanthium punctorium. Next base: position 15,669 of record JAWZYV010017274.1, read on the forward strand.
ACAAACAACTCCAAAATCCTTATGTATTGATTCATATTAAACCTAAGTATTGTAGTACCGCCTGATTTCTGCAAATCCATCTAAGTAAACCCATATATCGAATAAAATTATCCATTTCTCATCACAAATCATTATTCACGAATTCACATAAAATTAAAATAACACAATGTTGGATAACCTTTATATAAAAATGTTACAATAAAAAACAGTAATATTAAATCCCAACTGTAAACCAATACAGTAAATCACACAATGAATATATAAATAAACAACAGCACATACCTCAAATCTTTATTTAATTCCTTATTTAATGGCCTTGATGCATCAAAAAGCACCCAAATAAGCATAATTTAAGCCTACCCAGGATATGTTAAATATTCTGCCCAACAAACATTTTCGAAATTTCACCTCAATTCATATACAACACACATCTTAACATAAAGCAAAATCATTACAGTTTTAGACAACTTATCCTCATTTAATATAAAAAATTGAAATTTCACTTCTTAAACACCACTATTATATAACTGCACACTTTTAACTTCACCAAGGAATCACAACAAACAAGCATGTTCAACATGTACGATGATCATTTCAGGTTCGATTACAGATAAATTCTTTCAACCAATCACATAATTCCTTCAAACTTAACTGTATTCCGAGGTAATTTCTTTGACCAATCACAAAATTTCTAATGACATCATGAAACAACAACACAACTCAGCAAAAGGGTTGCTAAATACCTCATCTCGATTGGCAACGCTGATAAGTGTGTTTACTTATCATAAGCTTTGGCGACGTATCTGACTTGACAACCTGCCCTTGCTTACGGTATTATTCCCCCTTTTTTTAATGAATAAATACAGTTACTGTGTTTTTAGCCTTTAATGAAATTTTCATTACTCTGTTCTTAGAATGCGTTGTTGTATGGTTCAAACATTATTTATTTATTTATCCCCTATCAACCATTTTCTTGCATTTCTAGCTGCAGATGTTAAATTGCTTCTGCTACAGTATCTTAGCTAGAGATAGCTAAATGGTATATATGAAACCTCTAAATGAATTACAAAATTGTATTTTGTAAGCTTGTTCGAGAGCTCTTTATCAGTTCTAAGAAATATAAGAACTGATAAAGAGCTCTCGCTACAGGTTCACATTTTAATGTACACTTGCCTGCATCTTTTTTCCTATTGCTGGCTTAAATTCTGCCTGTTTGTGGTACTGTTAGTTCTAAAGTGTCTAATATTATGAATTATTTTGTAAAACCTTTTAAAAAAAAACAGCTTTTTGAAGGTCCTGTTCAGTTATGACAAAGTTTTAAGTCTGACTATGTATAAAACTGAGTGTAAAACTGAGTCTAAGAGCAAACATGGCTTTTGCAACTTTTCAGACACAATGATCCTCAAAGAAAGATTAATATTAAAAAAAAAAAAAAAAAAAAAATCATCCAAGGTACCATCTGCATTTGTGATGAAAAATAAAAATGTTAGAGGTTTTGTTATGTATGAGTGAATTTTATATGCTTTTATATTGAAAAATATCTGACAGTTTAAATAATTTTTGAAATATTTTTGTTTTTTTATGCTTTCAGAATTGATGTTTGTAGGTGAAATAAATATTAAAAAGGAAACATCCCGTTTAATAAAGTAAATTAGTTTCTTTTTCTTTTGATTAGTAAGATTTAAATTATTTAGTTCATGCATGTATCTTATGACTTCTTCAATAATTAGTTACAAATATCATTTTTCAGAGAATTGTCCGAGTTATGGCCACTGCAACCATTTTTAAAAAGAGTTAGACGGACAGCTAATAAAGGTAAATATTTGTGTTTTTTTTTCCCTGTACAATTTTTATTTTATAAGTTGTGTCTCTATTTACCTCTAGCATTAATTTATAAAAACCAAAAATTATAAGATATATTGTTTTTATCAGAAACTTTACTACTGAAATTGTAATGTTACGCATGTTTCAAATAGCTCATATAAAATTTATCTTGCTTTATTATTATTTTAAAAGTAATCTAATTTTAAAGAAAAAAGTATTTATGTTTTTATTTTTCAGTAAATAAGCAATTATTATGCAACTGTGCAAAATTTTTCTGGATTTTATTTCTAACAATTTTCTGTATGCATTTGTACTCTGTATAAATAAATATGCACCCCCCCCCCCATTTTTTAAGTGACAAAAAATTAAAAGAAAATATGTATACTGTAATACTTCTGAACTTTTAAACTGGAAACTCACTTTGTTCTTCTTTAAAGTTTTTTTATTCAACCTTTTGGGATTTATTACATTTTGCTGTTATTTATAGGAAAAAATGGAACTCATTGTGAGAGCAATTATAACAATGCTAGAGAAAAATATTTCGAAAAAAAAAGGTGGGGGGGTATTCAAACACAGAATCATATAAAAAAGAATCATAATTTAAGTTCTATTCACAATACATTTAATCTTTGTCCATTTAAAATTAATAATTTCATATTCTGTTTGGAGCAACTTGGATATTTTATTTGCCATCCCCCCCCCCACATGATGACTTTTCTTGCTTTGGCCATTTATGCATGCAAATAATTGATATTATTTCCCTTTAAGGTTGCTAAAAACAATGCTCCATGTATTTACTGTGCTTGAAACTGTCATAATGGCCTAATTAATGTCCCCAAATATTTCATCTTGCCAGTATTTATCAAATACCTCCCTCTCTCTCTCTCTCTCTCTTTTTTTTTTTTTTTTTGATGTGTGTGTGTGTACGTGTACTCTGATGCCATTATTTTGCTTCTGTACACAATTGGAAATTAGTAGAACTTTACTATTTTTCTCATCGTACAATTTTTATTTTAAAGCCCGATAACCTGATTGATTTATGATATCTTATTTTCATCACTATTGTCACACCATCAAGTATTGGGAAAGCTTTTCAACCGGCGATTAATTACAAAAAATCACTTAAAAAATTCAGGAAACGAGTGGATTTGCAGATTTTTAAAGTTAAGTTTTTTAAAGATAATTATAAAAAAAAATTTAACCCATTTGCAACAGTAATGAGGATTTTATTATGTTTTCTGAGAATAATTTTATCATTGTTTTAGAGTAATTGTGGCAAGTTTTATTTTGGAATGGTACAAACAAAAACCATTATAGAACTAGTGATCAGTGCAACTATGTATTAGAATTCTCTACTTACTTTTCAATTGTCAAATATATAGATTAGTCATTAAAATGCAGTTTGTTTCACAAACCTCATTAAAATTTTAACAAAATAGCTTAGTCATTGCTTGATTAATTAATTTAAAATGCACAATTGCTTCTTATAAAAGACTTTAGGCACATTTCTTTCACAGTATATGCCACCTGTTTGTATGAGATTTTATTAATAAGATACATTTCTAGCTGGCATCACAAGTTAAGTTAATGTGCAAAAAATAAATGCTAATAAATTGTTTTTCCTTTAAAAATACCTGTTAATTGATTTTCAAACATACTTCTCTGTTATAACTATCGTTTTAGTTGCATTATTGTCTTGTCCAATAATAGAAAAATAGTTTAAATTTTATTATTTAATTTCTTAAGAATTAGCAATTTAAAAATGCGAGAAGAGCAAATTTAAATAGACTTTTAATGTATGAAAAATGTTAGTTTAGTAACTTTTATTAGATAAATTTGTAATGTCTAATAGAATAGAAAATAGTTTTTTTCTGTGATTTATAAATTTTTTAATTCAACAAAGCTGAAAATATCTATTTCGAAGCTAAGTTCGTACTTTATTGTTGCCTTAATCTATATTTTTATAACTATATAATAAAATTTATTCTGTATACATAGCCCGATCAAGACAATTGTGGGCTCTGGGCAGAAAAAATTGGGCCCCGCGCGAAAAAAAGATTGGTTTGTTATGAAAAGTTTTAAATATCTTACCCTTAAATTGGTTTATTATGAAAAGTTTTAAATATCTTCCTTAAATGTAAATTTGAATTATTTTCATTTTTCATGTTTTATAATTAAAAATTGTTTTCTAATAATAATTTTTGAAATATTTTTCTCCTTTGTAATTATTTCTAAAATTATAAAAATGTAAAATCTAAGATTTTTGGGCCCCTAAAATCTGTGGACCCTGGCAGTTGCCCCGTTTGCCCTGTCGGTAATATGGCACTGTCTGTATATTATTATTGTTGTCTGTATTATTGTTGTATAAGTTAGTGTAGTTAATCTTATATTTTTTCTTCTAATAATAAGTATAGTAATGTAATTTGTTTTTAATTTTTAGATGTCTTTGAGATCATTCTTCGCCCTGTAGAAGAAAATGAAAATGTTGATCCTTCTAAAGTGTATTCATTGAATTATGTTCTTAACCAATCAAATGTTAATTCTATTGGTCTTTCGGAAAATGCATCTGTACAAAAAATTCCAAAGTACCAAGCTGTAACATCACAACAGTATAAAGAATGTTCAACATTTTGGGCAGTACAGTTTCGTGAAAATAAATAGTATGTTTAGTCTAATTATTTTATTCATATTTGAAATTAAAAATATGACACTAACTGCCAACCACTATCACATAGCTGCTAACCATTCTGATTTAATCATATTTGTTTTGATTTTCACGCCTTGTTACGGAAATATGAAGTTTGGCAGTATTGTTCCAATTTTTTATATCTGCCAACTCAATCTTTGTGCATCATTTAGATAAATGAGTATTTTTTTAAGTACTTTTTTATTCATATATCTAATGAAGTTCCAAAGTACACATATTCTTATTTCGACTTATTTTTATAAATTTATCAATTTTTTTCAATGCATCTGAAAGTTTGTATGCAAAACCAAGAAATGATGAAAACTTAGAAATCTAATTCAAGGATTTAAAAAGGGAATGGGTTTGCATTAAACTGATTTAACATGACTGAATAAGAAAATAATCGCTTAATCTGTTTTTATTTTATAAGTATTTCAGTTTTTATCTATGTTAATATTTATTTTTAAAATAAAATGAAATATTTTTGTAATTATTAAAATAAAATGAAATAATGCAGCTAAACATAAAGGATTTTTTTCCCATAATTTATTATCATTTTTTTATCTGTGTATTAACCTCTGTATTTTCAGTCTTTGAAAAACATGATTCATTGTCTTGAGTAGTTCTTGAAAAGTCTTTGTTTTGTTTTTTTCTTTTGAAACAATTTCAAAATGTTTACGGGGTACCATTAACTTATAAAAATTATGGTACCTCAATACTAGCAAAATATCGTGATTTGTATCTCACATGCTGTGTTCCTATTTTCTTTTCTGGCATGTTGGCAGCTATGCTATCAAAATTAAAATATGTCAATGACTTATAAAGTTTATACCCTCAAAAATAATTTAGTTTCTGGATGTAACTATTTCTAAATATCTATATGTAGAACTGTCAGTTTTCTATCCATGTAGTGTTTTCCATTATAAGATTCTGCTGTTTCAATAAAAAAATTTGCCAATTACTATACTTTTTTTTTTTCCATACAAAAATTATATTCATACATTTTCATGTTAAATTTAGCTTTATAATTGCTTACTAAATATCTACTAAACAGCCAATGAAGCATGTAAGGAAATGTGCTTAAGCATTTAAAGGATGTCAGAGTTGTTTAATTATATAATATAGAATAATTTAATTTAAAAAATATTCCGATTAAACTAAGGTAGGCAACCATAATTTATCAAGTAATATACAGATACAAGTACCATTATATGTAATATTTTAATAACTATGTGTAATTTAATTTTGTCAAGTTTTCCACCCCCCCCCCCCTTAGTTTTTGCCACTGTTTTGGCAGAAATATCTTTTTCCTGGCAAATTGTCCGACCCTGTAGAATTGTTGTCTGTTTTCTATCCATGTAGTGTTTTCCATTATAAGATTCTGCTGTTTCAATAAAACAATTTGCCAATTGCCATACTTTTTTTTCCATACAAAAATTATATTCATACATTTTGCTAGTTAAACTTAGCTGTATAATTGCTTACTTGTGTATTTATTTGTTCTTTCGTAGCTTAGAGAAGGTTTTAAACAGTGCATTATTCAGTGCTGAAGAGAAGAGCAGTATGGCCAGTTTTATGCAGAAGTGTATCCAAATTGCTCATCATGGTGATGTATGGTATTGAGTCATGTTTTCTGACTTCATTTATCGTTGATCTTTATTGTAAATTCTCAATGAGAAATTCACCAGCATTTATTCAGCATTACCTTTTAAACTTTTTCTTTCTATTAATATGCAAATTTTATATTGATGAATAATCGTCTGAAATTTTTGTATTCTTAATAAATTATTGATTGTATGCAATTATTCTTATTTTATTTTATTTTTTCAATATTGTAACAATACAATAAGAATGCCCACAAATTGGTATTGGTGCTAATGAGTGAAGTAGCAATAATTTCACTGAAAATAGTAAAAGTTATTAGCAGCGATAGATACAGTGTAATTTTATCTGGTGAAACGTTTTTACAACAGTTTGTATTAACAAGTAGCATTTTGATTAAATGTTTTTTGTTTTATAAGTAATTTATTTTAAAATATTATTTATATACTTCATTCTACATATTTGTAAAAGTAAATCAGAAAAACTAAATATCTAAGGAACGTAAAAAAAAATACTGTATAAAATTGAGTCTCATCAATTATTTTGATGACTCAAAATGGTTATCTTTTCATCCAGAGAAAATATATACATTTGTTTAACTTGTATGCAGTGAAATGCACTAGTAATCTCTTACTGAAGGGAAAGAAAAAAAAATTATTATTATTTTTGTAACTATTATTTGGTAGAGTAGTTGAGATTCAGTTAAGTATATGTGATTTTTAAATAAAATTTTCATGCTCATAGGTCATAGTGGCAACAGAAACTCAATCGCCTAACAACCAATATATATATTGCCTTGATGAAGGGTGGTGAAATCTTAATAAAAACTTTTTCAGTTCTAAAGCATAGCTACAAATAGCTACAATCTTGGCATAACACTAATGTTGTCGAGCACGTTTGGTTGCTATGCAAAAATTTCTTTATTATTTTAACTTTTAGAAATGTTTTTCTTTAAATTAACACCCTTTCAATGAAGTGGAACATATATTTGCAATGAATATAGTGTGCCGTGTTTAATTTACCCCTTGGGGGGAAGGGGGGAGTCTTATTTGTGTGTTTTTGAAATAATTTACGAAATAAATTTATAAACATACTGACTTTTAAAACAAATACTGTTTTGTTTATTTTTCACAAGATTTTAAAACTTAAAATTAAGTTTTGCAAAGTTCTGCATCTTTATATAAAATTAATAGAATCTAAAATGCTCGAAACAAGCAATGTTGCTTTGTGTTATGCTAGAAACTTAATATATTGATACTGTGCAATAGTTTTGCAAGTTTAGCTATGTAATATTAGTTAAATAGTGTAATTTTCAGTGCAAGTCTACTGAGAAAGATTAATATATTTTCAAAACATTACTGTATTGTGTGAATCAGTGTGAACAAAATAATAGAACAAGGACAAATGAGGCTATAATCCAGATATGGTTTGAGACACCAACAAATATAAGAAAACATTCTTAACTCAATGCATGTTGGGAAAACATTAAGCCCAAGGGAAGCCATATTTCCCTTAAAAGCATGTAAATATAACTCTTTTTCTGTTTCATCAATTGTAACCAGTAAATGATTACTTTAAATTATCACTTGTGTATGAGTGGTATCTGAAAATAACCACAAATTCACAAAGTTTTCTGCACACTCTACAAATGTTGGATGCACACTCCTTGAGTCACGCATCCAGGCAGTAGTTACTCATTCTGCATTTATTTTAGTATGATACACCATCAATAGATCTGTCTCCGGGTATTTTCTAGCATTTTTGGTTGTGAGGTGCATAGCATATACCTCCTATTTGTATGCGTAACAGTTTTGTCTATGTAGCATTTCAAAAAATGATTTAGTTTTGTATTTTATGGACTTACCTAAATTTATTAATGCCATTGTTGCAGTTGAAAATTGGTTGCCTGGTTGTCGATCCTGCTACTTCAGATGTAATAGCTTTAGCCCACGATTGCAGAAACAGACATCCTCTTCAACATGCTGTTATGGTTGCTATAGATCTTGTTGCAAAAAGCCAAGGAGGAGGAGCATGGAACATAAACAGTAATCTGTCATTTGCACTTTCAATTTGACAAGGTTTCAAATTTTCAGAGTGTAGAAAGTTACTGAAGATAAATTAAAAGCAATAGTACAGCCCTAAGAAGAAGCCCGGTGGTATAATGGTAAGCGCATTGTGCTGCCATGCCACAGATCTGGGGGCTCGATTCCTGGGCTGGGCAAGGTTCACTCAGCATTTCATCCCTTGGGTGGGCCAATAAATAAAGAACCAAGCTTGCTTTGGGAGTTACACACTGGAGGCTTCGCGTCAGGCTGACCACCTGGCATATGCTTCCGCACCCCATATCCCATGGTCGCAAAGACGTGGTTTGGCAGCATAGTCCATGGGCTGTTGTACCAATGTTTAACTTTTAACAGCCCTAAGAAAAAAATTTAGGGGGTCTCATTCTTGAAGAAATTTAAATCTCAATAACCCCACCCCACCCCCCTTTGCAGGGTAGATCAGGTTTCTACAGACCTGGAAGTCAGGGAATATCAGGGATTTGGGAAAAAAGTCAGTGAAATTAGCAGAAATTGAAGAAAGGCCAGGGAAATGCGAGAAAAATTGAATTTTGTGGTAAAATCAAGAAAATATTTGCTGCTTGAACCTAAGTATAGAAATTGTTTTATTTTCACTTTCTCATTCAACCTTATAAATAATTTTAAAATGATATGAGCATATCTTGTGCAGTTGAAATATGCTTATTTTTATCCTAAATTATTATCAAACATAGATTTTGTTAGAATCCAGTGATGTCAAATAAGATTCTTGTATATATTAATTTTATTATTATTTGTAAAAAAGGGGGCAAAATATATAAAAAATTATTAATTGTAGGATGTAATGTTAAAAATAGAAACACAAAATTCGGGAAAGCACGCTAGATAAAGTCAGGGAAGACCGTGATAGATGTCAGGGAAGCAAAAGCTGTAAAATCTGTAGAAACCCTGTAGATATGTATTGTGTTCTAAGAGATACTTAGATTATACCAATACATGAACTGAATCTCATCTTTATCACTCTCATCTGGGAGACCATTTGTCTCATTCTTTTACTGGGTTTTTGTTAGGGTATTGTACAATCCTCTTTTTGCAGTTATTGAAGCAGCCAGTCGCAGTTTTTCCTGCTGTGTTATATGAATATGCTTTATATGAACCTTTGTCATGGGGAGTGTGCTCAGTTTAATTTAATTATTCATAAAAAAATTGAATTCAGTAGTGCAACAGCCCAAACAAGGGCCATGTCCTTTGCTATTCAGCCACACCTGCATAACCATAGGCCCTGTGTGCAAAAGCGTATATTTTGTGTTCAGAGATGGATTTAAAAATTAGCTATGTATAGGCTGAAGCAAAGCACTACCTATTCTACCACCTTCAAAAATTTGCTACCATAGGGTATAGCCTAGTTAACCAATTTAGAAATCTGCCACTATGCTCCATCCAGATGGCCTGCATAATTCCTGGCCTGGTCAGCTTGGCATTTTATTTTCTAATTTCATTATTTATTTCTACAAATTGAAAGTTAACTTGGGTATAAATTGTAATTGTAATTCAATTGTGGCTTGAAAGCTAAGGAATGCTAGTGAATACATATTTTTATGATTCTAAAAAGAATAATTATCTTTTCATTTGAAGAAATTTCACATTAGAGGTTTTCCTTTCTATTCTTTTTGTTATTTGTATTATTATTTTGTACATTTATTATATAGATATTTAATCAAAAATGCCCCTTCAATGCCAAGTGGCAGATAGAAAGTTATAACTAAAAAAGCTACAAAAAAGTATACAGAGACTGCTCAAGAACAAAGTCATAAAAAAATTAATACATGACTTTTCTAGAAAGTCAAAAAATTAATGTATGCTCAAGATGCTTTTCAGTCAGAAAAGACCTTGAAGAAACTATACAAATCAAACTTTCATGGGGACGAAAGAAATTTAATTAAAACCCAAAGAACTAAAGTTAAGTTGTTGATTTAGAATGAGAGCTAACTTTAAAAAGACCTGAGCCAATTATAAAAAGAGTGTTAAAACTCAAAAGAAAAACATATTGACTGCAACAGAAATGTTCTCAAAAGCTAACTTAAAAAAAAAAAAAGAAAGAAAAAGAAAGCCTTTTTTTGTGTGAATTAAAAAATACTGAGTTTTGTAATTTGATTTTTCACAATTTTTCAAATCAATTTTCATTTACGTGAAAATGCAGTTGTGTAAGTTCACAAGAAAATTGCTTGAAATCCCTAAAAAGGTTTGATTTGGATATTAATTTCTTAAATTCATGCACTTGTTTTTTAGAAAACTTTTTGACTTCCTTATGCAAAAGTAATATGGTAGAAAACCCAAAATCCACTCAGCTTGGTTCCAGACCTTGTGCTTGCCGAAGAATTTTGCAGATTTTGAGTCATAATAGAAAAATTATTCTATTCCCTTCCTCCTCCCACACCCACCCGGATAAAAAAAAATTTTAAATGCATAGTTGCCAACTTATCTACATGATTGCATGATTTTTTTTCATACAATTTACGAATTTTATATTATTGTATGATTGTACTAATAACTAAGGAAACCATTTAAATTTTCATTGAAACCTCTAAAATATGTATGGAAATATTGAATTTCTGGAAATATTGCATACCCCTGATATGTGTACTTCCTGCATAGCCCTGCTGCTATGTTTTTGGTTTAAAAGCAATATAAGAATGTAAGTATCTGAGGTTTTGTTTATTTTGCAGATCAGTGGCTTTCTGCATTTTTTTATACTTCATATCAGTGAATTCAGCTGTTTATTTATTAACTTTTTTGGTGGGAACAACTCTGTCAAGTATATTTTGCTTCAGTATACTAATTTTAATCTTTTTTGATCCCTCTTCAGAATAAATACTTTTCTCTCAGCATTCTTTTATTGAAGTGCCCAATATTGTAAGAGTAAAAATTGACCCCTATTTTAAATATAAATACTTTTTTTTAAAACCAAAACTGCATTTTCATCCTAAGAAAAACATTAAAAATCTATTAATGAGAATGAGTTTAGATGCGATTGACAATTACAAGGAATTAAATGTTGAAACAAGAGTTTTCTATCTAGACTAAAAATGTTTGTGTAAACAAAGAAGAAATAAACTGTTTACTAATGCTTAATACAGTCCCCCCCCCCCCCTATGATTGCTTTTCAGGTATTATAGTTTTCTATATTAGTTACTTTTTTCCTTGCATTATAAAGATTACTTAAATTATCTGTAAAGTATGAATGTGTTTATTTAATATTATGAAAATTATTAAATTAAACTTTAATGTAAAGTTTTCCTTTTAGAAATATGTACTTCATGTATCTTACTTATGTAATATTGAATGTAATTTAGTAAAAAGATAATTTAATTATAAATACTCAATTTAAATGGGAAAACATCAGTTTTGTATTGTAGAAAAGTGTAATATCCGAGAAGCGATTAGAAGAAAACAATTATGTTACCACTGATCTCAGTACTACTTAAACCATATGCTTAAAATATCCTGTGTCATAAGTTTAGAGTATTTTTTCACGCTGACAGTTGTTTGAGTAGAGAACATTTTTTTCATTCTATAGTAAATTCATAATCCTTTGGGGCTATTTTCAATAAAATTTAGGATCTCTTAACACGTTTTATTTTGTTCCATAATTCCACAAAGCTAATAACAATGCCACTGCATATAAAAATAGGATGCCAGGTAATTTATTCTAACTTTAAAATTGAAAAGTTGGCTGCTATGTACATAAATTATATTATTTATATTGTAATGAGAATTATATTATAAAAATGCAGTGGAGTAATGCTATTTACAAAATTATGAGATTATGCACAAATTATTTAGATTTTTTAAACATCTGTTGAATTGGAGTATGTTCTAAAGCTCCCCCCCCCCCCTTGCATAATGTCATCATTTCCTATTCTGTAACACAGCTTTTCTGCTCTCAAATATTTCTCTCTCAGTGCAAAAAATTCATCACTGTTACTGCATCGGTTTTTTGAGGATCCTCAGAGTCTATATCTTGTGACTGTATTACAGTACCAATTATGTAATTGATAGTCATTAGAATGTTCACGTATCATGTAAATATGTACCAAACTGAAGCTCAATTGAATGCGCCGTTTAAACGCTAGCGCACTTTCAAGAATTTCCTCCCATAGGCCATAATGTAAAAGAAATCTTTGTCGTAGCTCTGTAGAAAAACTATAAGTCCTATACACACCAAAATCAATACCGGTCTTGCGACGGTGGTTTATAACATATATTCCAAATTTGAGCTCAATCGAATGCCTCGTTTAGGAGCTATCGTGTTCACTCACACACACACACACACACACACACACACACACACATACATACGAACATCTGATAAAAATAGCATAAATGAATTCAGAAGACCTCAAAACGTGTAAATACACCAAAATCTGGAAGTCGAATTTTTTTATGATTACAATACTTTCCTTACATGGTACATGTTCGGAAAGTAAAAATGACCTCTGTTTTAAATTTAATTTTTTATTAGCTGCTGATAGTAGTTAACCCATTTGTGTCCAGATATTTTTGAGACTTTCTTTGATTTTTGCTAATACCAGCAATAATAGATAAATTTCTGATGTCAACTTCTTGAGCAAGGAATGATTTCTTTTAAAATCATTGTGTATAAAAATTGAAATGTCAACATCCTACTGGGTCATGTTAAAATATTATGTGGAGTTGAGGTTCTATACTCGTGAATAAAGGCTAGAAAAAATAGATAACGCTTTTGACTGATAGCGAAAATGCCGTCTCAAAAAAGGACACTAGGCATAAATGGGTTAATGTAGTTTAGTAAATATTGTATTTTTGATTTAAAATAGATATTTTGTGTTGCAATGTATAAAATAACTGAATTTTTTATTTATTTCATAAGCTTCTGACTCCCCCCCCCCCCCCAAAAAAAAAAAAAACTGTTTTTTGTTATAAGCTAAGAGTTTTTAAGAACCTCCTTAATTTTCATTTCTCCTTAATTTTCATTGGAATTCTTTAATGAATTTTCTCTTTCCTCCAAAAATAAATTTTGTATTTCAAAATTGACATTCTTATGCTCCAAAAAGTGACTTTTTCTTTCTCCAAATTGCTCCACTAATCTGTTTTTCTTGCTCCAAATTGCTCCAGAAATGTCTTTTTTCTTGCTCCACAAATTGCTCCAAAATTTAATTTCAGCTGGTACATCCCTGTGTATAAGTCTGATTTCAATGTAACACATTTTAAGTTAATATTATGCATTTATTATTTTTAAATTTTGTCTTGGTTTATGAAAAATGCCACAAATTTTACTACACTCATAATTCTCTCTCTCTCTAGTTATTTATTGCCCCCCCCCTCCTGCTATTTTTTATTCACATACGATTTCTATTATTTGCTATTCTGTTAGTGTCATCCTGTATTATAATATAAGAATTGCAATATTTAAATTTTTATAAATTATTGCATGTATAATTTATATTTGCAAAATTATTTATAAATCTGTTCAATAATTTTTTAAAATACTACAATTATTATAATTACTTGTTTCTGGCTGGCTACTCGGCAAATTAGTTGAGTACAGAGTATTTAGTATGTCTCTAATTGAAATAAAAATGTTGAAATTAGCTTGAGGATAAAATAAAACTGCAGTTTCACAATTTATCATTTTATAGCCCAATTTTAGTGTTAACGTTGGTTTGGTTGTATTTTTTGTGTTTCCTTTGTATTTCATGAAATAATAGCAAAAGTTTAACTTTTTAAATTTAAATAAAATAATTTATATATTAATTTTTAATATCACCGATTTTATGAGAATTTTTTTCTAATTTAATGCTAAAAGCTTTGAAATAGTTTAAATATGCTTAATCATAAATGTTTTTGAGGTGAATTAAACATCATATGGAAATTTTTATTATATTCTGTATTTATTCTTATAGCCTTTTTTATTTCTTCCTTTTTAGGCCAATATGTCTACCACAAACCTTTTATTAAAGAAGATTATGACAAGAAAATTGATGAACTAAAAAAACTGAATCCAGATAAAAATGTTACTAAAATGTATACCCCTTATTTGTGTACTGGATATGACTTATATGTTACTCGAGAACCTTGCATTATGTAAGTTATGTACAGTTCTTGGGTCCTTTTATTTCATACTCTTTGAATTTTCTGTAGATATTTTACTTTTTGTAGTTTTTTATTATTGTTTATATTTGCTGTTTCTTTTCAAACCAAATCTAGAATTGCACCACTTGTTTGGTTACTTTTATGCATATTTTGGTATTCTAATGATGATTATACAGATATTTTTAATGTTGAAAATTACTTTTATCAGCCAACATGCAAGTAATCTGATCATAATTTCTGAAAGGTTCATTGATCGAATTCTTCCAGTTATGCTTTGTTATACCCTTCCATTCAGATTCCAGTCAGGGATAACTTTTGGTAGCTCATTCTGCAAACATGTGCGTACCATTTAAGCTTATTAAGTTTAATTGACTGCAATACATTCTGTTTGGCATCCATGATTTTTCCATATTATAGCATTTTTAACTTTTACCAGTCTTAATTTTCTGGCTGATGTTTGTCAAAAGTTCATTTCAGTAATGAGTAGTATCCTTTTGTGGAAAAGATTCAGAATCTAAGTCTCTGGACCCTGTAAGGCATAGGTTCCCAACCTTTTTTGAACTGGTGCCCCCTTTTCTAGTGAATATTTCAATACCGCCCCCTCCCACTCCAGAGAAACAAAAGCGTACATAATGCATGGTGAAAACAAGAATTAAATTTTAAAAAATTACTAATAGATAGAATATTGTTGGAATTGAAACGCTACTGAATTTCTTCTTCATTTGAAAAAGAGGAATAAAAGTTTTAGCTTACCTGTTATAAGGACAGGCAGGGGTTTTGATGATACGAAGTAATAGATAATAAACTATTGCTTTCTAAATAAATAAATTGACAGTTTCAGAGAACAATCAAAACGCATACTTAATTATATTAAAAAGTATTTTTATTAAAATATTATCAACGTAATTTTTAAGTCTTTTTTAGACTATATTTGGTTAATCTTCCCACACCCCTCCATGCCATATCAATGCCCCCTAATTTTCTCTGGGTCTTTTACTGGCCCCCTGAAAGCCTGAAATACCCACAAGGGGGCGTTATTGCCCACGTTGGGAACCTATGCTGTAAGGTAATGCTCCTAGGTGGCAGCTGTCCCAGGCAGCAACCTTAAAGCAAAAATAGATGTTGGCAAACACCAAAACTAAAAAATAATGAGGCAACAAACTGACAGACCAAGAGGGGGGGGGGGCAGAGTGCTGAAACTTAGAAAGAATGGGATGGCAAAATAAAAGACTGCATCAGGCAGCAACAGCTCTCGTTACACTACCACTAAAGGTCAAGATTTGCGGTCGCCACTCGCCACGTGGCGACTTAGTTTAAGAAAGTGGCGATGAAAAAAATTCATTACGTTCGCCACTTTTTATTTTATTACATTTATGCATTTTGGTTTACAATTACTGTTTCATACTCTCTCCAAAATACATGGACAGAATTTACAATTCACTCGGAAAAAAGAACGGCAAAACGTATCCCCTCCCGCCTCGCCTCACCCCTTTTTCATCATTCTATTGTGAATTTATTGACAGTAATCCCACGAAATTGCAGATGCAGCTTACACGCCAGCGAACCGGAGTGACTCACTTCAGTAGGAATGCACAGAATAGAAGACATTCTAGCATTTGCACTTTGCTTGGAACAATCCTTTCTCCAACCACATGCGTACATAAAAAAAAATCCATATTTTATAACAAAGCCACATGGGACACTGGGACTTCCTGTTTTTAAATGATAAACCACAGAAGTCATAAAACCCGAGATAAAAACAAAAGTAAATACGACTTGGTTGGCTTATTACATTTAAATTAATTGTAGTCAAAGGTATGCAGTGTTGCTGAATGAAGAATTCAAAGATAACGCAAGTGCTTTCATAGAACATTAATATGTATGAGTTTTTAAAACGAGACAGCATGTTTACACATCATCGTAAGCAGGTGGCTTCGGCTCCTTTCAGACACATTGCCTTGTTTCTAGACATCCTGTCACCGTGCGAAACGCAATAACTATCTATAGCTGGTAGGAATTCGCCAGTGCTTTGATAAGCAAGAGGGAAAGGAGGGGGGAATTAGTATGTTTCGACGTAATTAAGAAGCTGAGAAGCAAGGACGTATTTAAGGGCGGGTGCTCCCCCACCCCGAAATTTAGATTTTTGTTACTAAAATGATAAAGGTCTTTCTGTGAAACATTCTGCCTTTTTTACCGTTTGGACCCCCTCCGAAATTTTTGGGAACCCCCCCCCCCCCGGAATGTTTTTCCAGATACGTGCCTGCTGTGAAGAGACTGAAGAGAGTAAAATTCGGAATAATTCAACTTGCAAAATAAAGCTCTATGGTAAAAACTACGGAGAGATTTAATAAATTGATTTTATATCTGAGAGTCAACTGATGAATGTGCATATGTTAATTAACCAATTAAATACCAAAAAAAAATGAAGCAAGTCAAATTAACCGATGTATTTAATGTAAATACAAAAGCTAATTAGATTCTAATAATAATTTAATACACTTATTTTAAATTATAATTTAAATAAATTTCAGTTACTATTTGTTGTATTTTATGAAAATGTTCCAAAATCAATGATATATTCTGCGGTTTATACAGCGATCGTATGTATGTTTTAAGACTATTTTTCATTGATAAATAATAAACTGTTCAATAGCACGTGATCGACGATGGTTTTAATGGAAATTTTCAACAAATCTATAATCCGGAAAAATCGGTAATCCGGCACTGCGTCATTCCCGCCGATGCCGGATTATCGGTGCTGCACTGTACTGCATATTCAGCAGAATTCTAAAAATTCCACCAGACAAATTTAAATGAAAAATTAAGTAGTGAAAACTTGAGTAATTTTAAAATTGTAAAAGAAGTCATCCAAGCTTTAATTACTATACCCCACAGTAATGCTGAGGTAGAGAGAATTTGGAGCAGTGTTAAAAATCTTATAGGTGACAAATCCACATCAATGGGTAGAGAGTATTTAGAAAACAGGCTATTTGTAAAGACTGTTAAGGTTAATTTGATGGATTTTAATGTGTAATTGAATAGTGGTGGCATGATAGCCTAAAAAACAGAAGGCCATACTTTCAAGATTAAAATATAATATTTTAAATGTTTGTGTTCTTTATTAAGCCTGATTTTAATTTACTTTCATTCATTTCAATTATTGACAAAATTAATTAAATGAGCTATAGTAAGTATTTTTATTATTATTAATTTTAAGAAATGTATACAAAATAACATTGTATTATTATTCATTAGTCCTGAAAAATTTAATTTTTTGATTATATTATATCCAATATTATACCTTTATGTGTACATGCATGTATTTTAAGTACACATGAATTCTACATACGTAAGATACCGTTCAAGTGTCTACCACTGAACGGTACAATATACACTGAATTCAAGTACACTGAATGGTAAGATACCGTTCAAGTGATACCACTGAATTAATCATGTCCAGTGGCCACTGGCCACTCTCAAAATTTTTGAGTCTTGACCTATAACTACCGCCTACCACGTACCTTCTAACTCTACTGGATTTTCCAAGAGACTCTCACATTTTAGCTATTTCCAGGCATATGATTTTTCAGCAAATTTGTATAAATCCGCTGATTTCAAACAGTTAATTAGCAGACTTCAGCTATTTTTTTATATAGGTGGGAAAAACAGCACTTAATATCAGGCTCAGGTATTTCAATTTCAATCGTTTTCCATACTGCTTGAAAATGAATATTTTTTTAATTTAAAATTTTCAAAAGAATGGGAATAAAAAAAATAACCCATATTTTGTATTTTTATTTTTTTTTTTTTTTTTTTTTTTTTGTGTGTGTGTACAAATTTCTGATAGTTTTTGTTTTGTGAGCTACTGACAGTTGCTAATAAATGCAGAGTATTCTAAAAGTTCCCATTTTGAGTACATATGAATATCATTTGGATATTTATTTTGTCAAACATCTTTGCATCTTTCAAGCTATGTAAAAAATATACAAGAAATACAGAAAATATTAATATAAGTCTGACCATATTCGTTGAAAAATCTTGATAATTAAAGCAGTATCATACGAAATAAATTAGAAGCAATTTCTTACACACAGGAACAAGACAGAAAAAGTTACATACCACGTATTTTTATGTCTCAAACTGACTCATTTAAAGGGGCAAAAAACATAGGTATATATATATATACAAATCAAGGCTTATGCAAACAACAAAAAATTTCGATTTGAAAATTTGCACTGTGTGTATATATAATTCAATTAATTCGATATCTTTTTGTTTTCTTTTTTTCCTTCTTTATAGCAGGGTAGAGCCCAGAACGTATGGAGTAAATATCTCTTTTGATATGCCACACAACCGAAACCCTACGATTTTGTTTGTTTTTAATTATAATCCACTGTTTGTGGCTCCTGATGATGGTGACAGTAGTTATGCAGAGTTCGCACGGTCATTAAAAACTCATTAATTTTGATCAGTAATCAAAATAGGGCCCTTACAGTCATTAATTTTAACTTTACAGTCATACATTTAAAAAATTTTTGTAAAATACTTTGTAAAAATCACGAAAAGCGGAATGAGTTGCCAAATGTGGCAGGCTACTCTAAAAGCCTGTCACGGGAAGCTTTTCACTTATGAGGAAAGAGGCAGGGTTATGCGAGGTGTGTCTGCTCCTTTCGCCGGTGGCCTCCTTCCCTTCCGTTTTCTGTGAGTACCGTTCCCGTTCCAGCTACTGGTCTGTCTTTGTTCGGCTTTATATAAGGGTTATCAGAAACAGTAGATCGTTTCTCGCCAAATATTTCTCAACAGAATTGCATGGCATCTGAATTCTCAGAAGTCATTAGGAGTTTAGTGTGTATTGTAGTATCCTCAGTCGGAACAAGTGAGCACGTGCTTTTCTACTTGCGGCTAGCCCGTGAGGTATTCCTCCGAAGAGTAAACAGGGCGAAAGCAATGCGCATTTAGTTCTGCGCAGCTTACTCCTCTCCCACGCAGAGGAGGAATGTGCAAGATTTTCTGCCCGCGTCATTTCTCTTATATTTATTTTGTATTTACTTTTGCTTTCGTGTGCAGAGGGAGGCTTTTCTTAATACGTTCGTTTTTTAAACCAGTTTTTAACCATTAATTAGTAATTAAAAAATGCACATTTTTATTTGTGCCAGACGTTAAACCAATAACATATGCCGGCTTTTAAATACAAAAAAAGTTAGTTATGAAAACAAGTACGCTGCTTGATGAAAATGTTTAGATTTTTTTTAGAGGAAACTCATTAGAGCAGCGGTTCTCAACCTTTTTAATGTTGTGCCCCCCAACAAAGCTAAATTACGGTGGCACCCCCCCCCTCCCCCTCCCATTTTTCAGCATACATCCAGTTTTTTAATCTTTAACAATGAACATTTAGTGGAATTTTCTACAAAATAATGTTATTAGTTAAGTTTAGATGAACATTTTAAGCGAAAATAGGTATATTTTTGTGTAAAAATGAGAATAAATAAGATGATTTTAAAAAAAACAGGCATCACTACTTGCTCTTTGATTTTTCTTCCCCCCCCCCCTGCAAACGCACTGCACCCCCCTTAGGGTTCGTGCCCCACAGGTTGAGAAATGTTGCATTAGAGCATTGTGGTATGAAACACATACCACTTATTCAAACTTTTTTCTAAGCTATTACATGCTAGTATAATTTTACTATCAATTGCTATTCACCCAGTTTGCAAATGTATTTGTAATTAGTAAAATAAAAATAAGAGTGTTTTCATTTTCAATGGCATGAGTTGCTTTGTAAATGTAAATAATTTTACATTGCAGATAAAACAACGTTTTGTGCATCAAAGAGCTAGTAAGATGTCAATCAATAAAATGCTAATCTTTGAACTTTTTGCACATTTAAGTTTAGAGAATTTTAACTGCTATAATATTCGAATTATTATTTCTCTGTTAATACGTCTAAATCTTTTAGTCAGTTCTGTACAATTGCAATCAAATACTATTATTCATTCAAATCTTCAATTATAAATCTTCTCTTCAAGTTAACCTCATGTGCACATGAATAATATGTTACATTTTAAATATTGATTTACAAATTAATAATTATCATTTGTGTTCCATTAAAAGTATTTTTTTTTATAAAAATTTATACATATTTAAAATGTTGTATTGAACTCTGGAGTTGCATTTCAAAATTTTGGTTCCAAGACTATGCGTCTGGATAGTTTTCGTTATCAATATTTGTCAGAACAATATAAAAATGCATGGAAGATCATACAAATCGTAATGTTGCTTTCCCATGGACAAGCCTCGGTAGAGAGAGGATTCTCCATCAATAAATGTAAGGAGGTAGAAAATTTAAATGAAATTTCATATGTATCAAAAAGGCTTGCATACGATTTTGTTAAAAAATTTAATAACATTCATTCAATACCTATCAATGATGAAATGAGGAAGGCAACGTTATCCTCTAGGATGAAATACCAACAATACTTAGATGATCAGAAAAAGAAGCACAATCTTCTGCATTAGTAAATAAAAGAAAACTAATTCATGATGATTTAGAATTTGTTAAAAAAAAAAAAAAAAAAAAAAAAAAAAAAGTTTCTTAGAGCAGGAAATAGCTGACTTGGACAGATCTGCTGACGAACTTGCCGAAAAGGCTGAGATGTCCAGTGACATAGCTCTCTTTGTAAAATCAAATAAATACAGAAAGCTTGCTAAAGAAAAAAGCAGCTAGCTTGTCTCTTTGCAAAAGCAAACTGACGAGAAAAAAACACAAATGCTAAATCTATAATAGAAAAGCTTGTATACATAAATGTTGTTATTTCCTTATCATTTGTGTTCATGTCATTTATTTATTTTATCTCTTCTTTCTTTTTTTATGTTCTACCATCAAAAATTATAGCATATTTTTATGAAATAAACTCGTGATTTCGCAACTTACATTGAGAAGTAAGTAGTTATTCAGAATTCATAGGGTCATTAAAAAGTCATTAATTTCTATTTCCTACAAGCTATATGAACCCTGTTATAATTTCCATTCCATTCTATTTTCACATTGATTATTGTACTTTATTTGGCTCAGCTTCTTATTTATTATTATTATTTTTTTTCCACTTGTGATTTCTAATTCTTGCTTCTGGCTGTTATATTTTTAATGCGAGGTATGCCTTATCTGCAGTATATATTGTGTTTTACTTATTAGTTATATTCTATTTTGTTTGTCATAGCTGCATGTGCGCGTTACAAATAGGATATCTTCTCAATACTTAAATTATGGATGCTTGATTTGAATCTATATGCCATTTTTGCATTATTAATTAACTTTTAAATCTTCTTACAAGCTATATTTTGCTGCAAAAGCGCATTTATAGTTTTGTAATTTTCCTAGTTACTACTTTCAGTTACTCCTTTTCAATCTGCCTCTATGATTTATCTCTATTCATTTTGAATACTTTGTAAAATACAGCTGTTTATTTTGACTATCTCCATTCTAATTTTTATTTAATTTCCCAACTCTATCTGTAATAACGTTCAAATTACTTCTGCTTAGTCTTTTAGTGTTGCTGTTTTTATTAATAATATTACCTTTAGTATTTGGCAACACCTTTACAATCTTCTTTCCACTTTTATGCTTTTATTTTGTGGCAACACCAGTTTTCACTTATTACAATTTTTAACTTTGCAACACGTTTTACTCACCTTCCATGTGCTTTCCCCACTCCAGATTGGTATGTCGATTTTTCAGTGCTAATTCAATTAATTTGATTTCTTTTTTTTTTTCTTCTTTATAGTAGGGTAGAGCCCAGAACGTGTGGAGTGAATGTCTCTTTTGAAATTCCACCCAACCGAAACCCTAGTATTTTGTTTGATTGTAATTAGTATATTTCACTGTGTGTGGCTCCTGATGACGGTTACAGTGGTTATAATTTCCATTGCATTCTATTTTCACATTGATTATTGTACTTTATTTGGCTCAGCTTCTTATTTATTATTATTCTTTTTCCACTTGTGGTTTCTAGTTCTTGCTTCTGGTGTTATATTTTTAATGCGAGGTATGTCTTATTTGCAGGATATATTGTGTTTTACTTATTAGTTATATATGCTGGGTCAAGCTTCTTATATACCTCATGAAATACCAAAAAAGTTTCAGCTTTTTCTTGTAAAATCACATGGCTGTATTTCTCCTGATCTTCCGGTTTCCATAAAAATATCCTAGTTTTTTCTACATTTTGAAAATTATTCCTACATTTCTTAGTGGAAATTTTTCCTTTATTGGGAATGCATTTTTATGATCAGATTTACCTAAAAAATATGTTTGTAAAATATAACTTATACATTTAGGGAATATTTATTGTTTTAGTCTGATTTGTGAACATGGGCATTCATAATTTTTTTTTTTTTTTTTTTTTTGGGGGGGGGGGGGGGTATACTTTGAAAAATTTTTCTAGAGGGGGCAAATTTCAAATTTGCGATAATTTGTTTCCGATTTTGCTTTGTGATGCACTTCTGTTATGATTGCACAATGTACTAAATCTCTAGGGGGACAGGGGGGCAAGTGCCCTACCTTTCCCCCCCCCTTATGAGCACCCATGTTTGTGATTATTCAATGGTAATAGGTAATGAAGATTTCAATATACTATTTTTCAAATTTAAAATTGCAGAATTTTTTATAATAATTTTAATATTATTGATTAAAATTAGTAAAAAGTATTCCAATTAAAGCAAGAATCTGTTCAGACTAATCTTTAAATGATTTTTCTTAATGCATGTAGTAAATATATAGTTATTAATATCAAATCTACTATTAGCTGTGTTAAGTTTTTTCCCCCCTTAAATTCCTTTCATAATTGTGTGTAAGAAAACTCCCTGTTTTTTTTCCCTATAAATTTGTTAGAGACCCAAAATGTTAGTAAACTGTCCAAATCTATTGGATTTTTCTCCTAAGAATGTTAACAGGTATGCCACTGCATAGCACATATAACAAGTTGCTACTATTGGGAAAAGAAAAACTTTTTTTAAAAAACTCACCTTTGAAGTAATCACGAGCTGCTGCTGTAACAAAGTAGTTTATAATAGACAAGGAAGAAAATTGACATTACCATAATTTTGAGGTACTGTAATATTGCATAAAAGTTTGTTATGCTTTTTTCTTTCTGTTCGGCTTAAGAACAAATATTTTATTTTACCTTCAGTATTTTTTTTTTTTTTTTATATAAATATCCAAAAAGACCCAATGTCCTAAAAATAAAAAATTACTCTTATTTCAAACTAAAATTATTTTCTTAACCTTTTTTTTTTTCATGCAAAATACTTAACAAAAATTAATATATTTTAAATATTGGAAAGGGCAGATTCAGATATGAAGAAAATTAGACAAAATAATTCGAGTAAAAGTCTAAACTGCGAATGTTAGGACTGGAGGGGGGGGAGTTATGAAAGCTACCAAAGAATAAACTTTGCATATTCATTTTTTTTAAGTTTTTTTTACATGTTATAACACAATATTAATTATGTAATATGTTAACTATGTTGTTTTTTAAAAATAAAAGCTACTAAATTAAACTCTTTCCTCCATAAATGAGATCATGTCACTATCCGGAGAGTTCCTTTGGTCATTACTTGGGAAGTTCCTACTGAATCAGCGGCTAATTCATTTCCACTGAATGATAACTTCATATGGTGTTACCTAGAGTTTAAGAGAAGTGTTTAAGTGTTGCAGACTTTTCTGGAAGGACTTCTGCATTCCACACTGCCCTACATCTTTTATGAACCACAAATACTATGTCATAGAAGTTGGCCTGCTTTTTTTTTTCCCCCATTGGATGTTTAAAAGTTAATTTTTGTTTATGTTAAGATGGCTATAATTTTGCTTTAAATATATGTTATTTTATTACTTAACAAAGTACTGGAAACCATAAATAGTAAAATAACATATATGTCTATACATGTTATTTTATTACTTATGGTTTCCAGTTTTTAACTTGAGTCTACTAATCAACTGCAGCTACACAAACATTATTGGAGGTGCTAGAAAAATTTATTTAAAAATTTTCTTTATAGAAGAATATATTAATACTAATTCTACAGTAAAAATGATTTTAATTTTTATCCTTTTTTAAGTATTGCTGTGCATAACTTTCTGTTGTCCCAAATTTCACTTCGTATGATATTTTTCTACAACGTCCCAAATTTTGCTTTGCATGTGATATCCTCCTTTTTTTCAAATTTGCTACTCTCTTTCCTGGATATAACCAGAGGCTACTGTATTATTTAAAATAGTTTGAAATATTAGTGGTATACTGCATCACTTAATCTTATTTTCGCAATGTATTTTAGGTGTGCAATGGCTCTTGTTCATTCAAGAATTCACAGAGTTTTTTATGGATACGGAACACTCTGGGGTGCCCTTGGATCTCATCATAAATTACATTTGAATAACAACTTAAACCACCGTTTTGAAGTATGGAAAGGACTGCTTGAAAAAGCATGTTTAAATTTAGAAGGGAATTCTATTGTTGATAAAATAGAGTCAGACTCTTGAAAAAATGTTCATAAAATATGTTTTTTATATTTTTAATAAAGTTGTTTTTATCTAATTTGTTATTATTATTCTGTTTGGTTTTTCATTGTTCATAAATTTGTACTTCCTTGTACAAAGTAAAAGAAGTGCTATGATTGTGAAAAAATTATAGTATTAAAATTTTGATGTAAAAATCGTTTTTGGCAATTCCTAAACTTAATAAGTTTTTTCATGACATCTCAATGTACATACGTATTTATGTACATAGTTATGCATGTACTGTCTACTTTGACTGTGAATCCATTTTGAATAGTTTTGTGATGACATCCATACATACTTATGAACTTAAGTTTGTGCATAACTCAATGACAATTAGTCGTAGTATGATGAAAAGACTTTCAACACATTAAACCTATTATTATGTTTTTGGTTACATGCACATAACCAATGATTTTTTTTTTTTCGTTTAACTGTATTGTAATTTCACTTTGCAATCTAAAAAAGTAAAATAAAATAAATAAAACTGTGAAAAATCATTTTAAAATTTAAGTTGAATGAATCAGTGATGAGCAGTGTACATAAAATTTCTATTAAAAATAAAATAAGTCCATAAATCACCACTAAAAACAATTTTTTTAAATTATTTGTAGCTTTTTTTTTTTTTTTTTTTTTTTTTTTTAATGGACCTTCATAGGCTCCTTAGGGTGCTACAGAAGTTAAATCACCCTAAAGATGAAAAAAAAAAAGAAGGCCTTTAAAAAAATTGTGATTTTTTTTTCTTAATTAATGAATTGAAATGTTTTTAAAAATCGTGTTCATATTAATTTGGAAGTATTCTTCATTTAAAAGAAATGTTTACTAAATACATACTTAAAATTAGTGCATTATATACAGTTGAATATGAACTCAGTTATAATGTCATTAAAGAGACCAGATAATTATTTATTATTCTATAACTGAGTTATCTCAGTTTTCACACAGGGCTTGTGTTCTGTGGACGAGTGATACAGAATATTTTGTCATTATAATGGAGTTGTCACTATAGCCTTGTCTTACAGTATCTGTAGCTCCCCCAGTATAACATGCTTGCGTATGTGCTGAATGCCCATAACTTGGTATTATTATAGTGTGCAGTCTTCACAATTTTGGAAAGTAAAGTGGGCAAATTTGGGAATGTCAATATATCTCAAGCTTGTGTCTTTAACATGATCATGTTCTGGACAAGTTTGTGGTGTGTGGGAATCTCACTCAAAGTCATCTGTGAACACTGAAATTTTATTTGGTGGTGAGGCAAACAGCTCAGCAGCAGTCTGGCTGATCATAGACCACTGTGTGTGCAAAAAGAATGTTCATGTTAAATATGTAGGACTGTACATCCTCTTTTTGGGTAGATCAGCAGGCAGCAGAGTGTCTCTTGTATTATTACGCAAGGTTAGGAAATTCGCTTTCTGGTAATGCTCTAAAGTGAAAGGTGCACAAACTGCAGCTCACTGAAACCTCTTTAAATTTTTTCTGACACACTTTGATGAATTTTTTGTTTTTAAGAAAAAAAAATTGAGAAAGTTTATTAAAGAGATTAAGTTTTCTTTTTTCCCCCCATTTCTCTATTGCTTATTTCTTTTCCTCGTCTGAGTGGAACAGAATATTTTAAGGAGGGCCTGGATGGTTATGAAATAAGGTTTGCTCCCATATTAGTAAGAGGGGAGAAAAAATTTGCTTTCAATCCAAATACAGAATGTTGTTTGGGTCATGTATTGAATTAAATATTCCAAAAACTGTTAGTGTGATTTAGTCTCAAAAATCACACTATTTGTATTGATGAAAGAAAAATAGTCCAGAAAATTAATTTTAATAGTTTTTATACTAAACTTAATGCATGTTTTTAACATTATGATAATTAATGCATTTTTAAACCTAAATATTATTCAGGAACTTTCTTTTTTTTCGCTAGTTTTTATTACTTTTGTAAATTCTGCTCTATGTAGTTGTTGCTTGGTTGAGAAATTTTAATTTTTTTAATTAAGATAAACTTTTTATCAAACACACATATGTAAAAAGTAGTCCAAAATGTATGTTTCGGGCAGCACGTTCTTACTGTCCTGCCTGCATGAAAGTTGGGTTTTTTTTTAAACAGAAGGGAGGACTTTTCATACCACTCGCAATGTATGTTTTGCACTATATTTTATATATGTGTACACCAGACAAAGTTATTTATTTTAAATTTTATATTAACATCAGATTTTTTAGGTGTTTTTATTAACCCATTTATGCCTGTTGTCCCTTTTTTAGGACGGCATTTTAGCTATTAGTCGAAAACGTTATTTATTTTTCCTAGCCTTTATTCATGAGTATTGAGCCTTAACTCGACAAAATATTTTAACATGACCCAGTAGGATGTTCATATTTCGATTTTTATGCATAATGATTTTAAAAGAAATCATCCCTTGTTCAAGAAGTTGACATCAGAAATTTATCTATTATTTCTGTTATCAGTATTAATCGTAGAAAGTCGCAAAAATATCCAGGCACAAATGGGTTAATGTTTTGAAGTACTTTTAAAGATACAATGCTTCTGGGAAGAATGTTTTTTTTTTTTTTTTTTTTTTTTTTTTAAGTATAAAATTTATTGATTTAACAGTTTTGCCTCTTGCAAAAATACTGGTTTCAAAATAGGCATTTATGCAATGAAAAAGTACTGACACAAGTTTATAGTGGGTCTGTTTCCCTTTCTAAGTAAACTGGAGGAGTGGCTTTCAGCAGTCTCATCTCCAACATTTCTCTGAGTGCCCTTCTAAAGTTTGTGCACCCCTGCTGTAAAACCAAGATTTATGGGCGATTTTCATGAAACGGGAGAAAATAAGGTTGATGATTTTACATCATTTCTGCCACACATTTTAATGGAAAATTCATATACTGTCTACATTTTCATGATACAAAAATAATTTTTTTCAACAAGCATATAGCTCAGTGAAGGACAATGTATAACTTTTGGAAATTGTGAAGTAATGTTTAACAATAAAAAAAAAAAAAGAAGTAATTTGTAATTTCTTCGAACTTTTCAAACTCTAAATCATTTAAATTAAATTTTGTTTTTACTACATCAATGTAATTCTTTTTATCCAAAATATTGCATTTGATGTCTATTGTAAAACAAATTTTTGTCTTTAGCATTCTTTACTCTGGTGTTTTCTGAAGCCCTGGTCTGACAAAAATGATGCTTATCTCGATTTGTTTTTACAAATTTTGTTGAATTTAGAAGTTAGTCATCGTAGAAATCACAACACACTAATTCTATTGTATTTCGAACATTTATTGTCGGACTTGTGTACTTGACTTCAAGAACCTGCTTATAAATCTTTTTCAAGTAATGTGGAAACAGCACAAAGAAAATTATTTGTGCAGAAAAGGGAAATTTAAACAACCAAAGGTATGAGTAGGAATTGAACCCACGACCTTATGCTTAGGCAATTGGCGTGGAGTAGCACAGGCCCTTAACCTCCAAGCGGCTGGTCCCCCACACTAATTCTGTGATATGGAAAGGATGTGAATTAGTACAAGATTTATTTTATATGGCTGATTGGGTGTTGACCTCAGAAATATATAATAGAATCATTGCTGCAAATAGATGTTTTATGCCTTGAGGGGTTATTTAAAATAAAGCTTTCTCAAACTAAGTTCTGAATTGTTACTTTACAAAAGTCTTTAAACTATTGTAAATTAGTGACTTATGTGATGAGAAAGCTCTGGGGATTTTTGAGAGAAAGATCTTGTGTTTCATCTTCAGTGAGATCAAAGGTCCAAATGAGTGAGTGGATCATGTAGAAGATCTAATTTAGAACTCTACAAGATTTATAAACAATACAACATTGTAAAATTTATCAAATTACAGAGACTTAAATGGGCTGTTCATCTGGCTGGAATGCAAGAAGATCGCTGCTGCAAAATAAATCTATCTGATAAAGACCATGGGTAATAGGCCTTGGAGTAGACCCCCGCTAAAATGCATTGATTGTGTTGAGAAAGACCTGAGCATTTAAGGCTATAAACTGGAAAACAGTTGCCATGAGTAGGATTCCTGGAAAGGACTTCTAGAGAAGGCCAGGGCTGTTGAACAATTGAAAAAGAGCAATTGGGGAAAATTACTTTTATTCTGTTTTTTTGTTTGAAAAATGCAGTTTTTAATATTATAGTCTTAAATTAAAATAAGGAATTTTTATTAATTCAATTTAACAGAAGAGCATTTTATCCGTATTATGCTTGATGATTTGTGTATAATTTTTTTTTCCAGAATTTTTGAAATTAAAAGAATCTGTATTTCATTTTATTCTAATGTGCAGATTTTTTTTAATTACAAAAATTTAATTTTTTAAAAACTAAATCTTGTGATCTTGTTAATTTCCTATTCTATTTCTGGCAGTTTCCAACTAAAATTTAGGAACACAGCATGTGTTCCTGCCACAATTCCTCTTCTGTGTATGAGGCAGTGTAAGACAGAAGAATCTGAAACTTTACTTAGAAAAGCATTTAGAGATATTTATAAAAGAATTTTTCATTTCCAACTAAGCAAGAAAACTCTTATCTTTTCTTTTATTTAATTAATTTGAATTCTTATCCTTTAAACTGAGTATGGGTCAGAAATATGTCTGATGCATACTATTTAATAATAATTTTCAATCTATTTCTTATCAAGACGTCAGAAGAAAGAGAAAAATAATTAATCCCTTAATTCTCAAATTGGGTCCATGTTAAAAATGTATAAAAATCATTATGAGAAAGTCACTATGAGTCCTGAAAACAATTATTTTTCCCCTGAAAAATTCTTACAGTACTCCTACATGAGAAGTTCACAGTAAGTCCTGAGAACCATTTATTTTCCTCCTTAAAAACACCATACTTCTACACATTTATAACAGAAATTGAGTATACGTGTGTTTAGTTATTTGACGAAAAAATTTGCAGGTTTAAACACTCAAAACCCTATGAGGATTCTGAAATCATTCGGAAGAAGTTGCAGAAGTTTGTGATCAACCACCAATAAGTTGCAAGATTGCCAATTTTTCTTGCTAATTCAATACAATAATCCCAGTTGTAATTTCCCATGATTCCCCCCCCCCCCCCCAATGTCACAGTGCTGTCATATTAAACCTTGTCTGTGGGGTCCAGAAAATTGTTCAGATCACCAGAAGTCATCAGAATTTTGTTCATATTTTTCACTGAGTATTCAATCTATTGTAGATAAGAGATAAATCATTCATCTAAATTTCACCAAATTTTGAAGATATTGCAGACAATTTAGCACATCATCGCAGTTCTGCAACAAAAACTCCAGACATTTTATAAATTCCATGGTTTTCTCTAATAATGACATGAAATATATAACCTAGTAAAAAGCATTCGAGCATGAAGTTAAATTTCCTGTGTCAATTTCATATTCAAAATCCTGTTCAGCATAAAAATGATTCATATCACACATAATAATAATTTCTGATATTTCACCCTAATTTTGTGTTTCCAAAAGCTAATAGAAAACTAAAACAGGAAATTGCTCGAAACTTTTTTCAGTAGGTGTACCGTACCAGCAATTTTAGAAAAATCTATATTAAATTATGTCCTACAATGTTTTCCCCTTTCCTTCAGCTACCAAAACACTCCCGTCCGACATGCGGCAGCCCTCTTGAGAATTTGGGACGTTTGAGCAGAATCGGTTACCATAATTTAGATGATTTGCATTAAAAATTGACATAGAAGAATGGGGCTACGATCTAGAAAAATCGAGAGCTCTGAAAATTTTAGAGCATCCAAATAATGGAAAGCGATGTAGCGGCACGAGATCAACTGCGCACGCTAGACGTCAGCATTTGAAGGCAGAGGCGCCGACTTTACAAAATTTCTGTGGGTGCCCTAAAAGTCCGTGGGGGGGGGGGGGCTTAATAAAATGGTGAAAGTCGCACAAGGTTTGTAATTTTTGATAAAGGATCGCTAAGTTTGGTGCCAAAACGCGACAATTTATTTTAAAGTGGGAGTATAGTTGGAATGTACTTGGCTAAGATTGTAAAATAGTTTTAGTAGGTGATTTTAAGATAGATTTCGATTCCGAAGATGGGTTTTTATGGAACAAGGAAGAAAAATAGGGCACACTCATGAATAACGATACACTTTCCAACTTTATGGAATCCGCCCGGGAAGGCGTTTTTTCGCGTTGACAAATTGGAGCGCTTGGCGTCGACTCGAGCAGGAAACCCGGGCTTTAGAAGCCTCGCCTCAGTCTCATTCAATTAACACCAAAGCGCCGACACTTTTTGATGAATGAGCATCTTTTTTTGTTTTTTAAAACAGCATTGGGCTAGATCAAAGCCAATAGTACCTAATTCCGCTTTGTCAAACAAGAACAAAAATTGAACAAAATATTCGCAGAAAATGAAACGGAAGGCATCTCGAAATGTTAGTGTGGACCACAGTCTGTTCCATCCTTTTCAATAAATAACTGAGCACTAAAATCATTCAAAAATAAGAAAAGGAAATTGAGACTTTAGAAGAAAGTGACACAAACCTTTATACCTTAAGCCTTGGTTTCCTGCTAGCGTCCAGCGACCAGAGTGATTAATGACCTTAGCGGGTGCCTCTCGCGTCCAAAGAACGCGTTTAGGTGGTTTCCTTCCAGCGAAAAGCGTCGCTGGGGACGTCCGGATCTGGTGGACGCACGAAAGACCCCGGGCGTTTTTTCGCGGTTGACAAATTGGAGCCCTTGTCGTCGACGCGAGCAGGAAACCCGGGCTTTAGAAGCCTCGCCTCAGTCTCATTCAATTAACACCAAAGCGCCGACACTTTTTGATGAATGAGCATCTTTTTTTTGTTCCAGAGACATACAAAGTGTTGTATATTAGATGCTTGTAAACAGACAGACCTTGATGTTCTCTATTTACAATAAAAACAATTAAACCTACTCACTTCAGAATCCTGCAGTAATATTATTAGAACTATCTCAAAACATTTCCATAATGGGAATGAGTCTTTCACCTAACTCCTGTGTTATCTTTCCCGCGTGAACTTTCTTCTGATTGTAGCCAGCGGCTTTGTCTCAAATTCTCCGTTTTCCGGTACTCTTGGGCTAACACAGTCTCATTGTATTCATACATTTTCCCATGGAGGACGAGGATTCGGGGATGAGGTCTGCGGGTCAGAAAGGAGGGGGGCACTTAGGACTTCGGCTGCAGTGGGCAAAGGCATTGCCTGTGGGGCTGTAGGGAGTCGCACATCACATTGTGGAAAAGCTTTGAATTTTAGAAAGACATTGTTTCCATGGGCGCCAGAGAGGAAGGCAAGTGGCAGCGGGGATTGAGATTTGAGCGCGCCTAGTCATCGGTATAGTAAACATTTTTACAGCATACTGAACTTCTAAGTATTATTTTCGTGCTAAAATGTCTGAAAGTTAAGATGACCCCCCCCCCATACACCTCTAAATTAGTACTCATATGAGAAACTATTATAATTATTATTATTATTCTAAGTAGGCAAAATATTACTGTTTGGATCCTCATCTTTAATTAGAGTATGTGCAAGTACACTTATGGATTTATTATAATTTTATAGTAGGCAAAAATATTACCTGTTTGGATTCCCTTTTTTTCATACACTTTTAAAATTTTAGAGTATGTGCTAAGTTACTACTTATTGGAATTTTATTATAATTACTCCAGTTTCGAGGCACATAAGGGTGTATGCCGAAGAAACAAAATCTGCATAACGGTCTTAGTACACAAATTAAAGTAAACTATCGCACCGAGGATTCGAAAAAAATTAGAATGATTCTTTATAAGCTGCACTACATACCGAAATAAAGAATAACACGTTCTTTAAAATTTTCGATTTTTAAGAATTTTTTCTAAAAGTTTCGTAAATGATACAGGTTTATTGTTTATTTCAGTGTATAGTGCAGTTTCTAAAACATACATCCTAAAAATTTGAAATACTTGACATAATTAATTTTTTTAATTTGTGTACCAAAATTTCATGGGCTCTTTTTTTCCGAACTTCAGCGATAATCTGAAAGTAGCTGTCTTTCAGTTGCCTTTAAACAGGGTTTAATTTCTATCCAAAAAAGTGCAAGAGCCCTAATTTTTTGTATTGCGATTTACAAAATTAATTACCTAATTTAAGGTATTATTAAGTGAATTTCTGTTACCTCTGTATTAATTTGCAATGTAATGAAATTAATATCAACAGAAACAATTACGATGGTAATTAAAATTTTAAATTTAGTGTAAAATTTCACCGAGAAAAAAGAAGTAGTGGAGCTGAGCTCCCATGCAAATTAAGCACTTCCTTTAAATACATGCAAGTATTTAGCACCCTCGAAAACTTTTCTGTGGGTGCTTGAGATCTAACATACTACATTAAAAAAAAAAAAAAAAAAAAAAAAAAAAAAAAACTTCCCTCACTAAAATTTTATTTTCGAATTATGCTGTTTCAAAGCACTCGTCGTCATCAGTGGCGTGACTATACTGTAGGGCCCGTAATGAATTCATTGGATAGGGCCCTTCCACATTGTACAGAATCTCAACCAACATGTTGCAGTTCACTTTTTCTAGCTTTCTATTTGGGAAAGGCTCCCCCTCCGGTCGGGGGACCGTGGCTTTTGCCCGTTCTACCGCCCTATAGTT
The DNA here is from genome assembly GCA_038373885.1 of Cheiracanthium punctorium. Taxonomy (NCBI): domain Eukaryota; kingdom Metazoa; phylum Arthropoda; class Arachnida; order Araneae; family Cheiracanthiidae; genus Cheiracanthium; species Cheiracanthium punctorium. The sequence continues at coordinate 49,119 of JAWZYV010017274.1, forward strand.
ACGCCAGTGATTGTCTCATCGAAGTTCCTCATGCACATCTGAATTATAAAGGACATGGGTGCTCATATAGGGAAGTAGGTGGGGGCACAGGTCCCTCCCTCTAGCCGTCGGTATAGTGAACATTTTTATATTAGCTAACCTTTTGTTCACTATTTCACTACTAAAATCTTTGAAAGCGCAATTGCCGATGACCTTACAAATGCAAGAAATAACCCCTCCCCCCTCCCACTATGTCTTAAAGTACTCATATGGACGTCCATGCCGAAGCACCCACATACATTTGACCTCATTAAAGATTTTCTTTTAAACTTCACACAACTAATAAGCAAATGAAGCATTTTAGTACTGAAATAATGCAAAAAGTTCTGTATGCTTTACAAATATTCATATTACGTAATGGCATAATTGGGGCGTGGGACCTCCTTCAGTATACATCACGGTGTTGGGGTTATCAGACGATTGCAGGTGCTCAGCATCCAACGTAATTTTTTTATAAGCCCGAAGCACCCACATAAACGTCTTTTCCTAGCCCTTTCTGCGAACTTCAAAGTATGACTTGGCACTAAAATTTCTGTGGGTGCGAGCACCCACAGAATTTTTTCAGTGGGTGCTTGAGCCCCGGAGCACCCACGTAGTCGGCGCCACTGTTTGAAGGCCGAGTAAAGGGTTACTTTTTGTCTAGTTGGATAACGTCTTTAACTCAGTTTTTGGGATCAAAAGCAGCTCTTGCTTCAGACTCCCTTCATGAGCACTTTATATTTTCTGAGAACAGAAGAAATTGAGGATATTGCTAATGAATTGGTTATTGTACCCTACTCCAAAAGCTAAATTTCTTATTTTAGTTTTATGAATAACTAATCAGTTGAAAAAAAAAAAAAAAACAGAAAATTAGAAGTTATTATTATGTAAGATATTAATCACTTTTACGGAGAGCAGTGTTTTAAATATGAAATTGACATAGGAAATTTAACTTATGCTCGAATACTTTGTGTACATCCTCTCAAAAAAGTATCTGAGTGCAAGTCCATTTTCCTTCATCGGTTTCATATAAAGTGTCGTTCTTCATAAAAATTGGATAATGTTATACAGAATAACAGCTTCTCATATTTTTTAACTATATTTTTTGAAAATATTATCAGTTATTCAAAAAATTAAAGCAGGAAATTTATCTCACCGGAATACTTTCTTGAGTATGTGCAGGCACGTATCCAGAAAAACAATTTGGGGGGCGGTCCAAACGGTAAAAAAGGCTGAATTTTTCCCAAAAAGACCATATCATTATCATTTTAGTAACAAAAATGAAATTTTGGGGTGGGTGTCCGGTGCGGGCGGGTGTCCGGTGGGTGTTTCGGGGGGGTGTCCGGACACTTTGGACCACCCCCCCCCCTAACTACCTCCTTGAGTGTGTGTATTTTCTTGCTGTTGAAAATTGCATTTCTGTCATTAAACTGCATGTGCATGGCAAATTAGATGACTAGTTTCAAACGACCGTATACGAAACAAGCCATCATTTTATCGTCTGCTACACCTGACTTGTTGAACAACTAGATGCTGGTCACCAGTTTCGGTTTGATACACGTCTGCTCTGCTGCGGTTGTGAGGTCCACAAAAGAGTTTATCCAACTAAAGCATCATTAAATAAAATAACAGAAACATGACGAATTAAAAGAAACTAAAACAATCCTGAAACCGGGAAGTAAAAGGTGATTGTGGCGTTTGTCCAGGTTATTTGGCGTTTTGGCTGTTGCTCCGTGATGTATTCTGAACACTGGCCTAATTTTACTCCTTTATCTAAAAATTACTATCTAAAAAATGGCATCAATTTACTGATGTCGCCTTCGTCGTTTAATCGGATTGCTCGGGTGTTTCAATTGCTGATTTATATCAAATTATGCGAAAGAGTATTAAAGACACTCGCATCATTTATCTATTTTTAAAGGAGCTACTTGAAAGACAATATTTAAATATTGCGTAGGTGGACTGATGATTACATGACAAATATTTGATAAGTAGATTTCTAGTTGCAAGCAATATTTGTTTTTCGCCCTCGGGTCGTAAAGCTTGGAAGTGACACGAAAGTTGTGTTTGTGACGTCGAGGCAACATTCCATCCTGGATATCAGGTGGAAAAGTGGTGCCCCTGAGGAATTGGCATTAAAAATATGTGTACTTTATAAAAGTGGCCTTTTTGTACGATTTCCTTTTTTATTTATGGCAGATCTCATAAGCTACCGTGATTGGTATTTGTGTTCCAGTTGTATATCATGACTGTTTTTACCATTTTATGATTCCCCGTGTACCTAATCAAATATCGCCTATTTCGTACAAATTTTGTTATTTACACTGCTATCGAAGTATATTTATATAGGTATTCTCAAGAGATTTGTTTCAAGGTTATTTCCCCGTATGTGTGGGAAGGTGATGAATCATGATACAAATCCAGCGATCAAGGTTTAAATGCACCGATACAAACTATTTTTATTCTCTTCTAAAATATGTGTGCAGATGATCTAATAACATGTAACTGAAAAAATATTTTCAAGTTTGTACATAAAATTATGTGAATATGTGAAGCGTTTTGTTTTGTTTTTTTTAAACTGCCAGTTTTCTTGTTGACATTGATTGAAAAGGTTGGAAATGTCATTTTTCAGCGGTTTTAAAAAGATATTTAATATAGCGGGGAGCATCGCTTCTGAATCAAAAAGGAGAAAAGTGTATAACAATATTAGATTCAATGAAGATCCTGAAGAATTCTGGGAAATTGTGGGGGAACTTGGGGATGGAGCATTCGGCAAGGTGTATAAGGTATGTTTTACAATATTTTATCATTAATATTATTTTTGCATGCATAGTTTTAAGTGCAGTTGTTTCCATACCTGTAATTTGCTAAATATGAATTCCGTTTAGTGTGAAAATGTATCTGGTTTTGATTTGATGTAAAGGGAATCGACATAATCATGTTTTTTGGTATGAAACTGCAATGTGTAGTAATTCTATCAAATTATAAGTATTTGAAATGATATTCTGAAATTTAATGGTTATAACCCTGTTAATATATAATCTGATTTAAAACCTGTATTTCTAGAACAAGTGCAGCATAAGCCTGTATGAAAAAGGAAAATAAACTATTTTGATTTCTAAAAACTACTTATAAGTTGAAAAACTTAGAATGGTGTTATTTTGGCTTGATCAAATAGTTATCTGTTTCGCAAGATAAGAGCATTTGCCTTCCCACGAACAAGCGGGAATGACCACCAAAATAATACGCAAGTACCAAAGTTATGTAAGGAATGATTCACTTTTATGGGAAAGCAATATTGAATATGAAACTTATAGGAAATTTGACATGCTCTAATAATTTTTTGAAAGGATGTAAAAATATACTCAGTAAAGATCGAATTATTTTTATTTGCACCCCATTCCCTCCTGAAATTACAGGGTTTCTACAGACCTGGAAAGTCAGAGAAATGCAAGAAAAATTGAATTTTGCGGTAAACTCAAGAAAATATTTGCTGTTTTTTCATTTTCTCATTCAACCTTATAAATAATTTTAAAATGTGTTCTTTAAGAGCATATCTTGTACAGTTGACAGTTCTTGTACAGTCTTGTACTTAATTTTGTCCTAAATTATTATCAAGCATGGTCTTTGTTAGAATCCAGTGATGTCAAATAAGATTCTTGTATATATTAATTTAATTATTATTATTATTTGTAAAAAAAAAGGTCAAAATATATAAAAAATTATTAATTAAAGGATGTAATGTTAAAAATAGAAATGCAAAATTCGGGAAAGCACACTAGATAAAGTCAGGGAAAAGCGTGATAGATGTCAGGAAAGCAAAAGCTGTGAAATCTGTAGAAACCCTATTTATGCAAAATTGTGCATCAGACAGCTGACCAATAACAGTAAATTCAAGTTCAGAGGGTGTGGTAGACCAGGGCTCGTTATCTGTATAAAAGACAGTGCATATAAGCTCATGATTCACATGAAAATTCATGCTGTTTGACGAAAATAATGCTGGATCTTATAAAAGTTTTTTCTCTGAAATTCTGCTTGGTTCTTGCTGTAATTAAGAGTAAAATGTCAACCAGACATCATTTGAGTGACTATGATCGTGGACGAGCAGTTGGACGACTGGAAGCAGGTCAAAGTGCCACCAGTGTACCTGCTGCAATGGGTGTATGAAAGAGTGTCATCTGGCAATTAAAGAAGGCCGATGAAGGTGGAAATGCTTTGCAAAAGCATGCTGGGGGTCGTGGTACGAACACCACACCTTTACAGGATCGCTTTGTAGCCCTTGTGGCAAAAAGGAACAGAAATGACACTCCTGGTCAGATAGCTGCAAACTTTGCAGCCACTACTGGCAGTATGCTGCAGAACTTAGCTGGGGAGATTTAAATTACTATCGAAGGTTTACTTTTAGAAGTGATAAGGTACATTCAGAGAGCGTTGTGAAGTCTTATAAATAATCCAGGTTAACGTTACTTTGCAAAGCGATTACAAGAGAGACAATTGTAGAAAAGAAAGACCTTTTATTTGATGTCTTAGAAAAGATGGTGGTGGCTGGGAGACCATTAGCTATGATGGTTAATAAGGGTCTGATTAATCGGAAGTCAAATTGAATCGAAGAATGATCAGGAAATTGGCGAGAAAGTTAATCTTGGCATACTAAAAGAAGGCCCAAAAAAGAGCCAATAATATATTCATTACAGATGCCGAAAAACTGCAGAATATTCCTAGTCAACAGAAAGAATGGAAAGACATAACAAAGCGCTGGGCACCAAATTATTGAGGATAAAGACAGCCAAATTGCAGTAAACCTGTGTGATAGAAAATTATTTTAGCTGTATTTTAACTGACGTGAGGCCATGTCCATATTTAGTAATGAAAGGAAATAAAGTATGTACGTGTATAGAAAGACGTTAAGCATAGATGCATATTAAAAAAGTAGATGTTCTGCATGAGAAACAGATGTTTCTTAACAGCTAGGAAAGCTAAAGAAATCTAAGAGTTATTATTGACATGGAACAAAGGGCGATAGAATAATTTAAGCATGAAATCCGGATAAATAAGCATTTAATTGAAATTAAACATGTGGAAAAAAGCGTAATACAAAATTTTGAAAGACGGTTTAGTTAAAAATGAGAAGAGAATTTAAAGTTAAAATGCTTGATTTAAAATGTATTAAATGCTTGATTTAAAATGTAATGTAAGAAAGTAAACACAAATGAAAATTATTATTAAATATGTGATCTACACCACAGGCAGGGTTGTTAAAAACTCGAATTTTTTTCAGAAGAAACCCAACCCGTTGGGTTTTTTCAGAAAAAAAGGATGGGGTTTGAGAATATTTGAAAAAAAAATTGCTTATTACTAAATACAACTTAAAGCAACTAATTGATTGCAAAAATCGATTACAAATAAAAAAATAATTAAATGAATAGTAATAACTAATTACAATTATTAATCATACATGAAAAATGCATAAATTAATAATAATAGCAACCCTAATCATGGTTTGCTCTTAGATCAATTGACTGTATATGACTCATGCTTCTCCTGTCCACATTTTAGTTTGCATTGGTTGCCAAAAATTGCTTCTGAAAATTGGTTGCCAAAAGTTCTTCATTGTTTAAAAACATACAGGTTCATGATCTGGATGTTTCTGTTGTTTAGGTGGGGTAAGAAACGGCAACAGAAAAATATTAATGTAATTTGAAGTTGTATTTAAAGTTGATATTTTAATTTTGAAAAAAAGAAACCCTGTTTTTTTTTAGTTGGGCAAAATTATAACAACCCTGCACACGTGACTATTATTCAGAAAAAAGTTTAGCTACAAACTGTTGAATCTTTAAAATATAAACAGTTGATTAAAAATAATAAAACTGCCTATATTTTTTAAACAAACACAATGATTTTAGTTGAAAAAAAATTTAATGCATAAAAATAGTAGAATTTTATGCATTCAAAGTTGTACTTCCTTTTGAAATATCTTTACTAAATGTAAAAAGCGTGTTTTAATCTTTTTAAATGCATAAAAGATGCTTAAAAGAAATAAAATTCTCCCATACTTATCAGTCCATCTCGAAACAAACACCAAACATTTAATTTTGTGCTTGGATGGTTCAGTTACTTTTATGCAAGAAAGGACAGGAAATGATATGTATAATGTGTTATAATCTGATAACTTACACACACACACACACACTGATACTTCGAGGAAATACTCTTGTTTAAGGAAAAATCTCCTTGCATGCACAGTTTTGCTAATTTATATACTCATGTTATCAGATTTAATTTGACCGAGCCTTTTGAAACCAGAACTAATACTAGTGTTATTAAATTTAATATTGCATATCATAGCTTGAAATGATTTGTTATATCCACTTTAATGTCTAAAGATGGAGAGGAGAAGTCATTAGTATTATTCTTAATCTTTTAAATCTAACTAATGAGGCATGTCCTACAATTTTTAGTTGCAAAATGTTTTCTTGTAATTAACTTTTATCACTTTGTGTGGATAAATTAAAAAACATACACAGTGCTCTTTTAGGATTCCCAGAGATACCCTTCTGATTCGAATAGTTCAGTCTAGTTTTAATGTATACAGTAGGGTTATGACTTTTTTTTTTTTTTTTGGCCTGAAGTTGATATTGATGAACATTTTATTACAGATTCAGAAAATGATAATTATTTTGTTCAATTCATAAAAAATGTTCTGCACCAATGACAGCGAAAGTTGTAACTCTAGTAATTTTAGCACAGTCAAAACTTATTTGTTAAAACAAATTTCAGATTCAAATATCTATGTTTTGCATTTTCGGTACAGTTCTTCCGCCTCTTTCACCCCACATTTCGGACAAATATTTGCATGTCTTACATGTACAACGGATCTACTATCATTCTGGCGAGCAGTGATTGATCTAGGATTTTTTCAGAAGAGTAAAAATACTCCTTAACCTTTTTAGAAAGAGTATTTTCTTTTCCAAAGGAGTAATTAAAGCAACGAACAATTATGCTAAATATTCAAATTACATAGTTAAATTGTGCATTTGATGCATAAATAATAACTAATTATACATCTAATAAATGTCAGTTCAACAAAAACTAGTGCAATAATTGGATTTTTTAAATTTAAAATAAGCAAATCATGATTATTTATCAAAATATACCTAATTTTATATGGAAAAGCAATGCATAAAAATACGCATTCTGAAATTTTTAAGGCGTATTCTGAATTTCCAAAACGTGAAATACGCATCTAGAGGCGTTATCGCGATCACTGCTGGTGAGTTACAGAGTTTCATCATGGCTTCAGTGCTATTTAATTTGGATCCATCCATTTCCAGTGAATCTCTTACTTTAAATTTGGTAGGAAAACTGAGATTCCAGTTGTGTTGTGGAGATGAAAGCTTACACTATTCCCCGTGATATTCTCTATTTAAGAATGAAGAAGTACGAAATAAGAGCATATGCAGCACGTGATTTCTATCTGCCATTTTGAAAGACAGTAATCCTCTGCATTTAGTAGCAGGGTTTACACCAGTTTCTTAAAGGAAATGAAATTCTCCACATAGCTCCTACAGAAATTGAAAATCATCCCGCCAACATTGATTTGGAGCAGTTATCATTTTACCTTCTGGCTTGTGTAGGACTGCTACAAGACAAGTATTGTTTTATCACTTTGTTCACAAGTTTGTTGGCTCGGTGGAGAACTTTGGAATAAAGAGCTATAATATATGTTTCACGATTATCTCAAAAATATGATGCTGGCAGCTGATGTACTGTGGCTGATAAAATTTCCTTGTAACCTTTTTAATTTTTAACAATTTCATTGACTTGTCCAGTTTTTACTGCTGTTGTGTCATATCAATCGATCATTTTGAAATTCTTCCATGCAGTAAATTTAAATTCATTCAGCAAATTTTGCAGCACATTGGAAATGTTCTGTGGTGATCCTTTTTCACATTTTACTCCGCGCATAATTTAATTTCTTTAAGTGAATTAATCAAGATTGCCATTTGATACTTGTGATCTGCAATTTGTTTACTGTTGAAGTGGGGGCAGAAATGTTTCTTTTCTTGCAGAATATATTTTATTTTACACTTTGCATCTTCTTATCTCAGACTCACCAAACACCTGACTGTGATGGTATTGGAATATTCATTCCATCTTCGATTAAACAGGTATAAACTACAGCAAAGGCAGTATTTAAACACATTGGTCAACAACTTAGCTCCTTGTAATGCTGAAAGTCGGGAGACTTGTTTACTTTTACCATTTTCACTTTCATCTGATTCGGATACAGATGTTGATTTGGAAAAGAGATTTCTTTACTACCTCCTGATGATGTGTTATCTTTACAGTGGTAGAGATCATTCATCCATCTTTACAGTGGTAGAGATCATTCATCCATTGGGAAACATTTTTTTCATGCTGCCTTACAGGGATGAATGATCAATTGTTGAGAAACTGTTTGTTACATATCTAATTTTATCGTGTATTTAATTATACCTCATAAAATTCATTATCTTCTTAGTATAACCAATTACCATGTGGTTATACTAAGAATGGGCGAATGTTTCCTCTTTCTATTCTATTTTTTTTTAATTCTCTGCAACCAGTTTAACTATTTCTGACATAACTGTTGTTTTGCTAAAACTGGGAAGTTTTTCTGTAGTAAGCTCACCAGCTATCGGATTCATTCATTCTTTCTTATCTTTTGCTATTTAGAGCAGTAGTAAGATTAAAAGGGCTAACCCTCGTATTCACCGTCTACCTCAACTGCCGGTTAACAGCGAACTGTCTGTCGAACCCTGAAATGGTATTCACCATTTACCGGAAAAGAACAAACCGCCCACAAAATCTCAACCTTGCTACAGAGCAAGGTTTTCAAGTAACCGAGCATGCTCAGTTAAGATTTTCCCCGAAAAATTAGCTTCCCCCTTCCATTCCTTTATGTTCCTTCGCAGAATTGGCTCTCCCCTTCCTTCCGGATAGAGGTCTGCGCCGCCGCGGCGCGCCGTCGAAAAATGCTGATTTTATACCACCGCGTACAATCACTTCAAAACTGAAAAAAAGACTGTATCTAAACTTTCAGTTGCTTATTTTTGTCTGGATGCCTCTTAATGCTAGTAACTTGTAAAGATACAATTTAAATTTTTTGAGTCAATAGCTTAATTTGATTTTTTTGAAAACTGTTCAAACTTTGCATTATACCTCAAAAGAACATTATAGGTTCTGAATGGTTCGTGAGAAGGTTATGGAGAGAAAAAAAAATGCTTTAAAGCAAATAATGTGTCATTCATGTTCATAATTAAATGTATTGTAAATGTGCATATAAACAACATAAACCTACGCGATTTTGATAAAATATATTGCTTCAGTTTTGCAGCAGAAATATTTTTAAAAAGTATACCTCAACGGCATGCTCATACTCTGTAGCCCCCACCAGTGGCCAAGCGTATAGCACTCTGAATTGGGAAACGGAAGGGGCCTGGTTCAAAACCAGATCGCGTCTGCCGACTAAACCGTTCGCAGTTTTCCGTGGTTCCCTTCGGAACTCAGCGTAGATATGGGTTAGGAGCCCTTAGAAAGACCCCTATGGAAGGCAATTCCCTAGAGATGAGTTTGAGCTCATTTTTTAAATCCCGAGCCCGAGGACTTATTCGAGCCCGCCCAAGTGATATTATTTAAGTCGGAGCCCGAAACCCGAAATTTCAGCTGATAGATAAATAAAAGACAATTACTTCATTGATAAAATATTATAAATTTGGCCGTTTGTACAAATTAAAGACAAATATAATCGAGCCCGCCCGAGCTCGAACACAGTGATCTCCACACCCTTCGGCCGAGAGCCCACGTGCAGCTAATTGACCGTAATTGCACAACATCATACTCAAGACTACTTTTCATAAAAGCTCTAGTCTTCATTCTAGTCTTAAAAGATCTCATTTTAGCTCCAATTTATACATATATGAGTTTGTCTATCTGCATACACCCATTTTCATTATGCTCTTTTCCAAAAATATTCTCACGGCGCGGCGCCAGGTTTCTGAAGTCGTTACGCCGCCTCCGCGAATTTCTGTGCAGCGCAGACCTCTACTTCCAGACAAAAGGGCATGAGGGGATATGGGAGGGGGGGGAAAAGCAAAGCAATTGTGGGGTAACTTGGAGAGGCACGAAAGGATCAACTACCATGTGATGTGAACTCCCAATGCTTTGTGGACACTTGACCAATGCGCGTTTCGATTTTAAGGGAATCCCGTTTCAACCACGTTGATCGGCCCAGTTTCAACCTAGGTTGAGAAACCACAGGTAGAGTAACTTTTTCTCACCAGTTATCGGTGAATATGAACTTTGGACTGACCAGTCGAGTTCTCCAACCGGGAGTTACTGAACTGCCGGTTGAACCGCCAGTTGAAGTTAATGGTGAATTCGGGCGTGAGTGTTTCAATTTTAGGTATATCTCGTCTTTTTGTTGGATTCATACCTATATCCACAATTCCAAATTCTTTCTTAATTGCATCATTTGACATAATATGCCATTATAATACTAATCATGAACTACAAATCCTTAAAGTACACAGAATACATCAAACTCATGAGCACTATATTGTTCTCATGACGCATCCTGAAACAGAAATGGTTTGGTGCAGACCTTCTTTTTTAGAGCCAACTTCAATAATAATTGCTTAAGTCCAAAAGTTCATCATTTGCAACCACAGAAGATACAAAATTTTGAAAAAAAAAAATTTTTTTTTTTAGTCATAACCCTAGTATACAGGGCGTCCCAAAAACATTCACCTAGACTTTTGTTTCATAAATATTGATCATAGACACATGCAATAAATTACAAAGTTTTGTAAAAAAAAAAAAAAAAAAAAAAAAGCTGCATAGTTTTAATTATAAGTTTTAAAATATTGTGATAGAATCTGAATAAATATGAAATTAAAATTTTTATTGAGGCCACATGCCCAAGAAATCCCAGTTAGCAAAATGTGCCCCATGCATTAATTAGGGGATGCACAAAGTTTCAGCCTTTTATCTTAAAAAAGAGGTATTAAAATAAACATATGTTGACTTAAACTACTTTTCAATTGCTCTCAAAAGGGGAAAAAAGTCCCATCGGTAGGCCAGGTTTCAGGGGTATCTACAAATTATGAAATAAAACAATGGTTACATAAATTCATTAATACCTTTTGCTATTATTGATATTTTATAGCCCCTTACCAGCTTTGGTTGAACATATCTCTCTGAGTCTTTTTATATTGAAAGGCTGAAATTTTGAACATTACATAATTAATGCATGAGGCACATTTTACTAATTGGGAGTTTTTTTGTATGGGGGCTGCTTAAAAATGCAAATTTTATATTTATTTTTTGTTTAAAATTTATATTTACTTAATTGATGCCATAAAATTCTTTACCGTCTTAATGTATTATTGTAATTCATTGTATATTTAAGGAATAAAACCCTGGGCATCCTGTATATTCATTGTGCAGCTTAACTTTTAAACAAATGTTTCAACTTTAATTAGTTTATTTTTCTTATTGCAGCATTATTCATTGCATAAAGCTATTTTATTGTATGAGCTTTCAAATAAAAAACCTTTATGATTAAATAAATGAAATTTAAAAAAAAGTCTCTATTGATATCTAATGTGTAGGTGTATTAATAACTTAGAAGTAGTGAATCTAGTTTTCTAAGGGGGAATTCCTATCAAATTGGAATTGGGAATCTGATAAGATTTTGCAAATGCCATGACAGGAGAATTCTTACATCTAATATATAAAATTCTTCTGTCACAGTGTTAGTCACCTAACTCCTCCGAAACCACTCGACCAATTTTAATGAAATTTTCTATGTATATTTGTCAGGTCTGAGAATAGGTTTTTAACTATGTCTCATATCCCTAAGTCATAAGGGTGGTCCACCCCAAAATGTTTAGCCCCAGAGTGCTATTAATTTCAATCAGGATTTCTGTGTAGACATTAGCGTGTCGAGTCACTTTTCAAATGTGTTTGCCAGATAATGTGGAGAGGGGGGGGGGGGGGGCGTTAATAAAATGTTGAAAGTCGCACAAGGTTTGCCATTTTTGATAATTGTCGCTAAATGTGGTGCCAAAACGTGACAATTTATAATAAATATATTTCGCGTATAGTTAGAAAACGCCTGGCGTATATTGTAAAAGAGTTTTATTAGGCTATTTTAATATAGATTTCTATTCCGAAGAAGTGCTCTGTGGAACAAGAAAGGAAAACACGGTACACTCGTGGATTATGATGCCCATTCTAAACAGCATTTAAAATGTCTTTGCGGTATAGTTGGAATATGCCTACAGGAAGAATATGCCTGGCGAAGATTGTAAAACAGTTTCAGTAGGCGATTTTAAGATAGATTTCGATTCCAAAGATGTGTTTTAGGTACAAGAAAGAGTTGATTCCTATTTTAACGCCCCCACTCTCGCCAACCTAAAAAATCCCCGTACTTTGGCGAGCTTTGCAGTCATGGGTCTCTGGGAGTTATGCACAAGTTTCAACGGTACTTGCGTATTATCCTGGCGGTCTGCCAAGACAAGCAATTTTTCACCAAGATAAATGCCGGGCACATGAAATTGTTGATGGTTTGGAATACGATTGGCAACGTATTTAAAATTTACGAAAAAGTAGTTTGGCGGAAGTGATCTCCGGGATAATACGTAAGTACCATTTCAATGCATCCAAAAGAACTAGGTGATAACTAAAGTAAACAAACTAGCGATAAACGCGCCAGTTAAGGAATTTGAAGACATTTAATTATTAAAACTACATTAATTGGTAATCCAAAATAAATAAAAATGTAACGGCATGCTGTACTTACATGTTGTTCCAAATCGCCATTTTAATTCTAAATTACGATTTCTACATAAATGCAAAAACTCGTCATGGTAACTGCATATGCTTAATCATCGCCTCCTTGGCGAGAGTCGAGGCGTTAAAGTAGGAAACAATATATAAAACGGTGAAGTTTAGTTGTGATATACTTGGCGAAGATTGTAAAATAGTTTTAGTACGCGATTTTAAGATAGATTTCGATTCCAAAGATGGGTTTTATAAAATAAGGAAGAAAAATACAGCACAGTCATGAATAATGATAACACTTTCCAACTTAATGGAATAAGGACGAAAATAGGACGACGCATAAATTATCATACGATTTTAATATATTGCACTATAGTGCGTATTTATTTTTTTGGGGGGGGGGGCAAAATTTTTTATGGAATGACTATCAATAAGTCTCAAGGCCAAACTATGTCTGTTTGTGAATTAGATTTGAGCACGCCATGTTTTTCACACGGACAGTTATACGTGGCATGCTCTCGAGTGGGCAAACCATACAGTGGGCATCCAGTTTGTGTTATCTAAAGATGGGATAACAAAAAATATTGTATACTCTATTGCGTTAAGGGATTGATATTATTTTATAGTAATATTATTGTAATTAGCGATATATATAAATTTAAAGAATAAATTACAATGAATTAAAAATATATGTTTGGTATTATGTTATTTTTATATTCCAGCATCGTTCACAGCGCTCCATGCCTCTTCCACTCATATACCACATCCTCACAAACTCACAATAAGTTAGTCATTTCTTTCTACTAAAATAATCCTAGGAATAATTTATATGGCAAAACAACGTTTGCCGGGTCAGCTAGTTGTATTTTAAAATCTTTGTGCATACTTTTGCTTTCCACTGTCTCACAATATAGGTAGAATTAAAAAAAAAATCTTGGATTCTGATTTGTTGGCAATATCTTCTGCTTCCCTGAACTAATCAGATGTCTTGCTTATTTGTTAGTTATTTTTAATTTAATATACATGAGCACTAACTTTTCAATGTAGGCAACCTTCAATTTTATATTTAAAAAAAAAAAAAAACTTATTATGAATAAACCTGCTTTAAATTTTAATTTGTTACTGTCCCATAGTTTTTATTTTATTTTTTTTTTTTCTTGTATGTGAAATAAAAGGAGTGTATTTGTCAAATTGACATTTGTCATTTTGGTGGTAAAACTTTTAATAGATCTTTAAGATGACAAATATGAAGACGTTTGGCAAATAAAATAAGATATCAGGAATTACATAATACTTTGTCGTCATTGTCTTTAAATTGCATCATTTAGGAAAATTTTATTTAGATAAATGATGGAGCTACTATATTAGTTGAATTAAATAATAACTGGTCAAAGTTTTCTCTTACTTGAAAATGATATTTATGTGTTTATTGTTTTTATAGTGGGTATTATGTAGGTTTGACATTCGTCATTTTGGTGGTAAAACTTTAGCTCTTTAAGATGACAGATATGAAGAAGTTTGGCAAATAAAATAAGATACCAGGAATTACACAATACTTTGTCGTCATTGTCTTTAAATTGCATCATTTAGGAAAATTTTATTTTGGATAAACGATGGAGCTAATATATTAGTTGAATTAAAGAATAACTGGTCAAAGTTTTCTCCATTTACTTGAAAATGATATTGATGTGTTTATTGTTTTTATAGTAGGTATTATGTATTGTTTGACTATAAATTTTATAATTTTTTTTTTTTTTAAATTTTCTTCTCCAGGCTCGAAACAAAGAAAATAATAAATTAGCAGCAGCCAAAATATGTGAACTTAAAGGGGAGGATGACCTTGAAGATTTCACTATAGAAATTGATATTCTTTCTGAATGCAAACATAAAAATATTGTAGAACTCCTTGAAGCTTTCTTTTCTGACGGAAAATTATGGGTAATTTTTTTTTTCATATTTTAAAATCTTTTAATAGTGCTTTAATATGTAGCTTTTACTGGCTTTAACACCTGTCAGAAATGCATGGTATTCTAATGTGTATTCTTGTCATACTTTGTGTACAAACTAACTAAAGAGCAGGAATTAAAATGGGTAAATATTTATTTTTGATTAAAAATATCATAGTTTGTTTTTATATTTCTTTTAACTTCTATTTTCATACATTAGTGGGAAACATGTATACACATCAAACATTTTATTACTTGTATTTGGAAACATATTAGCTTTTATCTGCTTGTTTTAACCTGTGTTTTTTACTTAGATTTTTTTTAAAGATGAATGTTAAAACAAAAAAAAAGCCAAAAAACCTTTTAATAAACTAATTGATGCAATGATCCGGCAAATGTCTGCAGCAACTGGGAAATTATTTAAGAAATAGTGTATAAGAAATAGTATGTCTGTCGTATTGTAGCAGTCTTCTCAAAAATGTGGATTTTTTTACCTATATTGTACAAGTATAATTTACTTTTTGAATACCCCTTGTATATATTCACTTATCTGTTTTTGGCTTTTTCCTAATCTATTACACATTTTACCCTACTTTTATGGATAAAATAGGTTCGTGTTTTTCGCTTTTTTTTTTTTTAATTAGGAAGAAATTAATAGTGTAAGGAGGTTATGATAGTAAGTGTATGGTCTTTTATTGAAATTTGTGTCACAATTATATATTTGGAACCTTTCTTTGCATTATAGCTTAAAAATATTTAGGAAAGTATCAGCTCTTGTAAGGAAGGTTTCATGATCTTATTTTTCCTGGCTTCTGTTGGTAACAAAGACTTAAAACATACATTAAAAAGGAAAATTTAATCTTATGTTTAATTTTGTAGCCTAATTATTTAAATTTCAATTCATTTTATGAAAAGTATCTTGCAAAACACTGATTCTGAAACAAAATTGGCTCTAAATTTGTATTTTATTTAATTTCAGATTTTAATAGAGTTTTGCGAAGGTGGAGCTATGGACACCATTATGGTGGATTTAGAGAAACCTTTGACAGAACCCCAGATTCGATATCTTTGCCATGAAGTTTGTGAGGGTCTCCAATTTTTACATGACAACAAAATTATCCACCGTGATCTCAAAGCTGGCAATATCCTCTTGACAATGGATGGGGGAGTTAAATTAGGTGAGTTTAATTTAAGGATGTAAAGAATATTCGGCCACTATTCGGTATTTGGCCTATTCTGCTGTTTTGCCAAATATTTGGTAGGCCGAATATTCAGTTGGCTGAACATTCAGTAAGCTGAATACTGAACAGGTATTCAGCTGAATAGTTGTGGCCAAATTCTTCTACATGTTCAGCTGAATAATTTCATAACAAAGAGAAAAAAACATTTTTAAATGCATTTACAAATGATATTGCTTAATTATACTTCAATATGTTAATTTCATGTTATATAAAATATCCTAAGTCATTGGATTTTAAGCTGAATGAAAAATAATCTAATGTATTTAATAATATTACAGAAATGCAGACTTTTCTACTTGGTGACACTACTGGACTTGGTTTTCTACTTTTCTTTATGGGGTGGAGATAGGAGGAATCTTTTCTGATCCTCAATTACAAACATAATTTTGAAAAGCTGCTAAATATGCTTTGTCCAGAGGCTGTAAAACCTAAAGCATGATATAATTAAGCATAATTACCAGATTAATTACATTTACCTTAGTAGCATATTTATTTTATTATTAGTCGCATTTTACTGTGTTTGTCAAAAATGGCAATTAATTGGTAATTTTTTAATTATCATTCTCTTTGTTGAATTACTTCATGGGTAGTGACAACCACTAATTTTGTCCTTTGTCAGGGTGTCCACCGTGTTATAGAAGTCTATGAAACGTCAGGAAATCAGAAAAGATTACTTAAGTCAAGAAAAGTCACATTATGAAGGTGTTAGGGCATAGAATGTCAAAAATTACAAAATTAATTTTTGTGCACTAACTTCAAATTTGTTTTCTGATGTCAATTTGCATTTTTACTTTCCGAACATGTACCATGTAAGGAAAGTTTTGTAACCATGAAAAAATTCGACTTCGAGATTTTGGTGTATTTACACATTTTGAGGTCTTCTGAATTCATTTATGCTATTTTTATGAGATGTGTGTATGTGAGTGAACACAATAGCTCCGAAACAGTACATTCGATTGTGCTCAAATTGGGTATATATATTATAAACCACCAACGTAAGACTGGTATTGATTTTGATGTGTATAGGACTTATAGGCTACGACAAAGATTTCTTTTGCATTATGCCTATGAGGAGAAATTCTTGAAAGTGCGCTAGTGTTTAAACGGTGCATTCGATTGAGCTTCAATTTGGTATATATGTTTGAATTATTCATTGATTAAAATTTTGGTAATGATCTTAATCGTTAGTGTTCGGAAAGTCGAGTGGAGTCACTCCAGATTTTTATATGTAAGAAAGCTAAAGTGTGTAGTTCGGGAAATGTTTGCATATGGTCTTAAAAAAGTCAAATAAAGGTTAAGATCTTAAATCTATTAGACATACTACGCTTGCACCAAATTATGACAACACAGCTGACTAGTATACAAATTTGTATAATTTATTGAAAAATCAATTTTTACAATATTTTTATACTTGATAGTGCTTCCTCCCTCTCTACATCTGTTTATTTAAAGCTGCCTTCATAAAGTACTACATGTCACATGTCATTTGGCTCCTAAACAGTTAAAACACACCAGTTTTGTGAGACATCTCTTCAGGAGCTGTATGATACAAATTAAAATTTTTACTTTTTTCTTTAGTTTTGATTGTTTTATTGTGTCTAATTTATTGTTTTTATTAAAGCTGACTTTGGAGTGTCTGCAAAAAACAAGCACACACTTCAGAGAAGAGATTCCTTCATTGGTACTCCATATTGGTAAGAATATTATTACATTTAGTTTCTGTTCTGTTTTATTTGTTGCTAATTTACATATTACTGTTTATTTTCTATAATAATAGTTTTATATATATATATATATATATAACTAACTAACAAGTAAAATATATTTTCAAGAAAAATTTTAGAATTATATTTGCTCTCTTTGATGTTTTTATTTATTTATTTTCAAGTTTATCAACATCTGCGCACTATTATTATTAATTTTTTATTTAGCATTTTTAACGTTTCAAATATTTCATTATTTTTTTGTTATGCCATTTACAAGTGTTTTAGTAAATAAAAAAAATTTGTATATAAAAGACACTATGGCAAAATATACAAAATTTCTTAGTGTATTTTTGTTTAAACACTAAGCATTTTTGTAAATAACACATTTGTAAAATCTATTTAAAAGTCCTCTGCCCAAAGCATCCCCCCTCTCTCAGGCAGGCAGCCCTCATAAAGCTTTGCCTTAACACAACAGCACTTACAAAACTTATATGTGTAAAAAGATAGACAGGAACTTGTCTTTGTGAAAAGACAGAATAAATAAATCTATGTATGCTTTTAATTGAAATTCATTAAGTGTATATATTATAAAGTATTTTGTTTATACAGAACAATAAGTGCATTTAAAGAAGACTTAAAATAGAAAATAAAAGGACTGTTTTTATTACTATTTACTTTAATATTACATTTGTTAAAACTAAGTGTAATGAAATTTCAAATGATTTTTAAAGGGCTTTGATATTTTATGCTGTTCTAGTAATAATATTAGAAGCTAAAGAAAATCTAAGAAAAAGCCACTTAATGTGTGAAAGGCTCTGGGATTGAATTTCTGTTATTAATATCTTGCTAAAAGTGAAAATTCTGTTTAGAATTGACTCATGACTATTTTCAAAAATTTATTTTGCGATTTGAACATTTATTTGTTCAAATAAAATCTGAATGCTCTAAATGGCTAATAGATGCAATGGAGTTTTTGTTGTTTATGTTACAAATTGTTATGCTTATTGATTTCTTAGGATGGCTCCAGAAGTTGTCCTGTGTGAAACATTTAGAGATAACCCTTATGACTATAAGGCTGACATTTGGAGTTTGGGCATAACTTTGATTGAGCTGGCAGAAATGGACCCTCCCAATCATGAAATGACTCCGATGCGAGTACTTCTTAAAATTCAAAAGCAGGACCCTCCCACTCTAAGCCAGCCCTCAAAGTGGTAATTATTATTTCTGTTTCTCTCACTTTCTCTTTCTTTTCTTTTTTTTTTTTTTCAACTTTTCAAACGATAATTTCTTTTAAGATTGTGTCAAAATATACAGCGATCATACAATTCCTTAAATTTCTTTAAAATTAAAATTTGTGATGAAATGTCCTGAACCTTTTCAAGCTTAAGCATCCTCAATCAGCAATTGGTACATTACACATGTAACAAAGATATTTCTGAAATTAAAACATGTGTAAAATTGGGTTTGTATCTAGTATTTAAGGAATTTCAAGGTATTAAAGTAATAATTCATGCTTTCCTGTCCATAGTAGCCCTGTTTCTGTTATATATTTAAGGAAGCTACTCAAAGGGCCATTCCATGTTATGTGTATAACAAATTTGATCTTTTTTGGAACATTATTATTATTATTATTATGGTTTTAACTAGAACTAATGCATTTGATTTAAGTATAATTTTAAGATCAACATGTTGGTTTTAGCAGGGGGGCAATCATCGTGAAACAATGCTAGCATTTTTTATTTCAGTTTTTACATGATAAAACATTTTTTTAAAAGTTTTAAGTGTTTGTCTCACATGTGATGAAAACCCCAAAGGATGTTTTTTTTTTTTTTTTTTTTTTTTTTTTTGTCTATTAGCATTGTCCTGAAGTTGTCTTCAAATTGTGAGACAATTGTTGTCTTCAAATTCAGTAGCAAGCATTTTTTATTTCATGGATGCCCTGAAATTTTTATTGATACGCTGTACCACCCCTGTATGGATATAGAGAATTGTTTTCCCCTTTTTGGAAAAAAAAAAAAAGTTTAAAAAATAAAAATACTAAAGCTACCAGAGTTTAAAAGTAAATGTTAATTGCACATATCTTGATTCGAAGACTAAAAAATTTTAAATAATGTTTTAAAAGTGTCTTTTACTCACGTAATCTTGTACAGATAACTTTTAAAAAATCATATTTTTGTTATTTCATTTTTGTCCATTTTTTTAAAATTGCATTTCAAGTAACATCATGTTTCAGTGGTATTGTTTAGTTTTTAAAGTTAAAAAACTATTTGTTTTATCTGGTTTTAGTTATTCAGTAGCAAGCATTTTTTATTTCATGTAATCGTTTCAGAAATTGTATTCTTAAAAATTAGTTTAAACCAAAACTTTTAGTACTATATTAAAAAATTGTACTTTTATAATTTGTTAAATTTTATGTGTATTGGATTTAGAATTACTTAGTTTTCATTCCTTAATATTTTATTCCCTAGAATCTAAATTGTTAGGGGTGGGGTATTGTTGTTAACATCAAGGTTGAAATGCATTTCATTGGTTTTTGTAAAAAAAAAAAAAAATCAACTTTTATTTTTCCCTCAGGTCAAAAGAGTTCAGTGATTTTTTATCAAAATGCCTTCTGAAGGATCCTCAAAAAAGATTAACTGCAAAAGAGCTTCTTGAAGTATGTTACAATTCCTATCATTTTTCTTTTTTACCATTCTGTGGCTATCAATAAATTGTGTTCAAAATAAAGTCTTAAAAATAATGTTCTTTTATATTTTAGCATCCATTTATTGCAACAGCTACAGATAACAGACCTTTGAGAGAATTAATTAGTGAACATAAAGCTGAAGTATACGAAGAAGTAACAGAGGAATATGATGATCATGAAGTTAGTATAACTCAATATATGTTTGTAAATATTTCACACCTGTCAGCTTGTTATGCAGTTAATCACTTATTAAAAATTACTTTTGATGCAGTTAATCACACATTTATAATTACTTTTGATTTTCCTTTACCTATTCTAAATTTAATACTCTGCCATTTTTAAATCTCCCATCTATCCATAATGCTATTGAATTGTTTCTTAAATTACTTTGATTTTAACTTTTGCAATGTATTTTGTTGGCACCATTAGCCTGAGAATTCATTTAATTTTCTGTTTCTCCTCAGGTTTTAATTATATTGCCTAGACTACAAATTCTCTGTACTGATCACCCCTGTCACGTCTCGCATTTAAATTTTGTCATACATGTATAAAGCCTAACAGTTCTTCATTTATTCAAACTGCTGATTTATTTGCTAACCATCCCTTTTAGTGCTCAGCTGTATCACCAGGTTGGCTTCCTTTTTTACACTCATTTTAGGCTCTTGCCACTGCCCAAAAGATCACAGTTGTTTTCTGGCTATGCTACAGCCACTGTAATCTTGCTCTGCTTCAATAAAAGTTACATTAAAAGTTTAATGTCTAGGTTATTTGCAAAGCAATGTATGCCTCTAATACGATCATTTATGTTAAATTAAAAGATTTATCTTCTCTATCTAACAACACCATACAGCTTACTGTCTTTCTTGTATGCTTTCTGTGTAACAATTTTAAAGAGATAGTGTACTTTTATCTCTGAATTGTTTTTGTGTTTTCACTTTTTTGAAAATTTTAAGAGTCCAAAATTAGGGGAGGGAAGCAACATTCCATGGTATATTAAATATTTGATCATCTTTTTAAAATTTTTATTAAAAAATATTGTAATTTATGTGGTATGAAAAAATTTATTTGTTAGAACTCTACTGTACATATCTTTTTTTTTTTCTTTTTAATTAAGAGAATGCCATAAACTACTGGATTTAGTAAAGTAAGATGAAATACAGTGGAACCTGTCTAAAGTGACCACCCTTGGGAATTACAAAATGGTCATCTTATAAAGGTGGTCACTTTACAAAGGCAGCAAAGTAGGATGGTTGAAAAGTGAAATTGTACAAATGTGGTCGCTACAGACAAGGTTTTTCCTACCAGGACTTTACCAGGTTTCACTGTGTATGATCACTAAGAAATAGTGCTACAAAATCTGTTAAGTCTCAATATAGCCATAATCTTTAAATAAACTTTTTTTTTTTTTTCAGTCTCAAAGTTTTAACACAATGCTTTGAAACTCTGGGGGGTTAAAGCTTTGTGCTAAGCAAGTTAAAATGTTAGGTTATTTGATACATTTTTGCTTCAGAGTGTTGCATGGCATGTTTTAATGTTCTATATTTTACTTATGTATTTCTCCATTGAATAGTTTTCTATAGATTAGTAGGAATATGGTATGACATTGTTTGCATTTTAGCCTTTAGAATATTAATCCATTTCAATTTTCAGGTTCCATCTGGTTTATCATCATCACATATGAGCGTTAATAGCGAATTAGGTGGTGACAGTAGTTCTAATTTAAGTGATATTTCTGATGCTTCTGGGACCAAAACTGATGGTACGTGTTTTCTAAAAATTCTAATTTCTATTACATTAAGGTAGGTCACTCAAAAAGTTAGTCTTCTCAGAAATCAGAGTCATAATTGTTTTTCATAGATATTGTTAAATATGTACAAATATTGTGCACTTTTATAATTTTATTATGAGACAATGGGGGAAAAATGTTTAAAAAATAATCAAATAATTTTTTTAATTGTCTGATTGTAGGAAATTTTATTTTTGATTTGTAATTTTTTCATTATGGAAGAGAAGTTACAGTTAAATGTTTGTTCTTTATTCTTACATCAATTTTTTAAATGTTCCTGGAATTGTAACATTTCTGGAATTTACTAAATTAATGTATCCGTAAATGTATATTTTTCTGCATCAGAGAAATTTTTCCTACATATTATTAAATTATTGCAAAGTTATGTTTATTATACTAGTTCTAAATGATGTTCTCTTCAATAATTTATTCACAGTAAATACAAAATATTTTGTCTAGTTATTGGATTTTTAAATGCAGCACTGTTGAGTATTTCCACA
This sequence comes from Cheiracanthium punctorium, assembly GCA_038373885.1. Classification (NCBI taxonomy): domain Eukaryota; kingdom Metazoa; phylum Arthropoda; class Arachnida; order Araneae; family Cheiracanthiidae; genus Cheiracanthium; species Cheiracanthium punctorium. The sequence goes on from JAWZYV010017274.1 coordinate 71,827, forward strand.
AATTATTCTTTAACAATTCTTTGCACTTCAAATACTTAACTTTTATTATACCTATGTATGAAGAATAATCCTCATCTAACATCTCACTCATTACTCTAAAACAGCCTTAAATGAGGTTATTTTTTAGTAAATTCAATTCTATACAAAATCTATTACTTATTTGAAGCCTCCAGTTATTCAGAAATGCCTCATTCAAAATTGCTTTGGAATTATATATTTTTGTTGGGTAGGGAGTAATTGTGTTTTCAAGTGTGCATGCATTTGAAAAGTTTGAAATAAGTTTTACTGTATTTAAATGTTTGTTTATCCTTTTGCATCTAGGTGGGTATTCAAAGTCTTCTGCTCAGTCTAGCCTTGATTCTTCTGAAAAGTCCATTGAAGGATCAAAAACGCTTCCAAGTCATAAAAAGGCTGCAGCTCCCAAAGTTCCTCCTACTGATTCCAAAAAGTTGCAGAGGTTCAAAAGTAAAGAAGATGTCTCTAGTTTTACGAAGGAAAGCTTAAAGAAGGCTCAGAGTACACCCTCATTACTTGAGAATCAAACTCTATCAAGCAGGTATATTGATGTTTTAGAAATTTAAAATTTCTTTGTGCACCTCTGCTATTTGTCTATACCTGTCAATTATTGTGAAAGTTGGTTATTAAAATTCTGTATATTATAGAAATCTGATGTGATAAAATCTCTTCACAATGTCTTTTGTATCAGTTTTATTTTATTATTTTAATGTTCTGCTACTCATTCTTTCAAGTCTTAAATTATTTAAGAGATATCAGATCGAAATTAATTTTGGAAGGAAAAAAGCATACCTTTTTTGTTTGATGCCTACCATGTTTCTTGGTATCTTTAGTAGATGAAGCATATATGTAATAATGGGTAGTAGAGTTGCTGTTGAAAGAATGCTCCTGACATTTTTTTTTTTTTTTAAGAAACTGCCTGAATGACTTAATTAATATTGAATCTTGTCAAGTAGCAGGTATCTAACAAACAATAAAAAAATTAATATTTCAAATATTTATTGTGAGGATTGGTAAGGATTGTTTGTGTTCTGAATTTCCTTTAGAGGAAATTCAGAATACAAACAATCAATTTAGAGGAAAATTATAAAACAATCAAACAAACAATTTAGAGGTGAGTAATTACATTACTCACCTCTAAACTATTTTTTAAATGATATTCTGAAACTATATAAAATATCATTATTCATGCTTATTTCTCTTTTAATGACATTTATTAAAAAAAATATGTTTGTACCCCCTAAAATTATCTATATTATTAAAATTGCCTTTATTTTCCCAGGATATTTTCAGTTTTATTAACTACTTGCTTTTTAAAATAATTATGTTTGTTTTCGGTAGTAGCATTCAAATAAAAAAGTATTTGATATTGTAAAATCTGTCTAAAATAAGAGAATTGCTTAGATCTTTAAACACCCTTATTAATTTGTTCTTGTTTTGATGCTAAGTAAAAAATACAGTTATACAAAGAGTTTTACCCCTACACTGGAGAAACAGATTGATTAAATTAAAATTCCTAATTAGATAGCATTGGTAATGTAATAACCATGTTCGCAATATCCAGCAAGTTGCAAAAAGTATTAAATAACATGAACCTTCAGATTCTTTAAGAAAGACTCTATTTATTGACGAGTTAGTATAAAATAAACAATTTAATATTATGGTCTGGTAGTGGCTTAGCGAATAAAAAATACGTCTTCTCTAAACTTTGAAGTGACTTAAAAATGCCAACACCAAACATCATGTGTTAAGAACTTAAAAAACCTGCCCGAGAAAACCAATGCCAGTTACTACAGAGCTGGAATAAATTTTCGACCAATAAAATTAAAGTAATGAAACTGCGAACAAATAATTTTGAAAGATGGTGCATGGTATGAAAGATTGCAAATCTGATGTAATAAATCTATTTTTAGCCTACAGGGTTCCAGGGCATCTGAGATTAATACTCAGTAAAATGCTATTGCATATGGTGAAAAGCAAAACTAATTTTAAAAGGCAAGGAGAGGAAAAAATGGGAACAGAAATATTAACTGTTAGAATCCTTGATTTTGAATACATTAATTAAAGGAAAAGAAAACAAATAGCAATTAATATTAAGTATTTGATCTACATCACAAACCCAGCCACCCCCTCACTAATTTTTGTTATTGTCTATACCTGAAGCTGTATGTATTTGTACTATGACTGGTTTACATATTGTTTCGTTTTTCATTCACCTGACTAGAAAAGCATTAAAAAATATACACATTAGCCCCCCCCCTTTTTTTTAAAGCTATTATCATAGCTGCCAACCTGCCAGAGAGAAAAAAAAAAATAGGAACACGAGATACAAATCACAATATTTTGCTGTTATCAAAGGTCATGCATCTTTTGAAAGAGAAAAGATCAAAGGATTTTTCAGGAACTATTCAAGACAATGTTTTTCAAGGACTTATAATACAGAGATGAATAAATATGTTATGGGGGAAAATGCTTTTATGTTTAGTTGCATTAACAAAAATGTTTTACTTTATTTTAGAAATAAATATTAAAGCTGAAATACTTTAAAAATCAGATTAAAGTAGATTCTTTTCTTATTCAGTTATGCAAAATCAATCTAATGCAAATTCCTTTTCTTTTTAAATCACAGAAGTAGTGTAATGATTTCTTAGTTTTGCAAACAAACTTTTGATTCATTTAAATATCCATAAATTTATAAAAAATAAATTGAAATAAGTATTTATGCACTTTTTAACTGCATTAGAGATATGAATAAAGGAATGCTTAAGGGAAATATTTATCTGAAGTAAGCAAAAAGATTGAAATTTAGTTGGCAGCTGTGAAAATTCAAAACAGCCAAAAATCATATTTCTGTAGCAAGGCTTGAAAATCTAATCAAATATGATTAAATCATATTGGTTGTCAGCTATGTATTATTAAGTCTCATTGGGGGGGTAAACTATCATTGTGCATATATGTTTGCTCTTTTTGTTATTATTATTATGAAAAAGGTTATATCATTTTAATGGTTAAAAAGCAAAATCTAAAAAAAAAATCTCACAATTTTTGTTTTATAAACTTTAGATTAAAATAATCATTTTTATGTTAGCTAAAACCTTTCACATTCTCTTAAATAGTACTAAGTACATTTTTCTCTTCTCCTTTTTAACTGAAGCGTCGTAGAGAAGTTTTTGTTGTGCTAAAAATAACTATCCTTCCTGTAGGATGTATAATTTTATTTTGCAATTAGCAATATTAATAGATTGTCTTTATTAGTTGTCTTTATTAGGTGATTGTTTTTATAGATTGTTATTATTGATAATGTAAATACGTTTTTAATTAGAACTGAAAGATTGCAGATATTCATTATTTTGTTGATTTTTATTTTTTAGGAAACCTGCTGCTCCTGTTCCACCAAAGGAAAATGTTCAAAATAGGCCAGTTAGTTGCATTGATCCAGTAAAAACAAATAGTTCTGCTCAAAAAGAAAACAAAGTTATTGTTATATCAAGTAATGTTCTTAAAATTATTATTTAGGTTCTGCATTTTCTAAAACTATTAATGATGATTAGTTTGTATTAATTGTATATACAGGGTGTCACTGAATTTTTAAGCTAAACTTTAATGGCAATAAGATACATATCAAGAAGCATATTTTGTGTAACAATGTGTGGTCACCAATAAAAAGTGTAGGCAAAAAGCAGAAAATGCTGAGGAAATTAAAGAAAGCTTTTTATTTATATAATATTATTGTAAGTGTTATGTGCCACCACCAGCATCGATTCTACAAGCCTAGTAGCTCATAACTCATTTTAAAGATGCCAGGAGTTTCATGAACGGTTGTAGGAGTAACGAACAGTTTTACCTCACGAGATTAAAAGCTCATAGATGAGGTGCTTTTTGTTTGCAGAATACTTTTTTTATTTCTGACCTGCATTGCTACACAAAACATACTTCTTTATGTATATTTTACCTACTCTTAAAGTTTTGCCAGTGAATCTAGGGACACCCTGTGTATGTTTATATATATTGTAATCTATTTAAGCCTCTCTATAATGAAATTTGTTATTTGATTATTGTTCACAACTTAAATACAGAGATTAGAACTGCTAAGTAAATATTAAAATCCTTTTAGTTAGCCTGATAACATAGGATTTGGTGATAGCCTCATCATGGTGGGGGGGTTGCTCTGGATGGAATGGGTGAGGTATGTTGGGAGATTTTTGTCCTGGTAGAGTAATCCTATGCCTTTCCATTTGCCCAGCTAATTATCAGTAGGCACAAGGAGTTAAGCCAGTCTTCTGCCTTCGTGTGCTCCAGTTCTTGACCTCCAGAATCTGTCCCATTTTGACCTTTGGGCTCGTGGATCTAGTCTAGCCTTCAGCTAGAGCGGGTGGAATAAGTCACACACACAAGGACATATTGATAATGGAGATAATTGCAATTTTTTAAAAATTACTTTTCAATTTATAAATGAAAATTTCACATGCATAACAATGAAGATACTTCATAGTTTGTGTTTATGCTTGTTTTCCTTTAGAATTTTCATTATTTTGCATTCAGGGTTGCATTTTCATTACATTTTTCTCATTTTGAAAGTGCGCTAAAATTAATAGAATGTTCTGTGGTGTTGTTTAATTTCGTGGCTCGAACATTAAGGGTTCACCTCGACGTGACCGTATAGTGTGCAAAATGCTTGATACAGGTCCGTTCAATGCTAATCTCAAATTTCAGTCCATCAAAAGCGTTAATATAAATATTTCACATACCTCCTTCCAACTTTGAGGGATCCATCGTCTCAAAGTATCAGTTACCTTAGGAAAAGGAAGTATAACACGCCAGAAAAAATACAGATAAAGAAACTTATTGGAAACTCTGGATGGAATTTATTTATATATTATTATATTTATTATTATTTATTATTATACTATTATATATTATTATATATTATTAGATTATATTTATTTCATTACTTCGGTGGGGGAGCCGGTGCGGCTCCCTTGCGCTAAACATTATAATATTATACGTTAACTAGGAGACACATCTTTCATTCCAAAGCGAGAAGTCACGGAGCGATAGAGAGGTGTCACCTACTCCTCTTGAGGTTTTCCAGGCAGTGACGAATTCTTTCAGCCGCAGTGGGGAGAATTCTGAAAAACCCACGGAATCTGGCTGCCGCGCTTGCCAAAAAGGAGCAGCCAATCGTGTATCAGTAACGCATAATCCCAAATTGAGCATGTGTATATAAAATAGAAATTTTATTTAAAAAATTATAAAAATCAAAAGTAAAATAATGCATTGCATAAAAATATAATTTTGAAATTATAACATCTATAGCTGGGAGGATATTGTTAGATTCCAAAATTAAATAGAATGAAATGGGCAGGTTATCTATTGAGAACAGAACAAACTGCATTGTAGGTCTTTAATGCAACTCCGTTTCTATGTAAAATACAGATGCACACCTAAAAAAAGATGGAAGGACTGCCTAGATGAAGATTTTGCCATATTAAAGGCAAAAATTTGGAGACTGATTTCTGGTTGCAGGTTGGCTTGAGAGGGACTTCTGATAGAGGTCAGGACCTGCAAAGGGTTGTCAAGAAATGTTGATGATGAAGGCTTTGGTTGTAAAGCATAATTCTAACTGAGCATGTGTATATTAACTGAAATTTTCCTTTAAAAGAAGGGGGATAAAAATCAGAAGTAAAAATGAAAAAAATTACCAGCATGCAAAGCAGTGTGTTCTCCCACAAAATAATAAAATAAAAAATAAATTGTGGGGCAGTTGATATCAATTAGAATTGTAGTAAACATAATGTATCCTTGTGTACCCTTCAACTACACTACTGGGTAATGCTTTAATAAGGAAGCAATGTTATTACATCCCAAAATGTGGAATGCTTGCTTTTCCATCTAATTGTACTATTATTAAATTAAATCATTTAGATCAGTTTGGATTTATTTATGTTTTTCATTTGTTTTATAGATTTTTCAAAGGAGAAAACTAAAAGTTCCTCAACTGATGAACTTTCTTCAAAAGGAAAGTTGCCAGATTCTGAAAGTGCTGATGAAATCGATAAAACAATTTCTCACAGTTGGTAAGTTGGTTATATAGTTTGTATCTCTGTAATTTATCTTTCAATATTTTGGGTAATAGTTATTATTATCATTTTTTTTTAACATTATGGGCTTTACTTTTTAAGTCTTAAATTAACAAAATGCAGATATTTTACATTAAAAAATAATTGCAGCGAATTTGTGTGGCTATTCAGTAAAATTTTAACCCAAAATAAATGCTTAGTGAACATTTGTTAGATAGATGAAATAATATTAAAAAGAAAAGTTAAAAAAGCTAAATAAGTGCATTTTTATTTTACTTCTAAACAAAATGATCAGTTAAAACATTGATTTAAAGCAGATTATTCAAGGAAAATCTGTTTTCTGTGAGACTGTTTTATTTGTCTTGAAAACTTTTTGGAATATGGCTCATTCCCTAATAATATTACAAAATAATATTCCTTGTTTCCAATGAATTGATATTTTTTCTTTTGTTATTGATACATTAATAAACTGATGTACTCTCATAAAACCTCATGTCAAGAGATACAATATGCAAATATTTATAAAGTAATCTTTTTTTAATCAAGGTAAAATGTTTTGTCTGGGAACAGAGTAGACATTGACTTATTAGTTAATTCATTGAACTGCTGTATTCATTTAAATGTTATTAGGGCATATATGGTATATAGTTTGATATATGTATGATATTTATTAATGCCAAATAATGTGTGTAAAAACTAATTTTATTTTACTTCAATTTTTCTTTTTCTTTTTTTAAATTGAATTTCTGGTAACGAGGTGGACAGCTGTCATTTCTGCTAAAAAAAAAATTAATTGTATGTCATTGCAGTGGAAAATATGTTAAGAACAGGTTAAAAATAGATAACTTTTTTAAACACACAAGCTGAAACAAGAACTATACTGCCTTTCAGGTTGTCCAAAAGGTTCCACCCTTCTTCAGCAGTCAATTGTTGGTTAATAGTTTTATTGAAGATAGGTGCACACTTTTTACTATCCAAAACAAATTTAAGATTTTATTTTAGTTTGAACACAGTTACTCATTTCTAGTTTGATATTGCTGTATTTTTCTTCTCTTCTGATTTTGTGTTTCTCAATGCTCTTTTAGGTCGAAAAATACATTAGTAAAAACTCCAACCCCCGACAGCCCCGAAGTGACTGTGTCCTCCAATCATAGCATTTTAGAACAAGTTCAGATAAGGAGGAACAGCAATTCTGCTGCATCTTTAGACTCAAGTCACATATCCATCGTCACCATCGGTGATGTGGAAGAGGTCAAGGACTCTTCTGTGTGCGTGGAAGGCATCACTACTACCTCTACCGATGTGGATTCACTACCTCCGGACAATGAGGAAGTGGTGGTCCTCCAGACTCCGTCTACTCACACACTATCAAAAGCAGATGTGGTAGTAGTGCGGACTGCAGACTGGACTGAGAACACCTCGTACAACCGATCTGTCGTCCAGCAGAGTGATCCAACCCCGAAAGCCGCCGTGGTGAATGCAGTCAACAGGCCTATTTCTAGTCATGAGAATCACAAGTCATCGCAGAGCAGCCTGGCATCGAAGGATGCAGTTGCAGTTGTAGAGGAGAAACCTAAGATTAGGGTCAGTGTCAATTTGAAGAAGGACCCATCTTACCCGTCGCCGCCTCATTCACCGTCCCCTCCAAGGCCAAGTTCATCGCCCAGTCATCAGCCAGCGTCTTCGGAGGATGGGTCCGTCTGTCCTTTGCCATCGGAAAATGGTAAAAGCTCCTCAGGGAAAAAAATGACGAGTGACTCTGAAAGCATTTCTACGTTAGACAGTATAGGCAGCAGTGATAAGGAGAATAGGAGCCATGAGGAAGACAATCAAGTAACAACGTTAAGGAAGAAGAAAGTAAGTCTACCCCTACCAGATATTTCTTATTTGAGTTCCTTTCTTTTCTTTTAATAACAGGGATGCCACTTTTCTGCCGATCGGCGGATTTCTGCTTTTTATATTTTTTTCATTGATTGATTTTTTTTTTTTGTAATCATTCTGTATATCAGCAGAATTTTTCTAAAAATTCCATTTTATTTGAGTTTTTTCCGTTTCTTACCAACAGTAATTAAGTATTAATTTCCAGCATCTCAATTTCAATCTTTTCCATCCGTCTTGGAAATTAATGTTTTTCCTTTTGCATTCCTTTATTTAAATCTCCAATGCTGTAAGAATAAAAATTTACTCCTGTTTCAAAGTTAAATTAGTTGTTTCCAAAGAAACCTGTAAAGAAAAACTTCCCCAAAAAGAACAGGTTCAGACGTGAATGAAAAGTATGTAAAGTAGTTAGTTGAAGCAAAAAATATTTTGTCAATGGAAAATAAATATTTATGGAAGCAAAGAAAAAAATGAAATTAATGTGTTTTTCCTTTTTTTCTCCAAACATTACATAATTTTTTGAAATTTCTTTACAGCTATGTAATGTTTTTTTCCAATTTTAAAAACAATTTCTATTTTTTTCTTATTTCCTTTATTTACATGGGATTTCTCCTGTTCCCACTATTTTTGTGTATTCCCGCATGGCTTCCTCTTTTTTTATATATTATGAGTGGCATCACTGTAATAATGAAAAACACTTTCCTTCATAAAAACCTCTAAGTTAGTCAACTTTGTAAATTATAGAAAAATTTGATTTTCGTGTTTCAGAATATGAATAAATGCTATCTTAATTGTTGTTGTATGAGATCTGAGATCATGCAAAGCAGAGTTATAATGCACGTGGTGAACTGTTAGGTGGTTGCTCACAAAAGAAGGAAATGATTTATTAAAAGGGGGAAATATAAAAATGACAGAAGTAGGCACAGAATGGGCTTTTCTGACAGACATTGCAGAATGCATAGGCTAAGATGCAGAAACTGATTGAATGTGCAACTGCCCGTTGTATTACAGGCCTCACATGTAGCAAGCAGTACATGTTGGCAAAAGCACCTGATATGTTTTGGGCAATGTATTAGTTTCTATTGGTTCACTGCTTGTGCTCACTACATTCCTACTTTCTATGACAAAACTGGCTGTATAAATGTGTTTTATAGCACCTTAACTTAGGGTTTTGCTCCAAGAAGTCTGATTCATCCTGTATATATTTAAGGATAATTCTTTAGCAATAAAAAAAGCTGGAAAGGAAAACATTTTTAATGGAGTTAACAGTATTTTTTCTATTTTACAGTATACATGGTAGGATCACTAACAAAGGAACAATGGTTTATATTTTGATATTTTTCATTATTTAAGATCCGTGACTAATGTAACGTTTGTAGCAAAATTTTCTGTATCAATTTGCAGCACCAGGATCACAAACCAAAATTAATCTGATTTTGTAAATTAGGTTAGATTATTCTGCAAGCTATAAAATAATCTGCAGCACCTTCTGCCATGCTGTAAAGTTTCTGCTTCAAGGTATATCTTATAATTTGAGAACAATGTTGTGGGATGTACTTATTTGTTAACACTATTTCAAAAGTTACGTTATGTAAACTCTTTATTTGAATTATTTAAATGTAAGTGTGTTACATTGTGTACATAAATTAAGATAATCTGAGCATTGGCATAACTTACTAAGCCCACCCCCCCCCCTAAAATTCAAGAAAAGTCAGATTTAACCTATTTGAAAATGATATTTTCTAAAATAGGAAACATTTTGCCCCCTCAGTATTGCATGTTGACCCTCCAATGTTACATGCCAGTTTACTCCAATGAATCTGTGGCTTTGCATAAATAAAAACATTTATCAGAAATTGGTGCAGATAAAATTTGGGTTCGTTTTACGACCACTTCACAAAATTACAATCGATTAAAACAGCCGCTTCGCAAAATTAGTTTATTAAAATAGTCCTTCAATAGCATTTAACTCTATTTTGTTTTGCAAATCATTTTAAGAAAACAAAAGTGTCTTTTACTAAAGTTGGTATGAAAATTCATAAAATTATATTTCGAAACTCGCATAAATTAAGTTTTTACAAAAATGAGTCAGAAATGAATGAAAAAAATTCCTGGATTGAGCCTTGTTTATGTGAAATTGCTTGTTTTTAAAGAGTTTAGGTATTCATACTGTACATAAGAAATCTTTTGAAAGAAACTGAAGTTTATTTGTATATTTATTCCAAAGAAGCACTGTTGTTTCATAAAAAGTTATTAGAAATTAAAATTCATTGTAAGATGCTTTTGTTTGAGTACATCATACAAAATTCTATTATTTTTAGGAATATACAAGTAATAACAATCAGAATAATCGTAAACTGAATGGTGTTGCTGGTAAACCTAAAGCTGCCAAGCCTAAAACTTTAAAGAAAACTAGAAAATTCGTCGTGGATGGTGTAGTAGTCACAACTACTACAAGCAAAATTATTTATGAAGATGATGAACAAACTTTGAAAGAAGATCATATACTGAGGTATTGTTTTTTGATTTTAATAATTTTCTTATTTTAATTCGATCTTCGCTTTTTATAAAACACTTCAGTGTAAAATCTATGTAGTATCAACTATTATGTGGTAGTAAATATTACTACATATCATTGTACTAACATGTTTTTAGCTACTGTATTATTTTGGTATACTATCAAATATTACATTGGTATACTTTCAAATATTACATTTGTATACTTTCAAATATTACATTGGTATACTTTCAAATATTATTGGAAAGTATACATTTGGTACACTTTCAAATATTACAAGTTAATTTTTGAAAAGACTTACCTGTTACTCAAAAGCAAGTCTTAACTATCATAGTAAAAGTATTTATTATTGAGCTGTTATTATGGATATGATGTATTAATTTTCTTTTTAATTGGAAATTTATTTTCTAATTACTTATTAAAAATTGCATGCCAAACTGTATCGGTTAATTTTCGAATATTTCCCATTATCTTTATTTTTATGTACGGCTTAAAACAGTTTTATTTGATAAAAAAAAAATGCATTTTTCTACAATATATTTTTCATTACTCTTATTAGAATAAACTTTTTAAAATGTTAGGTGGACACTAAATGATTCCTTTGAACGTCTTTTAGAACTATTCATATTTCGGATGTGCTTCATTTAAACTTATTTCATTTGAAATTGAGATATGATGCTTCAATCATACTGAGGTTGAGCGACTTTTTTTATTCCAAAGAAAGCCTTTTAAATGTTTTCTTAATATATTGTCTCAGAATGAATTGTTTTTTCATGCTTACCTAGGATAAATGCTGGTGTAGAGCCTGAAAACTGGGAAATAAGAATATGGTTATAGTCTTTTTTTTTTATTGCTATGCACTAATGTGGTGTATTTTTTCATTTTCTTGATTCATGTGAATACCAACATGCTATGATTGTGATAATTATTTGCATGGTGAAATGTTCCATTTGATGCATGGAGAAAGTGCAGTTGTAATTGCATCCTCATCTCACATATATTTGCATGCTGTATGTAAAATATCCATCGAAACTCTTAATATTGCATTGTTTGCTTTTGTAATTTGCAAGCTTTATTGTATATTGTGCATTTTATTTAATAGTTTTTAAACTTAAAAAAAAATTATTAAAACAAGTCTGGAAGCCAGTAGTAAAAAAAAAAAAAAACCTCTAATTATCCAATTTTTATCAAGTGTAGGAAAGGACTTTATAAAATTTTAGTGTCTTGAAATACTAAAACTAAATCTGAAAATTTACTTAAGCCATATTAATGTAATTTTTTATTTAAAAATATGGCAGTCTTAAATTTATAAAGACTTTTTCTATGTCTGAAAAAGTAGAACTCTTTGGTGTTAGAGCTCAAAAAATATACCTTTGGATTCAAACATTCATATGTAAATTTTATTTGCGTTATTTCTTATTTTGTCTTGTGTCAGCTTTTAAAAAGTTATTGAATAAAATATTTAATGGTGTTAAATTATTAAGCTAGAAAACTGATTGTCTTTTAAACTACCATTCTTTTTTCCATGGATCTTCTTCCATTGTATACATAACTGCTTTTACTTTCTTTTTTTTTTTTCTGTTTTTAAGAACTATCTTTTTCATTTTTTTCATGATTTATTTAATCATTTATCAACTTGCTTATAAACACATCTTTCGTAAATTATACATTTAGATGGATGGATTAGATGCATTATATTACTCAAACATTACAGAATAATATGAATGACATTACATTGTACAAACATTACATAATAATATGAACATTTAAAAAATCTTATTTAAAAGTTAAAATTAATAAAAATTACTATAAATAAGGCATAAGTAATTTTTAAAAAGGTGTATCTTTTATAATGCCCTATATTTATTTTAAATATATTACTCTGTTCAATGTCTGATTTGAAAAAGTTAAACAAGATTTATTCATTTATTGCACCTGTTGCTTTGATTTGTCCTCATTTTTATATATTTTTTAATTTTCCATCTGTAGTAATTCACATGTATATATATATATATATATATATATATAATATAAAATAGTTTAACTTACGTAATATGGAATCCCAAGTGAAATATTAATTGAAAGCACTTAATAACAGATATAATATATATATATATATATATATATATGAAGCTCCTTTATATGATGAACAAGTTAATGTATTTTAAAAAATTAAATAGGCTACCATATATATATATATATATAATATATATATATATATATATATATATATATATATATATATATATATATATATATATATATATAAGAATTTATGAAAAGTAAATGATAAAATAAAATCACAATTTTTCCATCTGATGCAGCATGCTATTTTCTATTTCATGAAAAATAACTTTATATATTTTTGCTTATGTTTGCATTTGTTGTTATGTGTATCGTATAGTTCTTATGATTGGTACAATCATCATAAATATTTTCATGTATTTTTAGGAAACAAGAGCTTAGAGAGTTAAAAATGCTTCAGAAGCAAGAGACAAAGCAATTTCAAGATTTAGCTTTGAAAGCTCAATTTAGTAGAGAACAGCAAGAGAAAAAATTTGAGCAAGAAATGATGGTGAGTATATGCTAGCTCTTGCTTTTATAATCTTCTTGAAAATTATTTTTGTTAAGTTACTTTCATCCCAATAAAACAACCCCTTCCAACACATGATTGTAAATTTCCTTTTCTTGGACACGGGATTTGGTGCCCTTATTAATATCACAATGGTTACTCCTGATTCCCTCTGGGGTAATTTCTATCGCATTGAATAGTATTCGTAAACATTGAAGAAACCTTAGAAAAACGAATATGCATTAGAGAAGTGTGTTGATTATTTGCTTACTTGATCGAATGTTGACAGAGTACTTATCTGATACTGAATACTCGTATGAATTTCAGTGTTTTTAAACATTATAATACTGATTTGGTAAAATTATGTAAAATAATATATCTATACCAATTTTGCAAAAGAAGCTTTAGCAAAATGCAGAAATGGTAATTAGTGCTGAAGTTAATAACTGCATTTTTTTAACAGTTTGGAAAAATATTAATGAAAACATAAATACAATTTTGAATTTTTTTTTTCCCAAACCTCTTATGTAGAATTTGTCTTTTCTTTAAACTGACCCTCTTCTTAAATGCTTTACCAAGTAAATTTCTTTTCTTTCTGGATCTTCAGTTTTTTTTATGATAGGAAATTGTTAACATGGCAAAAGTTAATTCTGTTTTGAATATCAGTATTAATCAATATCAGTTAATTCAGACCACTAAAACTCGTGTGCATTTTAATGTAAATTTTTTCTATTTTTTTAACATTTTACTTATGTGACTGTGTATTAATCCTTGATCTACACAAAGTAAACATTAAAATCAATAAGTAAAATAGTAGTATAAAAAATAACAGTAAATTATAAAGAAAACCTCTGTGAAATGATTAGATATTAAAATCTAGCTATTTATTTATACAAATAAAAGTAAGTCAACTTTAAAGCAGTGCTATAAGGTGCAAACAAGAATCTTTTTGCAAGTTAGCACAAAATTAGAAGCTTGAAATAGAGTAGAACCTCGATTCATCGTTTTTCATGGGGTACATAGGAAAAAGCGATGAATGCGGGAAACTTTCGCATTTTGTCACTCGCATTTACGAGTGACAAAACGACAAATGCGAGACAACAAAACATTAAGATTGCTTCAGATATACATTAAGATTGCTTTCTTCAAAATATGAAGAAAGCAATCTTAATGCATACTCACAATGACTGTACACTAAAAAATACTAATATGTAACAAAATCGTAAAACAAATAAATAAAAGATGGAAATTAAGTGATACTTATTTTCAAAAATCAGTCATTTTATGTTGAGCTTTTGTCGAGTTTATGTTGAGTTCATCAGTGAAACAGTAAATTTTCACTTAAATATTAAATAAAACATTATGCGATTTTATGTTTGCATAAAAATGTTCATGCAGTTTCAAATACCGTTATTGCTTCGTACTAGAGTAGGCTCAGCCTCATCAGGATGAGCGTTATCCTCTGCTTTGCCATTAATTCAATCTTTGCACCATCACACGTTTCTTCCATGTTTAGGATACCGCATGCCTCACCGTCCTGATTAATTGAAATGTAATCGTTAAATTTCATATGCTATGCACATCCTCTTCAACACGCAACCAGTGTTCATTTGATCATCAATAAACCAAGAAATCATACCAAGAAGCAATTAAAGTTTGCATCCCATATGGATCCATTTAACGTTTAATTTCATTTTGGTCAAGAGAAAAATTTTACAACGATGAACGCGGGAAAGACACTTTTTGGCGTACGATTCATGCAGGTTTCTTTAACGTTAATCAAATACAATTTGTGCAGGGACCATCGAAATAAAACGATCAATACGGGAAAACGATGAATGCGGGAACGATAGATCGGTGTTCTACTGTATCAAGTTTATCAATAAGCTTAATCTGTATATGTATACATGTGTGCACACAGGGTGTCACAAAATCACTGACCAGGGCTTTTGTTCCTTAAATATTGTTCATAGATTAATACAATAAATTACAAAGTTGCATTAAAAATAAAAAAACAAAGGTACAAAATTTTTATGGTATTGATTAAAGGTTTCAGACTGAATCGAAAGTTTTATATGGACCCTTGTGCAAATATTTCCCACTTAATGTGCCCCCATACACTAATGAGGTAATGTACAAAATTTCAGTCCTTCATAATAAAAAGGCCCAGAGAAATGTTAACAAAGTTGATGAGAGGCTATACAATACCAATAATAGCACAAGCATTATGTTATGTATTTATGCATTGTTTTCTTTTATGATTTGTCTACAATCCCTGTAATGGGATCATTTGGCATGATTTTATTACTGTATGAGACACATATTACTAATTAAGTTTAATATTTATTTAGATTTAATCTCCTAAAACTTTTAATTGATGCAATAAAGTACTGTTTTCTTTTTTTAATATACTTTGTAATTTATTGTATATAGGCCATGATCAGTTATTAAGGAATTAAAGCATAGCTTAGTGTATTTGGGACACCTTTGTATATGTACACATGCTGTGGTAAAAGTTCTGAACATCTAAGCATTAAGTTTTCCATCTAAACAAATTTGTAGAAGTTTTTAAAATAATATATCAATAAAATATTAATGAAAATACAACTGTTTTTGGAGGGAAATTTATTTGGGAGAAGGAAATTTATTTGGTATCTTACAACTGTATAATATTATACAGTTGAAATAATAATGAAATTTATAGTAACACCATTGTATGCTATGCTGCACAAATTTATGATATTCTTAAAAATAATCGATACTTTGAGTTTTCAAAAATTCTGTTACTTGGGAATGAAAGGGTTAAAAAAAAGTGACAGGATCTCATTCATAGGAAAATTTTAAGTTTTTGTGACTATTTTCTTTCATGTAATAATTAGTTCTCTGTAGAATCTTTACAAATGCATACATTAAACCTCTTGTTATTTTATTGTTATTGAATGCTGTTGTATTTTATTATTATTTTATTTTATTTTCAGATACTTGTTAAAAATTATGATACTGACTTAGACTCATTAAACCGAACGCAAAAGCAAATGGTTGAAAAAGCAGAAACAAACCAAGAGTTGGATTTAAAATATGCCTCTAAGAAAATAAGAGCTGATCAGGTGAGTTGTGCAGGTTTTATATTTTCTTGTGACCATTGATATTTATTTCTGTCATGTATTTTACATAGATGCTGCAATGTATGTAATTTTTTAAAGGAACAAATGATGCATAAAACCTAGACTAAGCAGAAATTAAAATGAAACATTTTTAGTGAAGAATTTATAATGCATTTAATACCATGACATTTAAAAAGGGAGCAACTTAAAGATATGGTTCTTTTAAAGAGCGTTAACTTATTAGTGGTAAATTTTATTGAAATATGTAGTTGCACATTTTCTTTTATCTTTTATATTAAACGTTTATTTTTATTTGAAATTTTGATTGATTTGAGAGAGTTTTCTTGGTTAAAATTGTCTTCTCCTAATAATTTTCTTTATTTGTTTTATAATAAAAAAAAAGTAATAATAAAAATAATAATGCATCTCAAGAACACCTTAATATATGTGTTAATTCTTTACCTATACAACTGTTGGTTAAACCTTAGTTGTCCTAACTTTTTATGTAAAGTGTCGCTTAAAAAACTGTCATAGAACCTGCAAGCAAACAGAATGTACTTCAAACCTGCCAACTTTTACGGATTATCCGTAAAATATACGGATTTTAGTGTTAATTTACTGATGTACGGATATGACGAGTCATTTTACGGATTGTTTGGCGATTTTCGAAGTTCACAATTTTTTTCAGTGCAATCTTTTTCCATCCGTCCAGAGAATATATACTTTCCCTTCAACACTCGTTTATTTAAATGTCCAATACCGTAAGAATAAAAATTGATTCCTATTTTGATTTTAAATGTAATTTTTTACCTCCCCTCCCCCTCATCTCTCGAAGAAACCAATAAAGGAAAAAAAAAGCAGCATTGAATAGAGCAGGATCTTTTTCCATCCCTCTTGAGAGTAAATATTTTTCCTTTAGTACTCTTTCATTTAAAGCTCCAATTCCGTAAGAATAAAAAGTTATTCCTATTTTAAATTTAAATTTTTAACCCCCCCCCCCCCCAACCGGAAATCAGTCAGGAAGGAAAAAAAAAAAACTTAATTAAGTAGAGCAGGTTCAGTTGTAAATGAAAATGATATTAAAAATTAAATTAAAGAGCATTTTGACAATAAATAAACTTAGTTTAACAAGTGGTAACAAGAGCACTAGTTATTAACAAAAAATGAACTTAGTTTTACTGATGTGAGATGGGAATTTACTGAAATGAGCACAAGATTTTACTGATGTTAATTTTCCCAGGTTAGCAGGTATGGTACTTGCTTCTTTGCAGGGGAAGGGGGGGGGGAGAAAGCAAAGAGTTATTTTTAAGGTGAAAGGGATACATTCCATTAATATCTTTATAACAATTTTGGCAGTTGTTGAGGAAAGGACAATAGGAGGGATGTAAATAAATCTATGGATATATGAGTTCTGTAAAATAATAGTAGCAGGAGTAAACACTTTCTAATGGCCGGTTCAGCAGTCTGTTGGAGGCTTGACCATTATGAGTGCTGCAGATGTTGGTCATTTCATTCGGGGTGCGTATTAGCCAGACTAACATCGACCTCTATGAGTGGTCTCTTAATTTTGAACCATTTTCAGATGAGAGACCTAACACCCAAAATCTTTACTTCCAGAGGTATCTTTGGACATGCAGAATATTGGAGCCATGAACAGTTTTTACATACATGATCCCACTGCAGAGATAAAGGTTTTCACGCTCCAAAGCAGCGGCTAAGCTGGTGCTGCTTCACTTTCCAGGTTCTTTAGGAAAGAGAACTTTAGAAATTTGCCATATGATTAGCCATTAGAATGTTTCACAAAAATTTATCTCTAATCCTTCTTTTTTTTTTCTTTTTTTTTTTTTTTTTTTTTTTTTTTACATTCAATTACAGAGGGAGTTGCTACGCTGGTTCCACAGTTTCTTTTTGTCACTGAAGAATTTATTTTTCTGCATTTCTCTTTCCTTTTGAATTTGCCCTTAAGGGAAAAAAAAGTAGTAGACTGGTGTCATATTCAAATCTTCTGCAGTCCAGACTGTGCCGTGCTATGTTCGACATTCTTAGGTTAAATCATCTAAAGCTCAGTTATGAAAGCTTTCATATTCAGATAAACATATGTACAATTCTGGAACTTTATTTAGGTTTAACAAATGAAATAAAGTAAACTATGGTACAGTGGCGGCCCGTGGTCAAAACTGTTAGTGCAGTCGGAAGCATATGAGCCCCCCCCCCCCCCTCCCCTTCCTCCGGACAGGAATGGAAAATCTTTGTTACTGAATTCGAAAGCTGGCGGATTTTGCCCTCACTGAGGGAAAAAAAGAAATTACATAAAAAATGTAAGAGATCCTATTTTACTTCCATAAAATGGACATAAATTTCAAGCAGCCGCTCTTATCCTCAAAATTGCATTAATCCGTGTCTGATTCGAAGTTTCCTTAGAATTTTCTTTTGTAACGATAACTTGAGAAGAAAAAAAAAAAAAAAGAAAGAAAGAAAGAAAACTTACTTATTTTTTATAAGTCAAATCAATCCTCCTTTCTTTTAAACTTGCGAATCAGTCAGTGATGACCTCATAAAAAGGCGTTTTAATTCAGATATCAATAATTTTAAAAGCTCTTTAAAATTTCCCATGTTTAAAGAATTTTCTCGCTCGCCATGTCCTCTAAATGCTAGTTCTTGCTTACTTAAAAACAATACTGCTTTGATGGGTAATTGTCCATTCATAATCGTCTATTCAGGTTTACCTTCTTGATAAATTCAGTAATATAAAGTCGAGAGTTTGCCGAAGATATATTCTCCTTACCCCCTCCCTCACTTCTCGAGCCAATCAGTGGGTCAAATTCACCGCGCTCTTTCAAGTGCTGCCGATGTTTGAAAATCTTTGATGAGCTGAGTCTTAGCTGCATATCCCCATTATAGCCTATGCCAGAGGGACTGCTTACGTAATCGTTGTCATGGCAACGGTGCTGCCAATTTTCTTATCAGCGGTCTGGTGTTTTGAGATTTTTTTTTATTTACCATAGGAATTCCATAATTCTAATCTGAATTTAGGAAAATTAGTAGAATAAATTATTTTAAAGTATGTGCTGATAATTTCAAGTGCAGCCCGGCTGTACTTGCTGTATCCCACGAGCCGCCACTGCTATGGTACTGTTTTATAAGTCAACATTTATCTAGAATGTTACCTGGAAACTGAGTAGGCGGGAGAAAAGAAAGTTTTCACATAGTTTTGCCCTTCTATATTGCCAAGCTAAGGCTTATTGCAAAATATCCTGACTAGAACAAGTGAATTAATTTCTGAATTTCCATGGAATATTTTCAAGTTAAATTTTGTTCTCTTAAATATGTCTGCTCAATCAAAATCCTTTCATTGCTTACCTTTTTTTTTAAACCCTTTTTCAGGAACGGGAGATCAAAAATTTCCGTGACTCGTTAAAAAATGAGTTCAAGTTTTTAAAACAAGAAATTGATGCTCTTCCAAAAGAAAAACGGAAAGATGTTCTTAGAGTGAGAAAGGAACAGATGGAAATTGATCATGCAGAAAAGGTAATTAAGTATGCTTTTTATGAATGGTGATTTAAATTTGTAAAGACCATGATCATTAAGTATCATTTTATTTATAATTTAATAAGTCTAACAGACTCTAAAAATTTGGATGAATGTCCATAATGCTAAATTAATAATTTCAAATGAACTTGATTATTTCAGTGTTTATAATGTTTTTGTTTGTTGTTAATTTCTATTAATGCCTACTTCTTGGTATTTAAGTACATTCATATTACAGTATAGAACATAGGTTCCCAACCTTTTTTGAACTGATGCCCCCTTTTCTAGTGAATATTTCAATACTGCCCTCCCTCCTACTCCAGAGAAACAAGAGCGTACATAATGCATGGTGAAAACAAGAATTAAATTTTAAAAAAATTACTAATAGATAGAATATTTTTGGAATTGAAACACTACTGAATTTCTTCTTCATTTAAAAAAGAGGAATAAAAGTTTTAGCTTACCTGTTACAAGGACAGGCAGGGGTTTTGATGATACGAAGTGATAGATAATAAACTAAGCTTTCTAAATAAATAAATTATTAAAAAATATGACAGTTTCAGAGAACAATCAGAACGCATACTTAATTATATTAAAAAGAATTTTATTAAAATATTACCAGAGTAATTTTTAAGTATTTTTTAGACTATATATGGCTAATCTTCCCATGCCCCTCCGTGCCATATCAACGCCCCCTAATTTTCTCTGGGTCTTTTTCCGCCCCCCCTGAAAGCCTCAAATGCCCACAAGGGGGCGTTATCGCCCACATTAGGAACCTATGGTATGAACCTGTTATCGGGTGTATTCTGGATAACTGGTTGTGGATTAACATGACATCAACTGATTTGATTGGAAACATAAATGTTACTCTCTATTTTTGATTAGAATTAAACATCAATTGTTAATATACTAGAAAAATAATATAAAAAAACTCTTAATGAGAGGAGGTAGTAAATATATGATAACTACTTGTAAACTTAGTCATGCACTAAAAAAATAAAATACCTTACCAGAATGCTTACTTTATAAATTCTAGCTGTAGTACTGAAAATAAAAAAACATGAACATAAAAAATATTAAAAAAACTCATTTTTTTGCTTTTCTTTCGAAAAAAAATAGGAATTAAATCGATTCAAAAATGATTCTGGATAACTGGTTTACGGATAAGAGGTTCCATACTGTAATTTGGTTTTGTCAAATTAGTATGAATGTATTTTACACCAAGTACTTTATGTATTTATTTATTTTTAATAAATGTAATTACAAAGTTCGATATTGTTCAAAGAAGAATAGTTTGTGTAAAAGCAAAAACGTGGAAAGTTTGTTGGTTTTTCAATTATTTGATAGCTTTATAAAAATGTTTGTGTAAGTGTACATGTTATAAAGTGTATGGTTTTATGACCTTTTCTTTTCTTTCCCCACAGGAAAGACTGTTTATTGAACGTCTCAATGAAAATCATGATATTGCCTTGAAAAGACTTGCTGAGAGTCATAGAGAAAAAGTAGCTCTTCTAGAACGTCAATTTCTTCAACAGAAACAGCAACTCCTTCGAGGTATTGTATTGCAATTTTATTTCAATACATTTTGTTGTTAGTTAATTAGTTGTATTGGTGACTCATCATTGCTAGAATTGAGGATCACCATGCAATCATTGTTACTTTCAAAATTTAATATTTTATTTTTCATAAAAAAGTAGGCACTTGTAAACTGAAAAATAATTCATATATTTGCATTCAGGGGACAGGGGAATAAAATGCTGTTTTGAGAAACTCCACATTAATTTAAATAAAATATAACAAGGGTTATTCACAACACTCTAATAATAGTGATATGTTTCTGCTTTCCATAATGATTATAAAAATTGTTTGCAAAAGTAAGGACAACTTTTTTTGTTTCATTTTTCCCTCCATTTTTTTTTTTTTTTTTTTTTTTTTTTTTTTTTTTTAATCTATGGGTGAGTACACTTGAAAATTTATTGTTCAATGCTTAAACTTTGAAAGCACTATTTAAATGGTCATATCTTTCCAAGGTTTTACTTTTACCCATAATGCATGATTTTTTTAAATTTTTTTTTTTTTTTTTCCTGGGCTTGACAAGAGATTATTTTCTTTTTTTAATCCAGAATTTTGCATGTAATTATTTTTATGCATTTGTGTAATGAAAACTGCATAAAATGCAGTGGGTTTTTTATTGAAATATTCACAATTGATTTTTCAAAATTAAGCTATTTAAACACGCAATCTCTTGTGCTTTTCTGATTTAAAAAAAAATATAAATTGATCATATTATATTTTTGATCAAGAGGCAAAATTTGTAATTCATTTGTTCTCATATTGTTATAAACTTAAAAACCCTCTCGTGTTTAGTTGAAATTATAACTTTTCAAAGCCCAATTTAATTTTATGTACAACCCCCTTGCTTCATTAGTGAGAAAGTTTGTTACCTGTTGTTATACAAAGGACAGTTTCATCTCAAGAGAAGTGAAAACAGGAAAAAAACCTTCAAAGGCAATGGGGTCAGAAAATTTTCCCATGTGGCATGGCTAATGAATTTTATCCAGCAAACATTGTTTGAAAAATGTTCATTTTCAAAGAAAATGTCTACAAATAAATTGCACAAAATTTTACAGTTAAAAATAGACTTTATCTATAAGAACATAATTGCCCCAATCATATACTGATATTGTTAGAGCAATTTGCAGGAAACAGTATTATTTATTTAAGAGAAGAAAAATGTTTATAACTTTATTTATTTATTCTTTTATTAGCTCGAGAGGCTGCTATATGGGAGCTTGAAGAACGTCATTTACACGAGAAGCATCAGTTAGCAAAGAGGCAGCTCAAAGATTTATTTTTCTTGCAAAGGCATCAGATGTTAGTCCGACATGAAAAGGTACTTTTGTTCAGTTGTGTTTCAAATGCTTTTATGCTACTATGTTTTTCACTAATGTTGTGTTGGCATTGATGATTTTTGTAGTATGTTCTACAGAATAGCATTATTGAATTTCAACATTATCTGAACATTTTGAGGTCTAAGCCCATGTATCATTAAGTTTATCATTTTCTAAGATGTAAATAAATTAAGAAATGCGCTAATTTGTAATACTAAATTTCTTGCTAATGTTCACATAAATGAATTATTAATTATGTATTTAGTACAAGTTTCAAACTCTGCAGTTGCCAGTTATCTTTGTAGACCATTCTTTAAGCCTAATCAGCTAATCTTTTACTAGCTGTTAGCTAACTATAAAAAGTTAATTAACTTAAAAAACTATACAGCTATAATCATTAATGTAGCCAGGAGTTAAGCTAGGGGGTGAGCATAATATGAACGGATAGAAGTTGCTATCCAACTGCCCCCCCCCCTCATCAAACACAGACACATTTAAACTACTTGCTTCATTTTAAGGAGGCAGCTGCCCCCTGCCTCCCATTGGCTACATCCATGGCTGTAATCACTAGATTATTATTAAAAATTCATACATGGTAAGAAGTAATACAGTGTAACCTCAATATCTCAAATAAATATGTTTTTCCTCACAAATTTATCTCCCTTTTAATACAACTAGATATCGTGAATTTTTTCAGTGTCCTTTGTTATACTGTAAATTACTGACTGTTTTTCATAGTTGGATAAAAATGTCATTTGCAATAATCCAGTTTTATTTAATTATTCCTCTAGGAGATTGAACAAATCAGAAGAATGAATGATGCTAAAGAAGAAGAAATGCTGAAGCAGCAAGCAATAGAAAAAAGGCAGTGGCCTAAAAGAATGCGTTCTGAAATGAAAACTCGAGAATTAATGTTTCGTGAGAGTCTTCGTATTAGTTATAATATTGCTGATTCTCACGAAGATGAGAGAGAAAAGATTCGTAAAGTAAGTACATTTCATGCTTGTTTCTCCATAATTCTATATATGTATGTGGAATTAAAACAATAAAAAACTTCATAAATAACTCACAAAAGTATAAAAACAAACTGTTCAGATTATTTCTGGTGGTACTAAGAATCTTGCTCTTCATCAGAGAAACGTTCCTCTTCCTCACAAACTGAGATAGGAAGAAAGTGCATGCGGAAGGAGGAGCTTTCCACTTCCAAAGAAGGATGGGCACTTTATACCACTCAAAACAGTTTGTGTTGCTTATTTTTATACTTATGTGTGTTATTTACGAAGTTATTTATTGTTTTGACATCTAATGAAATATTTAGAAAATATAAATTTTTGTTTGTACACATTTTTATTAAGGTATCTACCTACCTTTTAAAATACAGTTTTCAGGAAAAATCAGATTTTTCTTTTATGGTTTAGTGTTAAAATCTAATATTTTAGCTTTTAACATTAGTTTGAAATTTGTTTCTGTATAGCTGGGTTTTTCAAACTTTTCTCTCATAGAACTCTTTGAAGGTGTATGAATTTTCATGGAGCTCCTTGTGAAAATCTGAGCACATTGAATCAAGAGTATAAAGCAGAGGGATTGCTTTATCGCAGAGCACTTGCTATTTTCTCGCGGAGCAAGTTTGAGAAATCCTGCTATATAACATAGCACTTCAGTCACAGACATTTTGATATTAGTCAGACACAAAAATTGAAATAAAAAATAGCATTGTATAAACAAAAATATGGAAGAGAAATTTTATTAGTTTTATGGACCCTTTTTAATACGGAAATTCTTAAAAAAGTATTTAGAATTTATGTTTGAATTTAGTTTATATAATTTTGATTTTTCTCGAACCATCATCTTAATACTATCATTTTAAGCATACTTTCTTTTGACCTCCACGGAGTATCTGGAAAGTGGTCAAAATTATTTGAATGTAAATGTTTCAATGGAAATATAAGTGGATGCTAAAAATATAAACAAAACCTGCATGTAAAAAACTATTTTTTCTTAATTTGCACTGCAAACCGGGAGTTTACTTTTCAGCAGCAACTCTTGTAAACTTGAATTAGCTTGCTCCTGAGGTTTAAGTAATTCATTTTTAAAACATTACATATTATCGAAATCTTTAGTTTTAATAAATGTATCATCTATCAAATAATGAGAAAACTAGGAAGTTTTGTACAATTTGTTTTGAGAAATGAAGCAATTATTAATTTAGAAAATATTGAAAACAATAGTTTGGTCATTTGATTAAGCCTAAGTTACGTGAGAACTGTCTGGCTATGGGGGAAATACTTTGGGTGGGGAACTTTTTAAAGGGCTCTAACACATATTCACATTACATATGAAAAAAAGGCTCTGAACTCCATACTGATAAATTAACAGCCACACGAGAGGCCAAATTTCTGGAGTTGCACATTTCAAATATTTCTCAATGTTCATCGTCTTATCCACTTGCCCATTAGTTGGCATGATTTTAATAGAAAAGAAACTCAATAAATACAGTAAAATCACTTCACTGTATTAATTGATTTTTTTTTTTTTTTAAGATGTTTTTCTACTGGAATCAAATTTTTATCTATGGACTTAACAGAGCATTATTCATTTTAACATAAGGACTAGAAGTATACTATTTTTGCGAAAGCTGCTCATAATAAATGGAGCTGCAGCTTTACTAGCTTTAAAACATGTAAATTATTAATATTGACTGTTTTTTTTTTTTTTTAAATGAGTTTATAGGTAAATTATTGTTATCTCAGATACTTGTTAAAATTTGGTATCATGCTATTCCTGTTTCTTTGTAATTTAAGTGTTATTCAAGTCAATCCACAAATTGATAGTAATCCAAGCATACTTTACAAATGCTAAAAATCTGAATTTATCAGATGATGCACTCAAATAAAAGCTGTTAAAATGTAACAGTTTTTAAGAATAATTGAATCATAAAACTATCTTTTTAATTTCTTGCTAATATTCACATAATTAGATTATTAACTATGTATTTAATACATTCAAGTTTCAAGATGGGGAAAAACGAAGGTATAAGGCTGAACAACAGCGACAAGAGTCAAAGCACAAGAAGCAGTTAGAAGAGTTAAGGGCACTTGCTGAGTCTACTGTGAAAGAACTCGAACAAATGCAGGTAAGTAACTAATAAAAAAATTATTTTTGTGCATCAAACATTAAAGAGTACTCTTAATTTTGATTAAAAACTCTGCCTCGTGGGAAAAATTTGAACTAGATAAATAAAATGTGCAGAAATGCCACATCCAGTTTTAAATTTTGTCAAAAATTATAGTACAGTGTAAAGTTTGAATCTGGATATCTGAAATTTGGATTCCCCAAATCTCAATGTCTGGCTAATTAGTTTTTTTTTAATGAAAATATATTATGAATTCATTTGAATTTTGAACTTTCTTTACTGAATGTTATACAGATTCATTAGTCTGGCATAAAGTTAACAGAAACAAGATTTATTGTCCTCCCTGCCCTTCCTTCTTCCTAGGAATTGTAAAGGGAATCTTATCTTTTAAAATTAATTTTTAAAGCTGTTTTTTTCACACTGTTGTTTTCTATTTAGATAATTAAATTATATTACTTTTTTTAACATTAATTTTAAGTGGTTGAATAAAGTAGTATATCCCCACTGTAGCTGGAAATGCCAGAGATAGCACATATACCCTAACAGTAGTATTTTTGATATTTATACTATTAGTGGGATGTATATGTGTGCAAAATTAAGGGTTCAGAATTAAAATACCAGTTTGCAGCTACAGAACTTTCTGAAATGAAAGCAGAATTGCATGGTATGGTCTACTTTTCACTCTGCCGCAGACCTGTTAAATTTCTTGAATTGAAGGAGGAGGAATACGAATGCAAAATAATTCATGCTTATTTTTGTTTAATTTTTCTGTGTCAACTGACTTGGAAGTTAAAGCATGTATGCATAAAAATTATATCACTATTTCTTAATTTGTAAATGGCATAGTTCAAAACAGCCAGTAAAAAACTTGCATTTTTAAAAAAGTTACTATTTTTAAAGCTGTGTTAATTCCTGTGCAAATCAAGTGATAAATATAACTTGAAAATTTTTTAACTAATGCAGAATTAATATTATAAATTTTACCTTTGGTTACGCTTGTTGCTATATCTAATTTTTATATTATGTGTACCAGAGCTGCCAGCCATTCCAGATTTTGCGGAATTACTCCACATTTTAGCTCACAATTACGGATATAGCTGTGAAAATTACAGAAAAAACAAAACTTTTGAAATAATATGGAATTTAGCTATGATAATGCCAAAAATTTTACTGGCTATGTTTAGTAAAAAAAAAAAAAAAAAAAAAGTTTTTGTTTGAAAATAACATAACGAAACCAAGCGTTCGCTGAAAGTAAACATTATGCGTACGCAAACACAGGCATTGATCTAACAGCTTATTCGACATGTCAGTAGCAGAAGGGGTGGCTTATATAACGTTTGCACTCCTGGGCAGATCTCTTCTGATGATTTGGGAGAATGATAAACAGAGAATTTTCCTTTTTGTTATTGGTTATGCCCATTTGCTTCTAGTGGTTTTCTGCCCCGTGTGGTGGTGTGCTGTTTTAAACCGATGAGTGCGTTGTTTGAACCATTGAATGAAACCGATAAGTTGTATTTACTAAAGCATTTATTTAATTTCTGCGTTGAATGTGCAGTTTCTTTTATTTTACTTTCGCTGGAACGTTAAATATGGAGACTCCTTCGGAATTGTATGCAAATGATCTGCTAAGAGTTGTTTCAGGAGACAACTGTTCCGAGTTCAAACCGAAGGCGTAGACTCATCTGATGCAGTTCTCTTTAACGAATTGTCTGCAACCTCAGCGTGTTTTAATACTTCATTTTTTAATGGAATTTTCGTAGCACGTAATTGCAAGCAGCGCAAAAAAAAATTGCGTATTTCAGTATAAAACTGATCCAGCTGTTCATCTGTTTGTTGTGCTTCAGCAAGATAGGATTTGGTTTTTACTCAAATAACCAAATTGCTATCATCGTTTTGATCACTTGTCACACTGAAACGAAATTCATCTGAGAAATTACTCTGGACCAATTTTGGTGATCCCAACTAACACGTTCCTTACACCAGCGTAATTTCTCTCGATGATGGCGCGGTTGAAGTGCAATGCAACGAACAGGCTTTAGTGCATACAAAACCAACTTGATTTAATCTCTGTGAGATGTTTCCTGCTGAAACATGCATACCAATAACGGTTGCAAAGTTTGCAGCTATCTGACCAGAGGTGTAATTTCTGTTCCTTTGTGCCACGAGGGAACATAGCAATCCTCTGAAAGTGTGGTGTGCTTATCACGACCCCCGGCATGCTTTTGCAAAACATTTCCACCTTCAGTGGCCTTCTTTAATCGCGAGATGACACTCTTTGATACACCCATTGCAGCAGTTACACTGGTGAGACTTTGACCTACTTCCACTCATCGTACTGCTCGTCCATAATCATAGTCACACAAATGATGTCTTGCTGACATTTTGCTCTTAATTATTGCAAGAACTAAGCAGAATTTCAGAGAAAATCTTTTATAACATCCAGCACTATTTTCGTCAAATATCAAACAGCATGAATTTTCATATGAACCATGACCTTCTATGCACTGTCTTTTATACAGATAACGAGTCCTGGTCTACCATGCCCTCTGAACTTGAATTTACTGTTATTGGTCAGCTGTCTGAGACGCAATTTTGCATAAATCACTTGTTTCTTAGTAAGCAGTGTATTATGTAGGCAACCAGTAGGTGGCCAATAACCTAGCTGGAAACTGAACCCAGACCCAAGGTGTAATAGAATAGTTCATTAACCACTACACCATCTGGGCAGCCATTTCTCTTTCAGAAAGGCATAATTTGATTTTTTACTAATGTATAAATGATTCAGTTTTTTTTTTTTTTTTTTGTTTGTTTGTTTCTTATTGGCACTATGTTGATTTACTCTTTATGTAGATTAGATGCAGTAACTAAGTCATAGCTTTCTTTTTGTTTAATAATTGTAAAACAACTGCCATACATATAAAAAAAAATATTTAAATGTCTGTTTCAAATATAGAATGAAAAGAGAAAGATGCTCATGGAACATGAGACATTAAAACTCAAGCAATTAGAAGAAGAACATTTAAATGAGCTCAAAGAATGGAAAGCTAATTTGAAACCTCGCAAGCAGGTACTTAATTTCTTTTCTTTATTGCATTTTTTGTTACTTTGTTACCAAGTAAATCTGAATTCTGCACTATTTATCAGAGTATTGTTTCTTGCTTAAACTTTGATATCTTTGGGTTAATTTTATCTTGGCTATTTTATACGAATTTATTTTGTTTCTTATATTTTTAATCATAAGATACCTATATTTTGCTTACAGTGTAAAATTTTTAATTTGTGAATGTAATAATAATGTCCAAATTTTAATTTTAGAAAAATATCACTTTTCTCTTAAATATTAAAATGTTTATTTTATTAAATATTTGCTAAGTTGATTTTAATCTTTGATACTCTGTCTCGGTTTATGCATGGTTTGCAGCTAAAAAGGCTATGACCTCATGATGTAAACTATGAGCTGTTTGCATCTGCTTTTTAAGATTTAAATTTGGAAAAAAAAAAAAAAAGCTCCAAGAATTGTTATTTTATTTATTTATTTTTGAGGAACTTTACTAATGAACAGTCCATAGTATAACAGTATTGTTAATTCCCCAGATATGTTAAAAAATGTAAAATGTCAGACGTTTTTATCTCTCGGTTATGTAAAAATTTTTCAGTATGTTTGTGGAGGTTTAAAAAAATGTTGTATTAGATATTGATGTCATCATAAATGACTGACAACTTGAAATTTACTTAAGTTAACTAGGTTATTCTAATATTTTATTTGATAGTCATTATGTCTAAAGCAGAGGTCTGCAAATCACGGGCCGCGAGGCCCTCTTATCCAATCCATGGAGACCTTTAGGGGAAAAAAAAAAAAAATTCAAATTTTTGCGTGCATCTTGCCAGGTCAACCGTCACTTACGTGGGCATTATGTTTTTACTGAATTAAAAAGGAAATGCAATAGTGTGTTATGTTTTTCAATTGATCTCTACATTGTAAAAGCTTATTCTCTGCTTATTTCTTCTACTTCTGTTGGCAGTCTCTGATATGATATAACAGACTTGTCTGTGGTAGAAGAACACACTTATGATAGTCTCAGGCCACTGTTGATGTCTGATTGCCTACTGTTGAGGGGCATCAAATCCAAAGCTAGAAATGTCTGTTATTTCATTATCCAGGAAATAATTTCTCCAATCCCACTAATACAGGTGTTCATCTGTAATGTATCAATGTGTTATTAAATAACTGAATATAATAATATTAAACAAATAATTTTTAAAAAATGTTTTGATTCCCTTTTTTTAATCTCCTTATTGGCTCAGGGACTGCTGCTGCTTGATAGTTATTGCAGCCCTTGATCTGAAAAGTTATAGAGCCCTGGTCTAGAGGAAATTTAAATATGTTAATGATTAAAGTTACATTTTTATGGATGTTTTATTATTTTAAATTCTAACTATAAAAAGGTTTATCTGTAAAGGGCCGGCCCAAGAGGGGTGCGAATGTAGGCGATCGCCTAAGGCCCCGCTCCTGGGCCATTTTATTGCTATCTCATAAGACATGATAGAGAAGAGGCCCTGCTCTTGCTTGCGCTTCGCCTGGGGCCCTGCACGCCCCTCAGGCCATCTCTGATCTATAGAGCAAAATTAAAATAGTATTAATAATAATCAAAACTTTTTCATTATTATAAATGATTGATTATTTTTAAAATACAATAATAAATCTAAGTGTAATGTAAATCAAAATAAATGCTGACTGATGTAAGTGGTAGATTGTTAGTGATTTTCACTCCCCATCCACTACATTAAAGTGATCTACAAATTATTTCTACAAGATTGGCAACTCGTGTCTGCACACTCCTCAAATCTCTAAACAATTAGACAATTTAACACAGTACTTGCTTTTTCTGAAGTACAATACCCACAAGTTAATGATTATTTTATCCCCTTATTAGCATACATAGGGATGATGATCTCTTAGCAAGTTAATGGTACTCTTTTCCGTATAAACACACACAGACATGATGTGAGGTAAAAAGGAATTCTTTCTAGTGTGCTTTAGGTCTTATAAATGTGAGTTGCAAGGGTAAAATACTATGTCTTTTAAGCACTAGGGTGCTATTTCGCTCAATCACAGATTTTTGTCTACATGATCTTGTCAACAGGTTTTGTAGATATGCTCTGTTCAAATGGGTTTTCCAGATAACATGGTGTTAATAAAATGTTGAAAGTCGCACAAGGTTTGCAATTTTTGATAGCTGATCGCAAAGTTTGGTTCCAAAACGCGACAGTTTATTATAAATGGGGAGTATAGTTAGAAAATGCCTGGCGAAGACTGTAAAATAGTTTTAGTAGGCAATTTTATTATAGATTTTAATTCTGAAGAAGTGTTTTATGGAACTGAGAAGACAAATATGGTTCACTCATTGATTGTGATACTTTCCAAATGGTATTTATGAAGGTGAAGTATAATTTGACTATGCCTGGCAAAAATTGAACAGTTTTGATAGGCAATTTTAATATAGATTTCAATTCCGAAGAAGTGTTTTATAGAACAAGAAAGGAAAACACGGCACACTCATAGATTATGATGCCCATTCCAAACAGCATCTAAAATGGCAGATAGGATAGTTGGAATGTGCTTGGCAAACATTGTAAAACAGTTTTAGTAGATTATTTTAAGATAGATTTCGGTTCCAAAGATGCATTTTATTTAACAAGAAACATGAACATGGCATACTCATGAACAATGATACACTTTCCAACTTAATAGAATAAGGAAAAAAAATAGGGACGACGCGTGAATTATGATATGCTTTTAACTGTACTTTAGTGCATATTTAAAATCTGAAATGTTTTAGATTTTTTTATGTTTCATTATTATTATTATTATCTTTATTTATTTATTTATGTATTGATTTTGAGTTGCTTCCAAGTAAAAGTTTACCCATAAAATTTTTGAAACACGGAATTTTAAAATTTTTATGGTTACTACAGTGAAATGTCGAATATTTATTTATAAAATTGCTGTTACTTGAAATGAAATAGTAACAGCAATAAAAGTTTCCAAATGCAAAACTGTACTTCTGTTTCTATATATGTGCTAAGCCAAATTAGTCAGCAATTTGCGAAACAGATGTTAAAGATATGTGGGAATTTGTTACCCAACAAAAAATGATTTTTTTCCCCCTGCCCATTTAAAAATCTAATTGCCCAAGGAAGCAGGGAACTGTATATTTTGACCCCTAATTCCAAAGACCTGGTGATTTAAGAAAAGGTGCATTTTTCTTTGAAAAAGCAATTAAAATATTTTTTATAATATGGTTTACAGTGTACCAATGTGATTCCTGTCCATAAATGTAACAAATCTTGTGATAGATTATCTTAAAAATTAGAAGCTGGTAATGGCACTGCAATTTTTTTTTAAATCAAAAACAAATCACAAAAATAAAATAAAAGCAATGTAAGTTGAAGTAAATATTTTTTTAAATTGATAAATTGATACTAAGCTTTGTAAATGAATAATGCAGTATCATATTTCTTTGTGCGTGTTCATGGGTAAATTGTATTTTATAGCTTCTTCATGTAATTTGTTACTGGGTAAAATTCATTCAAGATATTTCTCTCTCTCATATATATATATATAAGGCATTTCCTAGTTATCAAAATAATGGTAAAATGTACTTACCGTGCAGAATAAACTTCAGTGGTTGATAGGTACTTCTTACACATACAAAGTATCAATTATCTTTTTATTCGGGAACATTATAATACATCTTTTTTTTTTTTTTTTCATACATAATTCTGTAGAGTGAAAAAAAATTTAATATTATACAGCAATTTACATAGAAATCTTCATAAAAGGACGATGCAGAAGTTCTTGCAAAAAAAAGTCTTAATTTTGTTTGCTTACTTGCTGAAGCAAATGACATTTGCATACACATATTTTTTAGACAGAGTTCAAGTGCATATCGGAAATGTCTGGTATAGTGGAAACAAAATCCTGTAGAGTGTTAGAGTTACGGCATCCTTAGGAGAAAGTAGCGTTTTTTCTTTTAAATAGTCATCCTCCTGTTCCTCATCACTTTCTTCGCCAAGAACGTGTTCTGCAATAATCTCTTCATTGCTTCCACCCCTGAACACCAGCACATCATCATCTGAGTTAAGGTATTCTTCAGCGTTGAAGGGCAAGGACGTCCTTCGTAAATACTCATGGCTGTGGCTAAACTGGCTAAACATTCTTCTTCTTTCATTTCAGCAATGTCTACGAACATATTCTTGATATTTTTTCTTTCAAAGAATGAAGCTTTCTTAAAGTAATTTTGAATGGCAGATGATTTAACCGTATTCCAACTTCCAGCGATCCATTCGCATACATTTTTCACATCTACTGTCAATGAATTTGGAACCTCGCTATCCAAATTAGAAATGATGTGTTGCACCAACCTTTATCGGTAATATCCCTTGACACACTTTATGATGCCTAAATCTAATGGCTGCAGAATTGATGTGCAGTTCAGGGGGAAAAAAAACAATTTTACGTTCTTCAATTTTGGGGGTTATTATGCGGTGTGCAGTTGTCTACAATGATGCAATTTTCTTCTTTTTCCTCTTCATTTCCTTATCGACATCAAGTAGCCAATAATTGAATATTTTTTCCGTCATCCAAGCTTTCTTATTTGCTTTGTACTTAACTGGCAAACTTTTTACATTTTTGAAGCATCTTGGATTTGCGTACTTTCCGATGACCAGTGGCTTCAATTTATCAGTACCCAGTACTGTTTGAGCATAGCAAAACTGTCAACCTCTGTTTTGATCTTTTCTCCCCTTTACAGTTTTCTCCTTTAAAAGCCATTGTTTTGTCTGGTATGAGTTGATAGAACAAACTTGTTTCATCTGCATTGTAGACATCCTCAGAAAAGTATATTTCCTCAATCTTCTGTTTTTCTCGCTGCTTCCAGGATATGGCATCGTCAACTGGAGCTGATTTTTCTTCACCAACAATGGTTTTAAAAACAATCCCGTGACATTCACAGGAAGAGGAAAGCCATCTATTGCTAGCTTTGAAATCCTTATTGCCTAGCAAGTTCGCGAATTTCCTTGCTTTTTCTGCAATTAATGGTCCACTAATGCGCAAGTTTCGGGCTCTCATCTCGTGAAACCATCTGAGAGTAGCTTTGTCAACACCGTCATTTACCACAATTTTGAATCATTTGCATCTGCTGCCGACTTTGCCCTTTTCCACAGCATCTTCAATTTCTTTTCTTTTTTTCAAAAAAGTAGCTATCGTCGACTGAGGTATCCCATCCTTTTTGGCTGCATCAACTTTCTTTAACCCCTGGTCAATTTCCGAAATTATTTTTAACTTTTCTTTAAAAGCCAGTGTTTTTCTCTGTGCCATCATAGATTGAAAGCTGAAGCAAATCAAAAAGAAACGTGAAGGAGCAAGTGGTCAGTTCGAAGTGCTATCGGTGAATAAGACGATTTTGACAGTGCTCACCCAAAGACGGAGATAAGTCCCTTTCTATATACCCCCTCTTATGTACATTCTAGTCAATAGCCCAACTTCACTTGAGGTAACAGGCTGAATTGCTTTGGCTCTGATTCCCGCAACTTCCTACATATCTGCCAACTCTTCTGGTTTTGAGAGAAGACTTCTGTTTTTTTTAAGCTATCTTCTGGTCTTGTGCCAGAAGATGAAATCTTCTGTCTTTTTTAAATTTTTAGTCGATATATTAAATTGCATTACAAACTGTGTGAAAAAAATGTAAATTAATAATTCTATATCAAAATAATTTATTAAGGTAATCATTTCAACAACTAATAGCACAATACTGTAGTAGGAGTGAGGTCAGAGCATTTGTAAGCAAATCTTTCATTGATAGCTAACAGAACTTCATTTTGTTCTTCCCTCAGTGATTCATCATTAGAAAATTTGTTAGTATTGAAAACTAAAGCTTGAAAATAATTTTTCTGATGAACTATTAGTAAAAGCTAAAAAAGCTACTTTGAACGAGATAAAAAAAATCTTAATGTTTATTTTTCAACATACTTTCGTTAAAAATAAAGTCAAATTTTTATTTATTTAATTGTTTTTTATTTTTGCCAAAATACTCCATCTTTTTTTCATTTTATATAAAAAAATTCAGATAAGCTCTTTTCTATTTAATTTTGTTTTTATTTCTATACAATACTGATATAAAAAAAATAAGAAGAAATGGTGATATACACTGAGGGAAACAGTCTTCTGTTCTTAAAATATTTTTTAAATTTTATTTTTATCTTCTGATTTTTTGTGAAATCTTCTGTTTTTTCAATCCGAGTCTTCCTGTTTTTGGCTTAAGGAGGTTGACAGGTATGTTCCTAGCTTCATTCATTATCCCACCCGTAGAGTCATTCAAAATTGTTTCCCCCTTGACCCCCCTCCTTTTCCCCTTCAGCAAGTGCGTGAATAGATAAACACGTATCATGTGTCGGAAGAAAGGAGGCCTTTTCCCAAGAAGTCCGCTGCACTTCAAATGTGATCTCCAGAGAAAAAGGGCATTACTTTTTTACTCCAGTGTTACAATAGTTATTATCTTACATTCTGGACCATGAAAAGTGCTTTTCAAAAAAAAAAAAAAAAATGGTTAAATGTATAACAAATTTTCTTAGCTAAGAGTTAAAAATATCGTTATAGACAGGTTTAAAATACATTTTGAAAATAGCAATTTTTGTCGGGACTAAAGAAAATATTGTTACAGACAGGTTTATCGTTATAAACAGTATCATTATACACAGGTTTCACTGTATATATATATATATATATATTTATTTTAGTAGATCAATTTTTGCTTATATCTTACTAGTAATAACTCAAGCCATGGGCTTCTGCCATTTGTAAAAAGCTACTTTAGAAAATCAGAACTCTTAAAAATCCCTGAAAACTTCCAAAAGGGTTCTTGGAAATTCCCATTTTTTGAAAATGATCTTGAAATAACTTCTCACTTAATATTTTCTTAAATTTGCATCTGAGATATGAATTAGAATCTTGGATATATATATATAGAGAGAGAGAGATTGCATGAAACTTTGTTTTTCCTATTACTTTCGTTTAGGTGTCATCTCTTTATTAATTACAATCATTTATTTTTTCATTTTTTTTTTGTGCGTTCTTGCAAAAATCATGTATTCTTTGTTTTTCTCATATTTTATATGTAGCTGTATAAAGTTTTTGTTTTTGTAATTATAGAGGCTAGAAGAAGAATTCATTCACCAACGTGAAGACCAAGATCGTTTCTATGGCGGTTCTGCTTACCTTCAAGATTATTTATCATCACCAGCCTGTGAGTCTCCTCATACTCCTGGTACCCCAGGGTCAGAGGCATCATTTCCACGAAATTTTTAACCACAGAACAGGCTGTCTTTTTGAACCATTAATTTTTAGTTTTTTGTACAGGGTCAGAATGTACACTGTTTAAGTTTTGTTCTATGACCTCATGTAGAAATTACAGCTTACTGGCAAAACTACTCAATGAAAATGATTTAAAAAAGCATTACCATTTTATTTGCTTACCGACTGTACATATGTTTGTTGGCTTCATGTTTCTAGTGTATGTTGGCATTTTTGTGAATTTGAGGTATAGGAATGAATTCTCTAAACCTGTATGTGTATTGTTAATGTTTATATGCAGTGTACAACTTTCAGAGGGATTCTTCCAGTGATATAGGTTACACTAAACCTTTCTCTTTTGTATTCCTGTCATTTACACGATGCCAATAAAAACCAAATATTCCTCACTTGAAAGCTTTAAAAAAGCTACTTTTTTTGTAATAGAAAGGTTTTATTATTATTATTTTATCTGATTAAACATAATTTTTGGAATAAAAAAAAATTTATTAATAGAATAAGGCTCCCTCTACTCTTTAAAGGAAACAATTTATAAAGTTTAACAAATTGATGAAAACCACACAGGATTCATTGAAGGGCTACTAAAGCATTAGTATAATTTCATAAAATTACGCTGAAGACTCATCGACTGTATTTTGTATGGTCTTTTCAAAAAATGAAATCCTTGTTCAGTCTACCAAATCTAAAGTTTGTTTTCAAAAGAAAATAAAAATAATAAGGAGAGGAAATTATAAATTTGTGTATAACATGCATTTTATATATTGATTTTCTCTTACATGTAAAATAGGTAACATGTATTTAAAAAAAAAAAAAAAAAAAAAACTTTAAAAGATCTCTTTGTAA
Source organism: Cheiracanthium punctorium (assembly GCA_038373885.1). Lineage (NCBI taxonomy): Eukaryota > Metazoa > Arthropoda > Arachnida > Araneae > Cheiracanthiidae > Cheiracanthium > Cheiracanthium punctorium. The sequence goes on from JAWZYV010017274.1 coordinate 108,758, forward strand.
ATTAAAATTGATGAAGAAATTTGTAAGAAACACACAAATAAAAATTAGTATAGTTCATACTGTTCAAGTGGTGCAAAATCCTTCTTCATTTTCAAAAAATACTACACAGGCAGGAAAATGAGGGTGGGTTTTCTTTGTTTCCTACTTGTATAAAGTTGGGACTTTTTAGAGTTGAAGAGGGTTGAACCTTTTGCACTGCTAGAAATGCTTGTACTATATTTAAAAAAAATAATTAGTGGTGTTTTTTTGTTGTTGTTTGTTTGTTTTTACAGAGTTCTTTATTAATTTTAGGGGGTATATATTTATTTTTACTTTAAAGTCATTAAACTTTTTCTTATGCGATTCCCCCCCCCTTTTTTTTTTTCAAATTTAGTAATTAGATCAGAATACTCACAGCTTATTCTTTAAAAAAAAGTGAAACAAATGAAATTTATGAAAATGTGCATAAAGTTATATAAAGTATTGTTATATCAGCTTCTAAAATGTGAAACATATCAACTTTGGAATTAGTGTATGAGAAACCAGGAAAACACTATTTTTAAATTTTGTAATGAAGACTCTTGTGTGTGTGCATTTTATATTTTGTTTTATAATAATAAAATAAATAAACTGTTTCTTTTGAAAGATATGGGTGGGAGCCCTGTGAAAAAATTGCTAGTCATGTTACGTATTTCTAATCAGGGGTGATTGTATTTTATACGGTGCTGGAATTCTATATTTTCAGATTATTAGTTCAGTTGTTCTATAATTAGCAATAAAATTAGTGTGAAATTAATCTTCAAATATCATAGTGTTCCTTTTTTAGTTAACGAAGAATTTTAGTCTACAAAGAATAGCTTATTTTTTCATTAATTTATTATAATAAAAGTTAAAATATCTGGCCATAAATTGTGTTGATTTTAAGTATCAATGCTATTATTGTTTTAACTAGTTAGTGGTACATTATAAATGCATGTCCTTTTCTCCCCAAAGTATTTTTGTCTTTGTAAATTTTAATTTTGTTAAATTCATTTTTTCCCCCTCTCCTCTTATAACAACTTTCTGGGCACTCTGTGATTTTAAATTTAGTATGGGCTTTGACATTTTGGTCATTTGTATTAGTTTTAGTATGCATTATATCTATTCATGTTCCTAATAAAAACATTTTTGCTTACTTTTTTTAAACTGATAGTTAAAAATTGTAACACTAAAGAAAGTATGATTAGCTGCAATAATAAGAGGAGGTTGATAGGTACATACCAAATGTTTTTTTTTTTTTTTTTTTTTTTTTGTTAGGAAATGCAAAATTTTTTTAATTAGTTATTCAGAATTATGATTCTATTTATGTATTGCTACAAATGTTTTTGTGGAAAAATTTAAACTAACCCTTTTATGTTATACAAAAATACAGAAAAAATTTACATCAAAGTCAATTAAAACTTTAATGGTACAAAATTATTTAATGTTTTATATTTGCTTTCCGTTTAAATAAGTTGATATTCTGATATTAAAGAAAGGAAAACCCTTTTGTCCCTCAAATTATATGTACAGTTTTATTTTTAAACTCAATTTTTTTAGTTTAATTCTCTTAGTAAAAAGTATTGCAGATGCTAAGGAAAAATATTTATTGTGTTCTATCTTTTTTCTTTACAATCACCCCTGTTATGGATTAGACATAATTGCTCAAATAAATTTCTGTTTGTTCTTTTCAATGTGTAAAAATTTGAATATTATTGCATACAATTACATATGATGATTTAAAATATGTACAGAATATAAATATAAATATTGTCAAATTATAAATTAGAGCATACAGGAAATGCTCTGTTCAATTTGTATTACCCTACATGAAAAATTTGTAAATTTAGAAACTGTCTTAGGTGCCAATTTTTTTCTATAAATTCATGTTGCAATTTTAAATTTATGAGCACTTTCTTTTTATAAAGCTTTAATTTGTTAAGAAAAGTCTGTTAATGTCCATATGTATATGAAGTAAATAATGACAAAAATTGTAAAGTGTCAACACTGTATAGTATGAGGTATTTTGACTTGATTCAATTGTAATTTTTTATCTAGCAAATCATATTTTGCCGTCATTTTTTGTATTTTTATAAAAAGAAGTCCTTCTTTTTAAATTTCTTCTTGGAGTGCCTTCTTTATTTGCGATATTTAAATATTGCTTCCTGTAAAATATTTTCAGAATTTCAAACCGTTCCATAATTAGCTTTTGTACCAACTGTTTAGATTATGCTTTATGATCAGTGAAAATATAAATTTCAAATACATGTAACTGAAAATAAATTATTTAAAAGTTGCAGGATTTCTCATAGTTTTATTGTAGTTTAGATTACCCTCCGCCTATTGAATGAAAGATTCTCTTTGTTGCTTAGTAATTGTATATTTCACTATTTTGGTTTTTAGGAGACCATTATCTAATGGGTCATTCCTCAAAAATATGCTTTTTTCTAACACTTGTAGTCAAAGAATTATTGTTCAAAATAAAATGCTCTTTTATGTTTAATTTCATATATACATATATGTAAAATTGACTGTCTTTATTTCTTTATCTGCATCATCACACTCAAATAAACTTTTTAAAATTTTATTTTATAAAATAGTAGCAGTTTAGTTGCCGTTTGAAATTTTGGTAAATGTATACAATTTAGTTTGCTTCTCTTCGGAGTTCATTCTTCACCACTGTAGTGCATCATAGAATTGCTATTATTTTGTTGTAAAAAAATGTAAATAATATTATCATTTATTTTAAAATTGTGTATATTTGGCTTAAAACTTTTTTACAAGTGATTTTTTTTTTTTTTTTCTCTAAATCACTGTATATCACAAATAACATTTCAGTTTTAAAAGTTTTTTTGTTCTCAGTTGAATAAAGAAAGGCAATTTTCCTAAATTTCTTATTTTAAATTGAATGATCATTACTTTGTGTGAAAATAAAAAAAACGTGTCATTTAAAAAATTGTGAAACTAGTCCCCTCCCCCCTTTAAATAAAATAATGTATTTTAAGCATTAGAAACCATTGCAGTGTAAAAATTATGTAAAATTTTTTATTGTGTTGGCATTCTGCATAGTTTTGTTGAGTGACCCATGTATATCTTCATTTTTTATTTTTCTTCTTCTCCTTGATTGAATGTTAGATTTCGTACTTACGAATATTAGATAAAAATATTTAACTGTGATATCTTTCATTCTATGCTTTAAAAGCATTGCATTCCTTCTTGTATAGTTTTATATTGTACAACCAACCTCTTTGTTCCTAATTGAAGGAATATCTGCTTGTCCCGCTGCATTAGAAGTATGATTTCCTTTCTTTTAGACATAAAGGTTTAAATATGTTGTGTACTTAAAACTATTGTTTATTTCATAATTGTTATTGTATAAAAATTGAATACCTGTTATCATTCTATCTAAAACAGAGCAATTGTTGTGAATGTTTTAATGTTAATGCAATCTTTTTATTTTATGTCTATAATTATACATTTTAGAAATAAGTCTTTTTTTTCTGTTTTAAAGTTATTTTTCTGTTAAACCAGAGTAATAAAATATATTGTATTTGCTAAAAGTAAGGTTTATTTTATGTAATCCATACTGTAAGCAGAAGTGCTTTTTTTTCATCTATTTACCACTGGACCTTGAGACATATTTTTCATTTCTTTATTGCCATTTAAAAGTTGAATCAACATTAAAGATAGCTGGCATTTAAACTGTTGTTCCTGTCAAGTTGGTTGCAGTTCGTGTATAATCCTCTCTCCCCTTTCAGTATTCCATCTCAGCTGTTTTGCATTTACTTGGTTCATCAACATCTCAATTTGAAACTGTTTAGATTGAAAGTCCTGAGACTTATATCTGACTTCTTGAAGGCTGCTTAATTTTATATTGTGTAGTGTCTGCTGCTTGGTGTGAAATTAGAATTGTTATGCTGTTGACTGTGACTTTAGTAATCTCCACCCTTTCTTTTTCATGAAGAATCTTATTGGTTAGCTAACTAACTAAAAACAACTTAGGTAAAAAATGGATTAAAAATTACAAATAAGTTAAGAAGAAAATTATAGTAGTGAAGGCTCTAAATATTCCGGATGATTTGTGTTTTTTCATGGTTAAAATGTGTTTTAAATTTTTTTTTCTATATACAATTAAGTAAAATGCATTCAAGATATATATCTTTTAAGGGGGATACTCTATTCAAAATTTGGTTTAAAGATTATTGCTAAAAATAATTAAATAGCATTTTTTTTTTTTTTTTTTTTAACGTAGTATATTTTTTAATGATAACAGCTTTTGAAAAGTTTATAAGCTGTTTGCAACTTGTCTCATTATAATTATTGCATAGCACTCTCAGTATAACTTACAAGAAGAGGAATTGTATTTCTTCTAAATCTTAATAAGTTCCATTAACTATTGCAGAAACTTTTATTTCGTCTTTTAGTGAAGAATTTTTGGAAGGCATTTAATCCAATGCCATATTAAAGCACTTAATATTTTATAAACATGTCACTTAAAAAAAAAAAAAGTCTTATTTGTAATTTTTCAAATACAGTTGCAAGGTTGTAGATGTATTTCTTGCAATGTATGCATCTGCTGAGGGAAAAAGGTGGGGAAGTGTGGGTATTAATTTCATATATATATCATAAAATAGTTGCAATTTTCCATTTAAGAGGGAAAAAAAAAAATCTGAACCATATTTCCTTTCTAATGAATTTAAAAAGTAATGTTATAATTTTTTGGGGAGGGAGGGTGGTGAATATATCATAAATAAATAAATAAATAAACATTCTTTTTTTTTTAATTATTGGCTAAGATATTCTTATTTCAATCTATAGTTATTTATAAATTTGAGAAAAGTTAAGTTTAATTTTTTATTTTAAGTGAGCTTTCTTTTTTTAATGTATGTATTACATGTTATTAATTTCATCCTCTGTTGAAATTGTATTTTGAGAGAAACAAGTGGCTTGCCATTTGTCTTTTACTAATTTAAAAAATAATTAAAATAAATAAATAAAATTTATGCTGACTTTTTATTGTACAGTTATTTATAACTGAAGAATGGTGTACACCATATGAGGAATTTATAGTGGAAAGTGAAATACTGTGAAACATTTTTAATCTGAAGGGACTGATTTTTTTTTTTTTTTTTCAATGCTATAAGAATTTAGTCTTAAACAGCGTATGCAGAAAAGTTCACCAATAATGTTGATACTGTCAAACTTTATAAATTCATTTTCCTGCTTTAATAAATTGAGTTATTCTCAATTTAACTAAAATATCAATATATTCTCTGCTACATTCATAAACTCTTCCTGATACCTTTTCAATTCGGTCTTTCCTACCTTATTTTAAGCATTTTTGTAACTTACTCTCATCACTTTACTAGGTAAAAAAATGAAACATCTTAATATCTAAAATAAATTAGATGAAAATACGGATCCTTTATCCATAGTTAACACAAAGCGAAAATACCTTCATCCATGTCATGAGTACTTGTGGTCACATGGTCATGTAACTGATCGAAAGTGTTCATGATATGGATGAAAGTATTTTAGTATTATATATATATATATATATATATGTAATACTGTACATAAAGGATGCTCTTGAAAGTATTATATATATATTCCAATACATATGTGCAATCAACAATAATTGTATAAGTTAGAAACACCTAAAATATATTTTCTTAAGATTTTAAATATATTTATGGATAAGAAAACTTATTTGTACATTAAAAGAAAACAAATGTGTGAAATTATTTGCACACTATCAGGATCGCAGTATTATTTCATATTATTCCATTTCCCATGTTGAGATTTTGTATTAAGCTTACAAATGTAGATTACATATTAAAGAGAAATGCTTTCATACGGTTTGCCATGTATTAAAAAAAGTTTGTCTGCACCTTTTCTGCTAACTAAATATATATGAGTTTTCATGTTTTGCTTTTCAGATTTTGAGTCCATTTGAATGAAGGAGATGCTGTAAATTGTTTTGTTTACTTTCAACACAAAATGCTCATTGTCTTATGATATGTAAGAGAATATTGTGCTATTGGAAGGGGTTCTGAATAAAATTTTTAAAAAGCCGATTTTTTTTTTTTTTTTTTTTTTTTTTTTTTTTTTTTGTCTGGATTTTGGGAATCTGTGAGTATTTGTATTTGTTGGATTTCTTGTGATCATACTGACATGTTGATGTGATAGAATATTTTTTTTAATAAATAAGTACAAGTACTCTTAAAAACTTTGCTTTGAGTATCAGCTGCTTAAAAAACTCTGCTTAGGAAAAAAGAATAACGAAAAGAACTTACATGAATCTGCATTGTGTAACGCAAGTTGTTGATCAATTCTAGTTTGTGCTGAAAATATATGTTAAACAAAAATCAAAGGTCAATTAAATTTTGTGTTGTTCACAATGTTTTAGCTGTATATTTCTAAGGAAGTATTGATTTTTTTTTTTTTTTTTGGTAATGGGAAAACAATATTTTGTGTTATCATTCTTGAAATACTTGTGTATCAAATATGTATAGTACACTATTAGGTCTCAACTTCAATTTAGTGGCTAATTTTCGGGCTAAGCAGAGTTTTTTCTTTCTTATTTACTTTTGTTTCTATTTCAATCAAATGTATAAGGGGGGGAAATAATTTAATGAAAAAATACATCCCCCTTTTTTAATTGTTTCTAAAGAAATTCTAATTTTGAATACAAATACCTCAAGAATGTCTTTTAATTTTTTGAATGGGGTATGTTTAATACTGGTTGTTTTGGGGTAGGTGCAGTGGAGGTTAGTGGTGTTTGGCTGAAGGTCCCTTTTAATTTTGTGTTTTGATATTGCTCATAATTTTTGTTACTTTTATTGAAGCATTCTTATAGGTCTCTTTTAATTGAGGCATATTTCTTCGTACCACGTATCCATTACGATGCTGTGATTTTATTTCTTTTATTTAGTGTTTGTTTTAGTAATGATTTCTGTGTTTAAATTTGTTTTATCACTTGAACTGTCGAAATATTTTTATTCTTATGTGTACAAATTAGTCAAAAAATAATATGTTAGTTGAAACTTTTTAATGTACATATAAAATTCATCTACCGTATCTGAAGTATGTGTAACAATGTCAAGCATGCTTTTGGGAACATACTTATTCTGTGCTTCAATCCATTAAAAAGGTTTAAAATACTTTCTTTTAAAGGTCTCAAAACACCTGAACTATTTGAGTGTAATTTTTATTCACATTCTGTTATCTATTGGTTGAAAATTTTAATCAAGGTTTTAAAAGTAGGTTAAAAATAGTAAGAACACCTCACATTTTGTAGTGCTCACTGTTAGTTCAAAGGGGACTAGGAACTATATAACGTGCATATAAATATACTGGGTGATCCAAAATAAATGTTACAGCAATTATCTCTTGAACCATAAATGATCAAAATATACTTTCAATTTGAAAAATTTGTCAGTTATAATTTATCTTTCAAATGTGGCATTCTCCCCCCCCCCCCAACCTCCAAGTAACTGTATACATATTAAAATACAAAATTTAATTGTTACATGGTTTCTCTTATCATTTCATTTGCATTTAGAAAATATTGTTCTGTGTCTGAGAAGGCAAATTAAAAAAGTCTGGTGTTTCTGAGTGTAATTTCTAAGACATCACGAGTAGAAAATTTTTAGTATTTGTCGCTAAATACTAAGGGAATGTCTGAATAATGAGCATGGTCGATTCGACAGCTGCATTTGATGCCTAGATATCCTATGATGCATGTTTGGCTGTTTCTAGTGAAACTTATCTAACTCACAACATTTCCTCTGCCATTATCTATTGCAATTCAACAATTTCTCCTCTGGAAGCATGATATAATTAGTGGATGACTTCTAAATGACTAAATTATATATCATTTCATAATGCAGTACATTGCCATTATCTCTCTTTGGGTGAAACTAAACCTGTTAATTTCATAAATTTGAATGTGTTTAAATATCATTTTCTGACATAGATATCATTATGAACTTTAATCATTGTTGGTCCCCTAAAATAAAGAATTTTTTACCTCAGAAAGAGCACTATCACAGCAGATAAAGTGGTGTTAAGTCTCATCATTTTTAATGTAAAATATCTTAATTTTTCCAATCGGAGAACTGGGATTTTTTTTAATATACCTTCTAGACACATAGCAATATTTTTCCAACTATTAATGACATGAAATGAGGGGCCATATAAACATTGAATTTTGTATTTTAATATGTATTTATCCCAAGATTGCATTTCAATGTCTAAAAGCTACTCTAAGTTTGAGAAACTTTTAGAATAGAAATTATGTTTCAATCACTTTCAATTTACCAGATAATTTCTATGACATCTATTTTGAAATAACCTGGTATATATATATATATGTGTGTGTGTGTGTGTGTAAAGAGAGAAAGGAAATATTCTAAATATCTGTGTTTTACAGAATAAATAAATTACAAATATGTTAAAGTGCAGAGTAAAACCCAATTTTTTATTTTTGAGAAGTTTTTTTTTTTTCTTTTCTGTATGATTATTGAACTTCAAATTGTAGAGCCAAATTATGTGGACAAGCCTTAATATTGGCATCTGTGCAACAAAAATATGCACTGTTGTATGTTGTCCTGTTCATTAATTTACTGAGGTGCTTTGTCTTTCAAATATAATTTTGGAAATTAACATAATCAATCATGTTTCCCTTAATATGCAAAGCTTTCTTAGAATACCAAATGAACAACTTCAAAAGCAATTAATAATATCCCCCCCACACACACACACTTACTATTTTATTTATTTATTTATTTATTTATTTTTTTTTTAAGAAAAAATAATTTAAGTTTAGAATTACTAATTTTTTAAAAAGAATGCTTTGAAATTAATGCTTAAAAATGAATTTATATTTATTATTCTGAAAATAAAACTCATTTACTAGAGGGTCTTTATTCTAAGTAAAGTTTTGTATGGCACCCAAAAGTATGGGACATATGAATTTAATAAACCAATTTATTACACTTTTTATCACATATATGTATATATTGATGTAATTATCAAAAGAACTGAAAATTTTATAAATTATATTCTCAGTAATGATGTTTGATTTTAGTGCTCTTTTTTTTATTTGTTTGGAAGAAAGCTTTTGGTGAGTAATTTTCAGACATCTTGAGGTTGTATGAATTCTGCACAAATATGTACTTAAAAAATTTGTTTTGCTTGCAAAGTTGTATTTTGTCTAATGATCTAATACGATTTTATTGGACAAATTTAGATCAGTAGACTATAGTTTAGACTTTTATAAAACAAATATATTTTTGTGCTAATGTTTGTACATTTTTATATTAACTAAATGTATTATTTTATCTTAGGAATGAGCACTGAATTTTGTTTCATCTTAGGCAGGTAGAATTATGTGAATTTTTAATTTGAGTTTTTATCAATTTAAAAATATGTTAAATTCAATGTTTGTCATGTGATACTTATGTTATTATGAAATTCTTGTGTTCTTTTTTTATGTTTGTTATAAAGACTGAAATATATTTTAATAACACATGTGCTGCTATCAATTCAGTTTGGAGTCACTAGAAATAAATTTGTGTTAAGTTGTAATACAGTAACTAGAAATAATTTAATATCCAAAAGTATGTATTTGTTAGTTTAGTTAATTTTTCAGATAGACCTAAATTGTTTTTAAGAGGGAAAAAATGTACTGTTAACTTTTAAATAGTGAAAATGATAAGGATTTTAATTGTTTATTTAGTTTTATTATTAATAGAGATTATACATTGAATTGAATTTATCAGTGAAATATCATTGAAGTTGATTTTAATAAATTAGCTTAAAAAGCAGTCTGTAAAATTTTGAAAACCAGAACCTCCTGTACTCTGCAAAAGATTATTAAGGCCTCCCTCTTTGCACCTTGGGTAAGCAGGGATAGTTTTATATTAAGAAAATGCTGCTAATCTTATCTAATCTAGTTCATTTCTATGTTCTAATGTATTACTTTTTAATTTTAAAATTATCATACTATTTTAAGTTAATAATTAAAAAAATTGCATTATGTTTGTTGATTTAAATATGATTATTTGCAGCTTACTTCCTAAAATGAATATTGCATTGATAAATTTAGAAAATTTTAATCTAAACTTCCACATATTTTTATCCAAACTGCTTCTTTTAAAAAAATATGCACATTGCAGCAGCTGAAGTAATCATTTTATTTCATGTTTTCTATCTAATTAAATATGCCTATTACATTTTGCTGCTTACAACAGCTGAAATTGTTGATTTTTACATTAAAATTTTTGTGAATGTTTGAGAAAGAATGTTTGACAGGCGTTGTATGTGAATGACACTGTAAGCTATGCAAAGAGGCTGATAAATTGCTAATTTATTTTTTCAAAAATGTACCTTAATGTAGTTATAGCTTTCACTTTGTATAGTATACCTTTGAACATATATAATTCTCTGGTGATATTCTGTTTTGTCTGTAAAGATGTATACTTCCACGTTTTTGTTCATCTGTTAATATCGTTCTTTTTATTTTTAATGCCATTGATCCATTCCTGTGCAATTAATTTTTTTTATAGTAATATGTCACATGCCTTGTTTGACAGAGCTCCCATTCGAGGTTGGGACCCTCACATTCCAGGAAATATTTGTAGAATTAGTGCATTTTCTAGCACAAATTGTATTTGTTATGTTAATTGTTTTGTTGATTGGAAGAGGTAATCAAGTCAAGTATATCAGTTTTAGCTGTCCTTTCTCCCCTCATATTACTTTCTTGAGAAATTCCTTTTATGTTTGTTTTCAATAAAACCCTTTTGAACAAAAATTTGCTCTTGTGTGTTTTAGTTGGGGGGGGAAAAATAGTGTTGATGGGTTTTAAAAATGAACAGGTTCAATATGTGCAATGTAATGGCTTTATAATTTACATGCATTTGTAAAATATAGTGAAACCTGTGTATAACAATACTGTTGGGTTGGGACCTAAAAGAAATATTTTTGTAGACAGGTTGTGCTATTTTAGCATTAAAGGTGTTTTCTAATAATCAAGACAAAGGTAAAATAGATTAAGCATACAAAATAGCACTTTAAACATCAATTGGCATGCCTTGTATATTGATTTAGAAATCCAGTGGTGAATTTATTTTATAGAAGTGGAGGATATTATTAGCATATTAATTACCTTCTTTTGCGCTTTCATGTTTCGATAAATTGAATATTTTATTGCATTATAGCATTACAAGACTAAAAGAGATACTTTTCTTCAAATGCCAATGTTTTATACCATGCCATCCTAGATAAAAGGCTTCAGCACGGCAAAAGAAGTAAATTTCCAGAAACAAAAAATTTTATTTTTGCGTATTTTGGATTGTAGGTAGTACATTTTCCAAAATAAACATTGTGTTATGCATCCTGTCAAAGAAGTATTCAAGCAAAAGTCAAGCTTCCTACACTGGCTCCATATATTCAAAATAGGTTATGTATAACTATAATTCAGTACTTTTTAGGATACCAATGAGAGCATTCTTATCAGTTTAAAGCATATTTTTGTTTGCTAATTTTTTATTAGTCGCACAAAAATGTACAGGAATTATATTTTTTTTTTAATGCTGAATGTTAATATTTGCTTTCCAAAGCTCATAGCAAGAGGCGGTACCTAATTTTAATGTGAATCTACAAAAAATCAGTGAGCCACAACACTGTCAGCAAAAGTAGTGCTGGGTAGAGTTGCCCATGGTAAAACAATGACAGAAGATGCAACTTTCGTTTGTTTTTGGTGTGAAATTGGGCGATCTTTTGCCAAACTTCGTTATTGGTGGGCTTAAGTGGACTATTCAATGATGTGAGATTCAACTTCAATAATACTCAATATTTTAAAACATTACAGCCTAAGCATACAATTCTGCGTTATCTTGCAAACCTAGATTCTTTTTAGTTACTTATTTTTGGCATCAAAATTACGACTGTTAGCAAAATTTTCTAGGCATAGCAAAGTAATGACAGAGGATACAGTTTCAATAAAAAAAACATCCTGAAAAGTTTGGTGTTGGAGATTATCTTGTTGAGATGGAGAAACCTCCTTACCCAGTTATAGATATTTTGAAATGATGATGCCCGTAAATTGATTTAACAGAAAAAAGTGAAAAACTCAATTCTTTTTTTTTTTCATTAAAAGGGAAATTTATTCATTCAAGGATATTTTCTCAAGTGGAAACCTTCACACATGCAGTTTTTACTCATGAAGATTTCCCTAATTTGTATTGAACATACCCTAAAAATTTGTTGAATAAGAAAATAGTACTTTCTACCATATACAGTTATAATTTTGAAAATAGGAAAACTTTTTTTTTATCATATATTTAATAGTAGTAGTCAGTTTAGCTGTCTCAATTGAATATAACAACAAATGGCTAAAAGCCCAATATAATAAATTATATTACCATATAAATTCTTACCGTATGAGATGCACTGCATATAACATATACAAATCTTGCATCATTTGATGGGCGGGATGACTGCGTTTGATAAATTTCGGGTAGCTTCCTATGAAAGCCCTTTCGGAAATTGTTTTGGAGCACATCTACAGAAAGATTTTTTAAAAAATACCACTGATGAATATCTTTAGTGGTGAGCTGTCTTTCTTCCTCCATAAAGAAAAGGTGGGCGGGTGGAGGTTGAAGTCTGGAACTCCAGCTAATCAGTGAAGAACTTCACATTACGTACTTCTTCACTGAATTCATTATTCCAAAAACCCCTCAGTGATCGCCAAGGACGTATTTAAGGGAGGGGATGATCCAGGGGGATCTGGACCCTCCCCGAAATTTTTATTTAGCAAAATAATGATGAATTCTTTTTTGAAAAACTCTACTTTTACCAGATTTATTTCTGGGTACGTCCCTGGCGATCGTTAACCGTTTTTAAGAGAACTAATCTGTCAGTCCTTTCCAATATGAACACATTCTGTGAGATGAGGCATCCTGTATCTACAGAACAAAACAAAATTAAAGAATTTAAGGGCTATACATTTTTAGAAAGTGAATATATCAACCTTTCAAGTATATTAGGCAAGTTGGAGTATATAGGCTGATTATTTTACCAACTATGCGAAAAATTCCAGAGCTGGGGCTCGAACCCAGGACTACCGCTTAACGTGCGGGTGCTCTACCACTGAGCTACTCTGGGACGATTCTCAGATGAAATTTCTCGCTTTTGAACCGTTGGCATTTATCATCTTCCTCTGCAAACCACAGATGGAACAGATGAAACAATTAATTCGCGACAACTCCATTACGCCGCGGAAGTTTTATACATTTTTAGAAAGTGAATATATCAACCTTTCAAGTATATTAGGCAAGTTGGAGTATATAGGCTGATTATTTTACCAACTATGCGAAAAATTCCAGAGCTGGGGCTCGAACCCAGGACTACCGCTTAACGTGCGGGTGCTCTACCACTGAGCTACTCTGGGACGATTCCCAGATGAAATTTCTCGCTTTTGAACCGTTGGCATTTATCATCTTCCTCTGCAAACCACAGATGGAACAGATGAAACAAACCCGCGGCTGTATGACTGGGAGTGTCTGGGGACCTTTGTATTTGGCATAGAGAACACCATTTTCCCCTGCTAAGCTTTGAAGTAACTCGCACATCTGAGTTAGCGCAAGGTTTAAAGTTTTGTGAATTGGCTGTTAGGAACTCCTCCTTAACTCAAGCAACGCAATTTAAAGTCACGAAATGGCGATAACATTTGCTTCAGCCGCCCACACACGTTTACTATTTATAGTAGACTATCATTAGTTTCAATCTTCTAAGATTCGTTTCGGCAAACCTTTAGAAATCGCATTCTTCTGAAAATCGGAGTCATTACATACAGCGATGGGTTGCGTTGTTTGTGAATTCTTTCCATAATATACGTAATTGTGTGTATTTTCTAAAGAATAATAACACTTCCTGCAGCTCCTCCCCAACCCACCACCATCATAGCCGAGTGGATAAGGCACTGAACATGGTAGACAGCTGAAGTGTGAAGTTCCGGGATTCTGGGCGCCGCGCCTGTCGATCTAACAGACTGGAGTTTTGCGCGGTTTTCTCCAGGTATAACGTGAATGCATTACAATCTTTTTGAGTGGTTAAATCCCCTAAAAAAGTCACCGACCAAGGCACCCTGCTAGTCAGATAGCACTCATGTAAGTTTTGCCCTAGTACAACATAGTACACTCACTATTCCTACAAACCTACCTTTTGGTGCAGTAATCCTACTTAATACTGCAAGTACGAAAGTCTGCGTTTGTTACTCTTTCACACTGAAATTGCTGGACGGATTTGGATGAATTTTGAATGAAGACAGCTCATGGGCGCCAGCAGAATATTTACCAGGGGGGGGGGGCAAAGACCACTTCAACGTATGGTCATGTGGAAAGAGCAAAAAAGCAAGGGAAAACACTGCATACGAAAATCCAGGGGGGCATTGCCCCCCCTTGTCCTATGCTGCCGGCGCCCATGAGACATACTTATAGCCCGAATTAAAAACACAGGATACATTTTATCCCACAGGGAAATCGGAGGAAAAATAAAACCAACAAAAACTGTTTAGTGTTTTTGATGCAGGTTTCAACAGATGGTGCTGATTTACCTTACGGGGCGATAGCAACACAGTAGCAAAATATTCATAATTTTGAATATGCATTTTTACTTCCTTGTACGGAGTATAAGGAAGTAATGTGATCGCGAAAAATTTCGGGTGCCAGATTTCGAAGAAAAAACCGATATTGACTACCTCTAAATTTACTTTTAAGAATATTTGCGAGGCATCTCTTCGTACGCTAGTATGCAAGTTCATATAACTGCATGTACAACCCATTTTGACCGACCGTGAGTCTATTTTAACCAGTTTTTCCCTACTGTCTGTACATACTTTTGTACGTATGTATGTAACTCGCATATCTCAAAAACTATCGGTCGCAGAATGTTGAAACTTTGTATTTAGGATTGTTGTAACATCTAGTTATGTAACCTCTCTAACTTTACTTTGGTCCCAATCGACTGGATAATTTATGTAGAGCCGCCCAAAAGAAATTCATTAAAGCATATTTTAGAAGTGTTAGGCTATTTCGAACGACTCAGAAGTAATATATGTTGTTAAGAGTTACAAAATGAATCACTCCATCGAAAATAGTGTCTATCATTTATAGTTCTGCTACAGGAACATTGAAAAGAATTTCCACGCATTACGGTCTATGGCAGTTTCAGAGGCATTCATCCATTTCAAGCACAATACTGTCCTACCATACAGTTAGGTAATGGTCCTTCCACGGTCACGTGCCTTCCTCAAAAATTACGCTAAAAGTCGCCAAGCTTGGCAACTTTTGGTGTACGTGTCAATGTATTCAACTCGCATATCTCAAAAAATGGTCTTCGTAGATTGCTGAAATTTCACATGTAAGATTGTTGTAACATCAAGTTGTGCATCTCGATTTTCAGTTCCAATCTGCTGGAGAGTTTATTTACAGGACCACCATAAAGAATTTCAGTACATTAATCTATGGACATCTTCAATATATTACATCTGTATATTACATTGTTTGGTCCATGCCCAAAATATTGCCGAGTTTTGTCGAAATATCGCCAAATTTGGCGCCAAAAATAATTTTGTATTCCGTGTAACTCTAAAGCTTTTAATCTAGAATGTTGAAATTTTTTATTTAAAACTATTGTAACTTCTAACAAGTGCATCTCTTTTTTGACTGCAATCGACTGGGTAATTTATTTACAGTCACCCAAATGACTTTAAATAAACTATAGTGTATGGATACATTCAATTCATTGTAAGTCTGTGGTCAATTGCTACTTTGGCTATCCCCAAAATCTCGCAAACTCTCAAGCTTGTCGGCTTTTAGCGAAATATCGCCAAATTAAGTGTCAGAAGCAAATCTTTCAAATTCAACCCAGCTTGGCGATATCGAAATATTTGTGTAGAAATCGCTAAAACTTAGTATTACTGCAGTGTTTTATCTCTTTCAAACAAAATAAGTTTCGGTGAAGTGCGCCGAAAATATTTTTGATTTGCGTGCAAGGAATTCATGTGTTGTCCACATCAGATTTTTTTATTTCTGTCAAAAGGGTATAATTCATTTACCGGGGTACCCTAAAGACTTTAAATTCATGAAAGTCAATGGATGCCTTCAATTCATTGAAAGACTGTGGTCATTCACTATTTCGGCTAGGCCGAAACCGCACAAACTATCTCAAGTTTATCAGCTTTTGGTAAAATATCGCCAAATTAAACGTCAAAAATAAATCTTGGAACCTGAACTCAGCTTGGCGATATCTCAAACATTTGGCTAGACATCTCAAGATTGCTAGAAATCGCTATTACCTTAGTATTACGCTGGAAATTGCTATACCTTAGTATAGGAGTAATATCTCTTTCAAATGAAATAGTTTTTATAAGTTTAGATGAAAGAGCACAGAAAATACTTATGATTTAATAGACATTCAAGGAAGTCATGTGGTGTCCACATCCCTATTCTTGTAGTCCCCCCCCCCCAAAGCCGAGTGGATAGGGGACTGAACATGGTAGTAGGGGAACCCGTGATGCTAATTGGGTAGTTACTCGAGCGTCGTCAGGACCTATTAGATTTTGTAGTTTAGATAATAAGAAGAATAAAAAGTTACATATTGTTTCCTTTCAGTGGTGGGGGAAGCGTATACAGACCTTCAAAGATGTAAAAAAAACAGTTACATGGAGATACTCGAGCGCGTCAGATATTGATAGTTTAGATGCTCCAGCGTGTCTTTGATATCAAAGGTATGTTCATCTGCCGACTTGCGTGGTGGGGGTGGCCATCCGGAAGGGCATAAAATAGAAAAAAATTTATTTTGTCGAGCGCGTCAGATATTCAGAGGGGATGTTAAGTGAACCCTAAAAATGCTCCCATTCAAAAGACTGACGTTTCGGAAGTGACGCAAGCTCGTAGGGAATTTTTGAAAATGCAAAAAAAAAAAAAAAAATCGCCATATTGAAATACTCGAGCGTGTCAGATTTTGATACAGAAGGTTTAGCTTGATGTTCCAGTCATGGTAGCCTAAAATCTGACGATTATTTTGAGGGGTATCATTAATCTGACGGCTAGAAAAAAAATTATGAATTTTTTTTTTCAATGTCCATAAAATGTGACGAATAAAAGCATGTAAAATTATTTAAATATTTACACTTTAATTTATTTAGAAAATAATATAAAAATAAAATACATGTGTTGAAAAAATTATTTTTAATCTTCAAGAATTATCACACTCAAATCTAATAATTCAATTGGACCTCCAATATTGTCAGCAGTTTTCGTATCTGCAACAGGGAATCGTTATAACCGTTAACACAATTTTATTGATTTCATGAATAACATGTTATCAAAGTATTAAAAAGAAATATACCTAAATCTGAAGTTTCGTCAATAACTGGTGTTATGACATCTTCGTATGCATCAGGTAACTGATTGCCAACAAACCAAGTCATTTGAAATTTTCCATCAACATTTGTCCACCCGTAATCTGTTGGTGACATGTCAATCATAGTTTTATTGTGTGCATTTCTCCACAAGCACGCAAAATACTTCGTTCGCAATAAGTGCTGCTGTATCTCAGATTGGAAAGGAGGCAAGCAACAAGCATCGTATTTACGGACGTTCAGTGAGAAAGGCTGCAGCGTATCTGACACTTTGTAGGTCTTATTAAAGATTTCTATTCTTTTAAGGTTGACATCAGCTAATTTTTCAAACCATACAAGTGGCAGATAAAAGATTGTAAAATGTCAAAAGAATCTTCTATATTATGATCCTCTGACCCTACATCGGCAAACGTCTTCTGAAAAACATTTGAACCCATAAAAATGTGCAGAGGGTTATTTATTTATTTATTTATTTTTTTTTTTTTTTGACTCGTCTGTAAAGTGCCGGATTGTAATCGCATCCTGTTAGCGCGTGAAGAGCTGGTAGCGCTAGCGAAATTATTGGGCCGAGCTTAGCATAAAGAGCAGATACGTCAATATAACGGCGTGTATTGTGAACTCCAAGATCCATCCATATTTTAACCGATGCTTGGAGATGTCCCATATTGACATACATGATGACAACAAAATCTGTGTCTGAAGTTCTGATTGTAACTGTAGAATCTTCTTTTATTTGACTTGCCAAAAATAGAATTTTTGTATCTGCTTCTTCATGATCAGGACATGAGAGTTCATGGTCGATTGTTCAGGTAACTTTATTATCGGTAACTGAATATACATAACACATATCATGTTTAAGATGAATTGTTTCGTTACTAATAATAGTAGCCATCTCCTGATCAGCTCAATGATGAATTAAAAACTTGACAAAAGTTTCTTTGAATTTGATATTTCTTAATTCTTTCTGAAAATTTGCTGTTCTTGTTTATTGTGGACCAAAGATGTAGAACTCCTTGTCATCTACACTAACTCGAAGAGCGTGCTCGTTATCTTTGATCGAGCTATTGTTGCACGCTCTAATCTTCATTGACGATCTTTATTGCTTTGGTTCGTATTTTTATTGCTTTGGATCGTATTTTTATTACTTCGTCTCGTGGAAATCGGCAGATTATGTTTTTTTCGTGATTCTTGTATCATTTCCTTCAAAATAGCAAAAATTCTACCACGCTCGAGAATGTCACGGCAACGTTTTTTTTTTTTCAATTTTGTAACCCTCCCACTCCCTTACGTTACACTCAAATCGTCAGATTTTCTGAATGTACACTTTTTAGCTAGTAATTAACCTACCTTATCTTAATCTGACGCGCTTCAGTATTTCTGACGATCAAAATTTTTTTACTAATCTGATGAGCTGCCTTAGACGCACGTCCCTACACACAGGACTTATATATATATATGGTGGAGGTACTCAACATGATGCAAGGTACCCCCCATGTTCATCTGACGCGCTCGAGTAAATCCCCCAAAACACCATGGGCTCCCCTACTATGGTAGACTGAGACAGCTTTGTTACTTTCCGAGCATGTACCAGTACCATTTAAGGAAAGTTTTTCAATCATGAAAAAATTCGACTTCGTGATTTTGGTATATTTACTCGTTTTGAGGTTTTTTGAATTCATTTATGCTATTTTTACGAGATGTGTGTATGAATGTGTGTGTGTGTGTGTGTGTGTGTTTGTATGTGTGTTAGTGAACACGATAGCTCTTAAACGGTGTATTCGATTGAAAACAAATTAAGCATTATATAAAAGGTCACGGTCACATGATTTGCATAAGTTTTGGTGTGTTTAAAGTTGATAGCTTGTTCATGGGATTGCAAAAAATAATTCTCATACATTACGGCCTATGGGCTCAGATCATTTAAAATGAGCTAGCGTCTAAATGGTGCATTCGAAGAAGTTCAAATTGGATATGTATAATATAGGTTACCGTTACACAACATGTATGGATTTTGCTGTGTATGTGACTTGTAGTTTTTTGACAGGGCTACAAATGAGTTTCTATTACATTATAAAATATGGACGGAAATTCTTCAAAGTGGTCTAGTGTCTATAGGGTGCATTCTATTGAGCTCAAATTGGGTATGTGTATTATAGGTCACGGTCTCATAACTTGCATAGATTTTGTTGTGTGTAGAGCTGATAGTTTGTTCACAGGCTTGCAAAAAGTAATTCTTATATATTATGGCCTAAGGATGCGAATCATTTAATGTGAGCTGTGTTTAAATGATGCATTCGACTGACATCATATTAGGTACCCATAATATAGGTTACAGTATTTCAAAGTGCATAAATTTTAGCGAGTGTACTCCATACAGTTTTTTACAGGGCTACAAAAGAATACTCTTATACATTTCAGCCTATATACTCGACTCGAATCATTTTAAGTGCACTAGTGCCTGAACACTAGATTCGATTGAGTTGAATGAAATTTATTTAAACGCTTCGTAAATATCAAATGTTTAGTAAGTCGAGTGGAGTCATTCCAGATTTTTTTTCTAAGTGGAGTATTTAAAAGTTAATATAAAATATTTAAATAAACATAGCCTTATAAAGCAAAATTATGCACAGTTAGAAATAGAAAAACGCACAGGTATTAAAAATACGTGTATTTATATTTTTTTGCGGCAAATTATGCCCTAAAACTTAATGAACCCGGACTTCGCAGCTAGTAATTAATAAGAAAATCCCAAACTTCTACAATATGTTATCTGTTGATGCAGTCATTTGTGATTAGTTCCCTCCAACATCTTGGAATATTATAATAGCCAAGTCTCCCAGTTTTTTGGGAGATTTTCCACCACTAATTTTTAATTAGCAGCTTCTGTTTAAAATAAAACTGTTTTTAAATTGTGGTGGAATATCTCCCGGGATAAACTAGAGAGTTGGCAGCTCTGTAAATAGCCTTTCACTGTCGGTTCTAATGAGCTTTGTTTACAGATTCCGTCGACGCGGGCCATAAATCATGCCAGTGACACAATCTGGCATTCACCTGTCATGTAATTCTTTCCTCGCTCAAAAAACAAGCAACAATAAATACAGATTAGTGTCAGATTGAAAGCTAACTATCCGACTATTGAAACATCACACTAGCGATGTCATGCGAAAGTCTTGTCGAAAGAATGGTGGAAACACTATCTAGATCTCCTAAACTATTAATCATTTCTTCCTCTGTCTTATATTAATGAGTAAATGATGTATAAGCCTGAGCTGAGACAAATGGAGTTTACATGCAATTCCCTGCCGTAATTGTACAAACTACTATCGTTAAAATATCATCTAACTTAAGGAAAGGAAGCCAACCTTGACAAACTAAAATGTTTCTGAGGCTGAGAACGGAACAAGGTTTTTGACCGAGGCTCTAGATATATATAAAATGTTCGAATTCTAATACGACGATTGCTAATGGGTTATTAGCACGATCAGATTAAGAAACAATTATTATTATAATTATTTATTTTTGACGGGATTGGTGAGGGAAGTAAAGTTAGATAAACATCTTATCACATATAATGCAACATAATATAAACAAGCTGGGTCGAAGCACACATCATTTTTCTTTTCGCTTTTGTTTTGCATAAATACTTGCATACGTTCAAAATACATACCAAAAATACGTTAGCCATATTGTTAATTTGTTTTATAAAAGGTTCATTCCCAAAAAACGTTATAATTTCCACTTTCAACGTATTAAGGTGCCAGCCTACATTTAAAATTTTGAGGAGGAGGAAGGGAGAGAATAACTGAATATTCTTTGAGTGACAGCATGCAATCAAATGTTTATTTTGTATCTATTGAATCGATTTAAAGCACTCTCATTTAAGCATCTCTTTTGCCTCCTTTCGAAAAATGTTAGGTATCTGTAGAGTGTTTCCTAATAATTTTGGAAAAAAGAGAGGCAAATTAGATTTATAACCGAATAGCAGCTACTTGTATTCATTAATCGGATCAGGAACGTAGCCATTAAAAAAAAAAAAAAAAGAAAGAAAGAAAGAAAAAAGAAAATAAAAAGAGGGAAAGAAAAGTTGACGAGTCTTGGACAACCTCCTTTTCTCTCCCATTCACTTTAGCTATATCCCTGAATCAGATGTTAAGCTCTGACACTGAGGTGGCATTGTAAAACATAATGCGGATTAGATAACTATGATATTAGATAAGGATGGAAGCGAGACGACTTTTCTGCGAGACGAGACAGAAATTTACATCTTTCTTGCGAGACGAGACACATATTTTTAACATTACGATATAGGGATTTTTACGAGACGAGACAAAGGTTTTAGGCTACTTTGCGAGACGCGAGACTACTAGTTTTCGTCTCGCGTCCATCCCTAATATTAGATTAGAAAGCCATTGAAAACTTAGCCTTTTCTTACATATTAAAAAAAAATTAGTACTTTTTCTTCAACTAGACCCCAGCAATCTAAACAAATGTCAGCGCACAAAGGAAATGCTGCATTTCACATTCAATAATTGTTGTGCTGTGTTGTGGGAATACGGCCAGTTATCTTCACGAGGAATCTAGGCCGAGAGGTGGGTTGTCCTCCGTCGGGGTCTTTCTAAGGGGCCCTAACCCGTATTTACGCTCCATTTAGGAAGAAACCACAGAAAACTCCGAACGGTTAGGTCGTCGGACGCGACCTGGTTTTGAGCCAGGGACCTTCCGTCTCCCAGTTCAAAACCCTATGGGTCGGGCCATTAAATAATGGCTCGAGCAGTGGCCATTATTTAATGGGCCGACCGCCGACCATTATATGAAAGAATGCTTTCGTTATTTTCGAAATCTTGAGTAACACAGCGACAGTCTGATTCTGTTCGAGTTCGATTGATTTATCAGTACTTCTGACTGCATTTTAATATCTCGCATAAAATAGCTGTTTTTCAACGTTATGCATTGCATCAATCAAGAAATCAACAGCAAAAATAACAATGTACAGCGGCAGCGACTGTACATTGTTATTGACGGACACAGTGACGGATTAATAAAATTTTGTGGGTGGGGGCAGTTAGTTCCAAGATTCGCATATACTTCCAGTTTATGGAAGTAAAAAAAGATCTTTTACATTTATTTCTTTTTTCTTGGATCAGTGGTTGACTCTTCCGCCTCCATCCCCCCTTTAATCCGTCCTTACAGTGGCTGTTCCAGAAAAAAAAAAAAAAAAAAAAAAAGACTAGAGGGCTTCGAGTTCCTTCTCCAAAAGATATTGCTTTGATGTAACACTTTATTTTATATTTCATTTGGGTCAAATAATATCTTTTTAAAACTAGTCCCTTCTCCCCACAAATTTCTGTACATAAATTTATCGTTAAAATTTCGATTTACAGCTTTTAAGTTTGTACATCAATAATAGATGGCAGCACCAAATAGCAATCTACTATTGCTGTTCTAACCCATCGTTTTAACCACGGAGTAGAAGAGTGGTTCCCACGGTATTCCCCAACCTTTTGCACTGCAGATCGCCAAAGACAGGAAAAATATTTTTCAGTGGCGTAAGCCCCCCCCGCCACACACACACAGCGAGAAAATAAACTTTGGAAACTTAGGAATATATAGGAATTGGTCATGGGAGGGGCTACGGGGGCTAAAGCGCCCCCCCCCCCGTTAAACCTGGAGTGTTAGATGTGAAAAGCTTTGAAAATTGTCACTAATGAGTTAAAATATTTCACCTTAAAAAATTGTCTTCAAATTATTTCTAATTTTTTTGTGGGGGTATTAATTAAAAGTGGGGGAATGTTGGTTTTTAAATAAATACTTACAGTTAGTGCATAAATTACTAATTTTTAAAGTTAGAACTGAAAAGATTAGATGTTGGTTGAAAAAAAGACTATGAAAAGATTGGGATTGTGTTCTATGGGCAAGTGGTAATGAATATTTTGAAGTTATAATGGAGTCATAGCTATAATCCAGGTCGCTTGTAACCGAGCTTCGCAGTATTTGTAACCCCAGCCCCTCTAAACCAAAATCTTGAGTGCGCCACTTACGTATTATCCCGGCGTATTATTACGTATTACGTATTGGTACTTACGTATTATCCCGGCGGTCATTCCCGCCAAACTATTTTTCGTCAAATGTGCTGGCAAACTGTTGCCAATCGCATTCTAAGCCATCAATAATTTCATGCGTTCGGCATTCACATTTATCTTGGTGAAAAATCGCTCGTCTTGGCCGACCGCCGGGATAATACGTAAGTACCTAGGAATTTTATTTAAATCAAATGTAAAACAAATATAATTTTTAGGTAACTCAATTTTTACTGCTGCATATTTTTGATGTAGGTAATATATTATTAGTAACATTTGCTACAATTTCTAATGGGTGGACGCAAAAGCATCAAAAGATTGGGGGGAGGGGGGGAGACATTCATTCAAGTACTAGCATTTGTGGTATTGTTTGAGGAAGGAAACACATTAGATTGTATTCTAAAATACAAACGGTACATTAGTAAAACATGTATGTATTTTTAAGATGCGAAGGTGCAGGATCCGAAAAGTGTGGACTATATGAGCTGTACGAGGCGCGATTCTACCCAACGCATTTAGCATAGATTGTGGTGTCTATTATATTACATTGACAAGAAACTAATATTGACAAGAAATTATTTGCAAATGTTATTAATTTCTTGGGAAATGCCGAAATGACCGTTTAGCACGCCTAATATAGCTGTGAAATATATCTGTTCTTGTGCCGACGTACACGTTTTAGGGGCTCTAGTTTGGAGCATTTGCACAAATTAGAGCCGCTAACTGTTCTACTTTTAGGAAGCACGAATGAATTTTTGTGAAAAACGCGAGTCTGTACACTTCTATAAATAATAAATAAAATAACAAAAATTTTTAGTCAAAACTATATTTCAATTATTAGAAAAATACAATTTTTCCAACGAATTATTGGACGCTCTCGTTAAGAATAATTACATTCAATAGTTCAGCAAGCTTTCGAACTGTAATCAAATATTTGCTTAAGGATGGAATATTACTCACCACAACTTTCAGGGTTGTTTAGTTGAGAGAAAAATTTTGGATTTACTTTAAAAAGCACCGAAAGAGAAATAGCGGTGGGTAATCTGAAAAACGCATAAAAGTTGGCATAGATATAGTACAATGTTTTTAGGGCATTGTGTGTGCCTCTCAGGAGTAATTGCTGTCGAGAGGCAATTTTAAGAAGTGGTTTAAAAATTGCTATCTGATATAAAATTACGGTCCCCCCCCCCTCCCATCTCAAGTCAACACACTGTGTGCCGACAACTCTATGCAAAAGGATTGCGGCTACATCTCCACCTACCTTGAATGTAGCTTCACCAGTGCTCCTAAAACCCATCTTTGTATTCTTGAAAGTTATTGCCCGAATAGTCATCTTTCTACATTTCCTATTTTTTAAGTCAATAAACTGCCATCACTTTATTTAATTTCGAATGTTTATACTGCTGATATTATTGAAACTGTGTGCATTACTTTTCATTCTGAGGGCGGAACTTTTCCCACCAAGCGCTCTATAATGACTTCGAGTAAAACGTACTTCTATGTGACCAGCATTGTTAACTTAAGCTGAATATAGTACACAACGGATATAACATAATCTTCTGAGACTTAAAAGCTTAAGCAACACTAACGGAAAATTCCATATTGTACAGGAAACTAAAATGGGCTCATAATTTCACTGCAATGTACATTTTTAGTAAGGTATTTTAGATTTATTTAAAACTAAATTGAATGTAAAAGAGAACATACACTGTTATAATGTTTAATAAGATAAATAATGTGTTATTTTTGTTTGCTGTAGACTAGACGGGTAGATGACGCTGGAAAAATACAAATTTCCATATCCGTAATAGATTTTTGCAGTATCTCCGCAATCATCACTACAGCATTCAAAAAATCGTGATAACATATTTGCAGCTTTTAATGCTTCGGATTTAAGAGCCCTTGATGACGACGTTGTATCGCTTATAGAAAACGTGGAAATATGAAGACGATATAGGAATATCAGCAACAGCATTTACCTTAAAAGTCAAAAGAAAAGGACATGGTCTTGTTTCTAGCCCCTCATAGCAAAAGCTTCTTTGCTCCCTTTGTTCATATCGCCACAGATTACCAAAACTCACTCAGGATTTCTCTTTAAAAGGGCGGAATTTCCGAGAAATGCACAATTTTTGAATCCATCTTTGCCATGAAAAGTACGTTAAACACAAAGTAATTACATTCAACCTAATTGAATAATTAATATACAGGACTTTTATTGGAGCCTAACACATTGGTTACCAGTGGCGGATATTGTAAGTTTGTCGGGGGGGGGGGCGGTCAGTTTGTCGGTAGGGGCGGTTAGTTAGAAGATTAATCTATACATCCATTTTATGAAAGTAAAATAGGATCTTTTACATTTATTTCTTTTTTCTGCCCCACCCCCCCCTTTAATCCGACCTTGTTGGTTACGGTGTAACTTGTGTTGTAATCGAGAGAGGGGCACGGAGATATCGCCTCCCCCTGTTTTATGTTTACGTTTATGCATCCTACCTCTTTTATTTTGAAGGGGGCGGGGGGGCATTGAACTTTTTTTTTTTTTTTTTGCTGCAAAATTTTCAGTTTATAATTTTGCGATAGAAAGACAATGACGGTTAGCAAGCCATCAGGACAAAGTAAATAAAAAAATCTTAGTCATTTTACATTGGGAATATTGATGGTGGTAGATTTTTTTTTTTAAACTTACTTTTAAAGACACTGGTCAGAATTACATTGCTTTACAATCAAAACTTAATTAAATATTCCAAAATAATATACACGTCAATTAACAAATAATGAAAATTATTTAATTTTAACAATAATTACAATGAATTAATTTCACACATTTCAGTTAATTTCCTCAAAAATGAGTGTGTGTGTGTGTGTGTGTCCCCTTACATTTTTTCTGAAGACTACACCACTGGTTGCTATTCAGGTACATTTTAACCGGTGTGCTCTGTGATTCTATGCTTACGCTTACCTTCTTCTGAAGTGGACAAACCATGCCTCAACTATCAAAACATACATTCCTACACCAGCCTCCTTGTTTGCGTTGTGATATTGCAACCCAAGAAGTAAACCGTAGCCAAATTCAAAAAAGCAAATATTTTGTAGAAATATTTGTGCAAGGGACCATTGCCGGCGAAGAAGCTTCACGTCTTGCTTGCCGGGGACTGGCGAAATACTCCATCTTTCTTTCCGCAATCCGATAACAACTACAGAAGCCCGCCGAACAATAATTCCACTCTATCTACAGGTAACACTCGCGGGAGTCCCTGATGGCAAAATAAACGACCTCCCCCTTTGAGTGCACGCATACACCTATAAAATAAAAAAGAAGAAAGCACAATCAGCACCCAAGATCTAAGATCTTCTGAATGCATCGCAGGTGCTTGAACACCCACCCTTGTTAAGGAATGCTCTCTCTTGGAAAGTGGATAAGGTTTTGACACTTGCTAGTGTGTTCCTCAATGGTGGAAGATAGCGGCTTTCAGAGGTACCCCACAGAAAAGGATGCCTTCACCTGGGAGGACATTACCGGCGAGGTCAGAAAGAGCCATACTCTCAGCGATCGCAATCGGCGACTGCTGCTTATCGCTTGGGTATGTGAGAAAAAGTTGATAGAGTGAATGCGACGGTAAGACATGTTTGGTCAATGTTCAGGTCCGAGAAAACATGGTACGTGGTGTGTGAAGGCTGTTTGTATATGGCGTAGATAATTAAGTCGCTGCTTGTTCTGTAAGATAAAACGCATTCCTGGATGGTATCAGGGTCGAAATTGAGTTGGAAGTCTTTCATTTTTGGGTTAGAACGCTGTTGACGTGTTGTGCTGCCAAGAAGAATTTTACCACGCATGCAGACAGAAAATTACCAACTTTTTACGCGGATTTTTTGTTCTAACCATGGACTTTTCAATCCTTCAAATTATGGAATTTGGAATTATTCTGAAATTAAATTACCTAAATGAAAATATTGGTTAGTAAAAAAATATAACGAAAAAAGAGAAACCTAAAATGTTTAATAGCTATGGAAATGTTTTATTTCTGATTTTTAACAATCACACTAGTAGTGTAGGCAGCAATTTTTTTTTTTTTGGGGGGGGGATGGCTGATTACTTAAAAACTGGTTTCCAATCTCACTTATAAAAATCAATACAGCATATTTTTTTTTCAGGGTGGGATAGGCTCCTTTTATTTTGCCTAAGAGTGTCTGCATATATATATATATATATATTAATTCATAAATCGAGTTTAAAACTTTGCAGTTGGAAAAATATGAATAAAAAAAGTTTGGCTTAGGTCCGTAGCTGAACCTCAAATTTCTCCAGAGGAAGTTCCAAATTTATCCACGAATACGTAATTATTTTTCTCCAAATCTCATGTTTACTTATTTCGGGGATCAGAGGCGGCCCTAGGGCCGGACAAACTGGACCCCTGTCCGGAGCGGCAAATGTTAGGGGCGGCATTTTGGCTCGAATTTGAAAAAGTACAGTACAGTGTAAGTACTGTAATACTGAATATAAACATGCGAATGTGAATAAAATGGAGAGACATTAAAAAATGCTTCAAATGCCCCATTGGTTTTTAAACGTTTTAAATCAAAGTGCAAAAGTGTAAATTAATAATGTTGATGCGGATGAGCCCCCCCCCCCCCTCAAGCTAGTGACATTCCAAGTACATCGTCTAGAGATATAACAACTTCTATACCTTGAACGTCGGCTAACTCCTCTTTTGGTGATTCATCAACACTTTATTGATTACAATTACTGGTGTCGCCAGCATGTCAACATAAGAACTAAAAAATTTTTAATCTCTTAAACCCTGCACCAGTTTTGAAAGGTTACTTAGGTTATGAAAGCAAATGTTTCTTTCAGGATAGTTTTGGTAATTAGCAATTACTAGTAAATTTTTATATTGCTCTTAAAGTGTCAGTTACTGCTGCAGATAACTTATGTTCTTTATTTATAAATTTAATTTCTGAAATTGTGCATGTTTTTCAGATAAAACAAGTGTTTCTTTTCCATCAGCAGCGAAAACAATTCATAGGAAAGAGTGATAGAAGTACACAAAAACATTCCAAAAATTTGAAATTTATTGGAATTAATCATGCATTCGCATTTTGAGGTAGAAATAATAGATTTATGATTGATTTAATAAAGAAATAAGGATTTAAAATGAATCCTTACAAATGTTATTGGCTGGAGAATAATAGCTCCTTCTCAAAAATTTATAGTTTATTTTAATAATGCGTGTAAAACCACCAGAAGTTGCATTGATTGAATAATTAAATTACTGTTTGGAAGTAACTGTTCAACTTTATTGAATAAAAAACACCACAAAAATATATAAAGTATTTCTGTTATGAAAAATAAAAATTTAGCATGGAGCAGTAAGTGGCTTAGTAAATAAAATAAAAAATCTAATAAGTCAGCCGCGTGGTAATAAATTGCAGTGGCTGTCGTGAAAGAACAATAGATTCCTTACTTACAAGTGAAGGGAAGTCTATTTCGTCGTTAACAGGACCTAAATGATGGGATAGTCTGTAGCATTGGGGCACTTGAAAACTAATTCACATCACAACTTTTTTTCCCCCTCTGCTGGAAAGTTCCTTCCTAAGAAACATTAAAAAGGAATAGAGGCAATTAGAAAAGGCAATAGCAAAATTAAAAAATAGAAGTTTTAATGAACCTCCTACTTATTTTTTTATATATAGTAATTAATGTATTATTATTTTTTTCTGCACGTCATCTTCTTAACTAAACTGAGAAACCACAAATAATGTACAGATAAATATCATTACCAGTTCTGCTTATTTTCCTCTCCCTAATTCAAAGAGAAATATATCACTTAATACTACTGTTTAAAATATATTGGAATTTTAAAAACAAATTTTTGTTTGAACAAGGTTAAGTAATTTGCTCCATTTTCTTTCTCTTATGGACTTTAAGGGAGGGGGAAGGTATTCCCAGTACATCCGATTACAAAAAATTTACGACAAACATCTCAAAATGTGGAACAGGCTTTTCTATCCCATATTTTGCACACTTTGTGAACAAAATATGGGATATTTTGGAAACCTATAAATAAAATATTACTCAGTAGTTTAGGTATCTCCAATAAGTTCTTTGGCAGATATAAAATTTGCTTGAAGACCATTGTGGAGTCAATTACAACGCGCGCTAGGAAAAACATTTGAGAAAAATCTGTCTACACTCAGTATATATGTTTAATCTTTGCCCACATAAAATAAATAACTTCATATTCAATTTCTATTACATACTGAAATCGGAATTGCATACTCTGCGAATACTCTTCGGATTTGGAAGATTTTGTTAGAAAGAACATACTCTAATACTTCAGTGCATCAGGCAGAGAATCACTTTATTTGTGGAGAAAAGTCAAACTAGTTAATCTAGAAAAACTATTTTAAGCGAATCGGAATCGAATTTTGGAATCGTAATCTTCCCTTCAAAGCCTAATAACTGTCAACGCAATGAAAACTAAATAATTTCAGCATGGGAACAACGAATGCTAGTTTGTTTTAAAATCGTTTAAAAAAATGTTAATTTCCAAAAGTAAAATAAACCTCGACATGTAGCATTTATTATTTATTGATTTCAGTTGAACGCTTGAACATATATATTCAGCTAAATCACAACCTATTAAAAAATTCAAGTTTTGTCTTTAAGAATTTTCATTTAAATATACAGACAAAATTTTGAAACATTTTCCATTAAGAGTTGCACAAAATTTTTCAAAATCATCTAGAAGGGAAGTTTGATTCATCCTATCTTATTACGGGAAGCTGCCACTCTAATAATCTGGAGTTTGGGTGTTTTACTCCATATGTAACGCGAATGTGCCTTCAAATCCCTTAAAAAGTCTTTCACCAAAGGCATCCCCCCCTACGCAGATAGCCGCCGTATAGCTTTGTCCCATAACCCCAATAACTAATAACCCAATAACACAACCACAATAATACTACTGAAGAAATAATCACAGCCTTATTTCTCTATAACTTAGCAACACATTTCAAATTGTTTATAAATTACCTTCAAGACTCCAATTTTACTCAGACATGTTTTTCTACTTTTGGCTTCATTCACAGCGTAAAACTCAAAACATTCCTAGGCCAAAGGCATTGTTTTTCTTTCCCTTTCGTGATTAGATAAATTTAAAGATCACAAGAGATCCTAACACTTCCTCAGTTACAATACCACGTGTAATTGTCATGCAGCTTATAAATTACATTAAGAGAGGCAATCTGCGGTGTTACAATCAATTCAGTGTCACAATACAATACATATATATATTTGTATTTTTAAAATACAAAATACTTTGAAAATGTATTTTAAAATAGATTCTCAAAATACTTTGTTTTTATGAGTGAAAATACAAAAAATAGTTACAAATGTATTCTGGAAATGTAATTCACGCAGTCTCCAACCTCTGTGGAATATAATTAACCACTTTTCCTAAAGGGTAAAATTTATATTAAAGTGCATCAGAATTGTAATACCCAAAATGTGATCTAATAAGGTGTTGGTAAGCAATTTTGAAATACTTTTTCAAAGTACGCTGTTTTGAAAAAGTGGTGAATTATATTCTGTAGAGGGTGGAGATTGTTCATGTACATTTTGCTATACTGTCCAACTCTCAACTCTAGAGATGGACAATGATTCGATGTGTCGAATCAGTGATTCGAATGATGGTACTCAGTGTGTCAGTCTTTACACTCACTATCTAGTGATTCGAATCTCAAGCCCTCAATTGTGGGGAAATATTCCGAGAACGAAGGGAAGCAAAACTTATTTTTCCTTCGCCGTTTGCGGAGATTTTTCCTTGCTGATTCGACTCTGAGTCCACACATGATTTGAAATTGCAAGTGAGTGGGTGAGTTGGTGCAGGGATGAATCTTTACTGATTCTGTGTTTCGCTCTCTTTCGGTGATTGTGTACGAGGCATTCAACGATACCGCCATATTACTTATTTGAACACACTTTAATAATAACCTATCACATAAAAATATCCCCTTAAATCAGTTATGAATAATAATTAATAAACAAATATTAATTATACGTTTTCAATTAATTAATTAACTACGATTAATCAGCAGCACCATCATATTATCTACTACCATCCATCGCGTCAAAGTGTCACTGTGTCACATACAATTAGTTACGATTCAATATTTATTCAGTTATGACTCATAACTAATAAACGAATGTTAATTTTTCGTTGCCAAATGCTTATGCTGTCAAATAGCATAATTAATTTGCAAGTAATAATACAATTAATTTGTGTGTTGTTTTGGGGTGATTATTCGGGATCAACAATGCCATCATAGTATGCTACCATCGGTCGTTTCATGCCAGCTGGCACAAATGTTTCTTCTGATTTCGCCGCTGCGGCAAACGTGCGGAGCTTGCGCTAGCACGCTGTTTTGCCGAGACATGGGTAACTGGGCCGAGAAAAGAATTCAAGATCAGTCCTCTTCACTCTTGTCATCTAGTTACAGTCTTCCCGTCCTGAGAAATGTCAGATAAATAAGCAGGTCTTTATTTTTTATCTTACTAAAAGTTAAATTATCATATATCACATGCAGTAATTACAGTACGATTGACAACGCTAGCCTTAAACTCAAACTGACCAATAAATTCAATGTCAATACCATGATCATGACCATGGTTTTATCAAAGGTAATACAGTTCTCTCAGAAAAATGAAAGCAAAACTGAATTCAAGTAGTGGCGCCATCTAAGAAAAGCATATGTAGACGAAGATAATTAATAAATTTTTACTGATGATATTTTTAGCCATTATATTTATTAGCAAGACACACCGCAATTTCAGTTTTGTTAACAAAATAATAATGATGAAGTCTTTTTGTGAAAATTCTGCCTTTTCCACAGTTTGGACCCCCTCCGAAATTTTTTTCTGGGTACGTCCCTGCATTTTAGATAAGGATTTTGAGGAATGGCATAAGTTTGGAGAATTAGGTTAAAGCTAAGTTCTGTTTAGAAAGAAAAACTAGCCCGCCTTTCTAATTTCTTTCTTTTAATTAAAAAAGTGAACAAATTCCGAAAGCGGGACATAAAATACTGTCTTTAATCCATTGTTTTATTGAAGGAAAAAGCGTGAATAACAAGCTTTCCCTTTAGCGTTATGAAATATTATGTTTTTCATTGTTAAAAATTTAGAATTTGGGTATAACACAACTTATCATTTCCACCTCCTTTTGTCTTAAGGACTTAACTACAGCTCTCTTTAATCATTCTTCTATTATTTTTTAGGCGACAAGAAGGCATATAAGGAGTTTGTACCACCTAAAATAATTCTTTTAGTTTGGATTATTATCTTTTCTAAATTTCAATTTGTAAAGTAAAATAGCAGATGAGGCCATAATGAACAAAGAGAGCCTAGGACCTGCATTCCGTCATTCCTACAATTCAATTACTTTGTTTGTATGTTTGCCAGCAGAGGACGGTACACATCAAGTCATTTAGAGCTGCATGCGTCTTTCTCGGAGTTTGCCTGCCAAAATTTGGAGCCTCGTTAGAAGGACGTAAGGTGTGTTATAGGGGTTTAAACTTTTATTTACACCGTACACTCTTTTTGCCCCCAGGATGTCTTTTCTACTTCGGTCAAAGAGTCTTCGAATGCTTTTTGGTACATTCAAAGGTAGAAAGCAACGATAAGCACAGACGTGCCCTCCCTGATATTACGTCTTTGTAACGATGGTACAGAGCAGATGCTTGAAAAATTTGTCCCAATTCATGTTTCACGGTTACAAAAATTCTGCTCATGAGTGTCGGATTTAGCCTTTGAACCTCTTCGCGGGAGATTAAGAGAATTAACAATTAACTTCTACTATACATACAAAGCTGAATCTTTTTTTTTTTTTTTACTTCGGAAGATTAGCCACCACAACTTTTAAACAAATTTATCATCATCATAAATTAAATTTCGAATAAATTATAAATCTCCAGTAATTAAATAGAAATAGTGGTGAGTAATCTTAAAAAGTATGTAAAAGTGGTAGAAACGTTATTTCTCTCCCCCTACAACATTTTGTTGTCCGAATTATCTTTTTTGAAATCAAAGAATTGAAAAAAGGGAGGCAGGATTCTATTTTAGGGTGTATAATCTAGTCTGAGGGGGGGCAATTTACTGAAAAATCAGTTGTTTTTGAGGTATAAGGAATTTTGGAAATTTAGTCCTTGTCGCTCACACAGCGTTCCGCGTCCGCTCGTGGGCCTCAAATCGACGACTGCTGTTAAACAGCAAATCTAAAAACTGACCTCAAAAATTTTCGGAGACTTTGAAGATGCTTGAACAATTTGTCCCAATTCATGTTTCATGGTTACAAAAAATCTGCTCGTGAGTGTCAGATTTAGCCTTTGAACCTCTTCGCGTGAGATCAAGAGGTTCAAAGGCTAAATATATACATACAAAGCTCGATCTTTCTTTTTTTTTTTTTCCCCCCGGAAGATTAGCCACCACAACTTTTAAATAGTTCTATTATATATTAAAATAAAAATTCTGATTGAACTACAACGATCGAAAGTTCAGACAAAAGTAGTAGTAAGTAGTCTTAAAAAAGTTAGCAAAAGTTGGTAGCTATGGTTATATTGGGAATAAGAACATAAGCGTTATTTCTCTCCCCTCTGTAACATTTTGTTGTCCGACGGAATTATCTTTTTTGAAATTAAAGAATTGAAAAACGGAAGCGAGGATTCTGTTTTAGGGTGTATAATCTGATCTTGGGGACCCAATTTACAGAAAAATCGGTAGTTTTTGAGATATAATGAATTTTGGAAATTTAGTCCCCAGAGTTCCGCGTCCGCTCGTGGACCTCAAATCGACGACTGCTGTTAAACAACGAATCTAAAACTATTAAAATCCATCAAAAGTTTTAAAATTAAAGTATTAAAAGGGGGGAGGGGAGTTCTAGTTTTGGGTATATCAGTGCTGGGACTACAGTTTCCATCATCCGAGGAAAGCCTTGATTTTTGCGACCCCCCTCAGTACGGTGTCCGGGCATATATTAAATTTGGCTGCTTGTGCCCCATTTGCCCCCTCTAGTCGTGGATTTGGTGAACATAATTGAGTCAGGGGGGGGGGGAAGAAGTTTTCTGAAAAATTAACAATTTTGGAGATATTTAAGAATTTTAAATTTTTATCCTTGTCATTCAAACAACGTTGTCCATAAGGAAGCAATCCAACAACAAATCTGAAATTATATAAGAAAAGCTTGTAATTATAATAAAAAGCTTTAGCACATTTCGCGTTTTATTCCTGTTTTACAATTTTAAGATCTTCAATTTTTTTTATTCCATCCCAAAGCCGTCCGTTCCTGGGCACGTTTGACGACGCATTTTTGAAAATGGGAGTTGATATTCTTACTGTTCTCCTTTGGTGGACGAAAGTATCACCGCCATTATTAGTCGTAAAACAACGAATAAGATTAAAATTTTTGATCAAATTTCCGGTTAATTAAAGAAAAATCATAGACATATTTGCTAACCTAAGCATTTAATATGAATGATATTTTAAATTTACATCAGTTTATGCGTTTTAATTATGATAATTATAAAATAGAATTAGAACAGATGTAATGATGTATTAATTTGTTAGTTTAACAATAAATTTTTAAATTTTATAAAAAGAAAAAGTCTACGCTAACCAGAAAATTAATAGAGAATCTACGCTAACCAGAAAATTAATAGAGAATTTTATATACAATAATATTTTGTGGTACTTCTGTTATCTGTGATGGTAAAAAGCAATTTTTTGTAACGTACATGGGTGGCATAGGCCAGAACTTAAGCATTAAGGAGTAAAAGCAATCACCGCGGGTAGACGAAATATAACGTACGTTTTCTGGGTGGCCAATTGATACACATCACACTATCAAAATATTCATTCTCGGCACTGACAGGAACATCCAGTCCTGTCCATATCTTCATCCTCTAACGAATCCTAACCTTGACTTGACTGATACCGACATGCATGTTGTTCTTTATATATGTATATACACACACACGCAGACGGAAATTACCCAAGAAGTTCAATTTCTGGCATACCTGGGCTCATAAAAAAAGTGACCCCCAAGGCCTTGCTTGCTTCCGGTCAATCTGTTTCGCTCAAACATTTTCATACCAGGCATGCCACTGAGAAGGAGAAAAAAAAATGTTCTGTTGCTAATGGATTCCACACTTTTCCTTTTCTCCTTTGGCGAAAAATGGTCCAAAAATACATATACGACAGCGTCAGACCACCCGACTGGATTCGTCTGCCACAGAACTTGGCATCTTTCAGCCCCGGTTCTATTGAACCTGCGAGAGGCAGGCTAATATTTAGTTATACGTTAGTTGTTACATTTTTGACGTGTTATTTTGCGTTATGATTTGGGAGGTCTTCCCTCAGACCTCCAGAGCAAGGGGAGCTGAAAAATGGAATAATGTTGATGCTGGGGGGGGGGGTATGGCAGTTAACTGTCAAAACAAACATCAGAGATTGAGGATATTTGTAAAAGAAAGTTTTTTTTCTTTTTTCTTCCGTTTTATATATTTATAGTTCAAATTATAGATTGCTATTTAGTCCCTAATAAAGTCGGTCAAATTTTCTAATGTTTCTTTGATTGTCTAGTCATTTCCTATTTATAGTCTAATTTTTGTTGTTGTTTCCCAAATGAAAATTTAACTGTGAGTATTTTATTTTTATACTAGCTGAGTGCCCCCTCCTCTTTCTTTGCACGGAGAGCATAACATACTTTTCTAAACGTAACTTTCAACGTAATAATAATGAAAAAAATAAATAATACATTAGTTCGAAATTTTAAATGTTTAAGTTGAATTTTGAGAAAATTTTGAAAAATCGTAAGATAACAATAATAGTAATAAGTGTAAGGAATTCTTAAATTTAAATGGTCGTAGAGAAGCAAACGTACACCTTCTCAGGACGAAAACTTGATCGATCAGGACGAACCATTGGTTACTTTGGTTTTTGGTTTATGGGCGTAAACCACATGACGTCACAGTGATTTTTGGTAAGCAAAAAGAAAACAATTTGCTTGCTTCTTTCGATGTCACTGAGAAAACAACAAGTCATGTTCACTTTATTAATTGATTTCTCAATATAAAATATAAATTGATTATGTGAAAAATATCTAGCTCAGAACATCGGTGTTAAACATCGATCTTAGAAAGAACATCGGCTTCAATAATTCGATGACTAAAATATCGATATTTCGATATTTAAAAAAGAACATTGACTTTGATGTCGCACCCCTTTTCTCAACTTGTGCAATACTTCATAAGTTCATCTCAGTCCGCCGATTTTAATTCAAATTATTGGTTGTCGTCACCACCATTCTCTCCTGGTCCCCTCAAAAATAGTTAGAAGCCCACAAAATCCTATGCTTATTTACGATATCAATTGCTGAGTAAGATAGCTATCTTGACCAAAAATAAAAATATTTTAAGTTCATCGGTGTATTTTGAACTGCAGTGGGACATATACAGGGGGATTCGAAATTAGTTTTACAAACTTTCAGGAGGGGTAGGATACACCGAGACATTTCACAATCACATAGCAATCCAAGGTCGGAAACGTCGTTTTCATGTACCTGTTAATAATCACTTTAGAAAACATTTTCAAGTAATAGTAAGCTTTCCGACCACGGTTTTTAAAAAACTAATCCATCTTTCACCGACTGTACTTGATAAAAATTATTCAGAATTTTCCTTTCATTACACTGATGAAATCGTCGGAGGAAAGCCCATTGTTTAGGAAACTTGGTTACGAAATTAGACGCACACTTCAACCGGGGCCGTCGTTATTAGCAACGGGCCTGCGTATGAGTTGCCATCACTAAAAATGAGTTTATCATTGAGGCCTGTTTTCCCCCAGTCACAGTGTTCTATTTTATTATTCTAAGTATTATAAATGTTATATTATTTTATTATTTTAAAACAATTTTTTATACCTTTGTCGTACTAAAGAACTTTAGATGTAGGTAATCGTTTTGTGAATCTTGCACCATTTTCTTTCATGAAAATTTATCCTAAAATTCGAACATTTTGCTCTGAATGTAAAGGTACGTGAACACTTTTATAATGTATTTAAAAATTCTAAAAATATGTATGTAAATCATGTTTAGTGAATAATTACTCATGTGTTATTTATAAATAAATTATTTTAATCAGAAATCGCGTATTACTTACTTGAGTAGTTTTTAGTCTTGTAAATAAGCATCACGTTGTGATACTATTTAGACAATTTAATTTTGCCAGTTGAAAATGTTATTTATAAGTTATATATGCCTTGATTATGTGATTCAGACTTACATCTGGTACAGTGCAGAAATACAGTAAATTAAAAATTATTGATTTTTGCCTGTTTATACAGAAACTTCAAATGTAGTTAATATTTTGTACAAGCGTTCATTATGCTTGCTCAATTCCAAAATTCGATTGAGAAAGCGACAAAAGAATAATATATACTACATGAAATGTCTTTATTAAAGAATAATTAATTCAGGGATCGCTCTATAGAGCGTATTTTATCAATTTTCTCCAATATACAGGATATCCCGAAAACACTGAAATGCGCTTTAATATATAATTTGTTAAAGATTAATCTTGAATTGTTTAAAATAATATAGAAAATACGACTACGTTCATGAAATATTCATTATAAAAATGTCTTGTGTATTTAGTTATTTTAAAGTATATTAAATATCCACTTGTGAAACTAAAATAAGCAATCGTGAATCATGAGAGTAAGCGCTACTTTGTTTTTCCTTCAAATTATATGCATCTATTTTCTTTATGTCAATATGTATCATAGCAAACAAATTAATCATGAGTTCGTACTTGAATTAGTAACACAATTACTACTTAAAACTATATTAAATAACGTTTGAAAGCACTGGGAAGGTTAAGAAATGCCTGATGTATACGTGAAGACTCGAGCATCCGTAGGCCTCTTTGGATGGCTCATCAAAATACACGCGCAGGCCCGTTACTAATTGCGAAGGTCCCGCTTCAACACTCCTTCCAAAGTGATTATTAACAGGTTTATGAAGACGACGCTTTCGACCCCGTATTGCTATGTTATTCTGAACCGTCTTGGGGTATCTTACTCCTCCTAAAAGTTTGTAGAACTAATTTCGGAGCACCTTGCATACAATAAAGAAATAAAGAGGGTGGCCCCGAGTTCTTATGGTACGTCACTGGGTAATGCATAGGTTAACAGTTGATAATGTAAAATATTTTTTTTTTTTTTTTTTCTATTAGAGATTGTGTTTACACATCATAAGTGCATAGCTGCCAAACTTCCCAATTTCTTCGGGAAATTTTCCACCACTAATTTTTACTTAGCAGTTCATACTTAAAATAACGCCAAAAATATAATTTAAAATAAAACTGTTTAAAAATTGTGGTGAGAAATTTCCCGAAGACATCGGGAAAATTGGTAGCTATGCAAGTGCAGAAACTGAAAATTAAAATGTGTGAAAATTCCAAATATCAGGAATAAAATAAACTTGGAGTGAAATAGTTATTTTTCCGGAAATACAAGTCTTTTCTTGGAATGGTAATGATAATTCTGTTGGTTTATCTGAAAAATTCGTAAAAGTTAACGTTCATTGTAAAGCGAATTTACCTAATAGACATATTCCATAGGTGAAAGGACAAAGACCTTTATTTTCTGAATTTTGTACAATTCGTTCGCCGTAAAATCAGGACGGCGTGACGCTCTTCAGACGTTTAAATTCTTGAAGAGGACAAACGAAAATTTTTCAGAAGGCAGCTTAAAACTTCTCAGTTTCTTGTTCCCCTTCTTTCGTTTTTGTCTCTTTTTAAAGTAAATCCTAACTGTCAAGTTTTATGGTGTATAATTTTTTCTTCTTTAGCTTGATTTCATACGTATGTCTCAAATGGATATACCTAGTTGCACATTCCAGGAAACGTAAAATCTATTCAAGTAAACCAGACAAAACTTTTTGAATTTACTTCCTGCTTTAACTCACTGTTTTTTTTCCTTCTTTAAACTACTTGAATAAGCCAACTTTGATTCTCCAACTGTCACTATTTCTAAAATTTTGTTCAATGACCAGACGGTATAAAAATTTCGTTCTTTTTTCAGAAATTATATATACAGACAGTGTTTTTTATTTTACTTTTTCTTCTATTTGTAAAGACGCACGATGGCTCTATGGAATCATGTATAGATCCGTTTTCATAAGTTATAAAAATAAAACACCTACAATAAAATATTTACATACCGTGGTAAAATATTTGGCAACATACCGCAGATAAATTCATATTAAAGTGCTAATATTGCTTTTATTATACTCGAGAACAAAGCCGCAGACAAGGCAATAATCTTAAGTTTCGGTTGCTTCTCCCGAAATATGATTTCTTTACAGTAATAAATGAACGTACGCCCTTCCTAGGTATAAAAACACGTTGTTCATATAAGAAAATATTTGAGTAGTGAGTTTTCTGAGAATAATATTCGTGTAAACTATATAGGATTACGCATGATCATCAGTTATACAACCTCAGAACATAATTCTTACTAACTGGTGCAATTGCAAGTTAGCAATTTATTAAAAATAACTTCTTTATAAATTTTCGGGATGGTTGTTTAAACACTAGGAAATTTTTATAAAAGACAAAATTATATATATATATGTATAACAAATTATAATTTTTTTATATTAATACTTGGAAATACATTTAAAATTGCTACATTAATAAAAGTAAAAATAAGGTTAAACTGTCTTGAATTAAAGATTTTTCTAATAATCATATATAACGGCTGAAAATCTAATATATATATATGTGTGTGTGTGTGTGTGTGTGTGTATAATATATTTGCAGAAATCGTTAATCTGCTGCTATATTTATTTCTATGGAGAGGTAGAATTTGAGGGTGGGAAAAAAAGAGAGGTATTAACTGTTTTGTAACTTGTAGATTCAGTGGCGGCTCGTGGGATACAGCAAGTACAGCCGGGCTGCACTTGAAATTATCAGCACATACTTTTAAATAATTTATTCTACTAATTTTCCTGAATTCAGATTAGAATTATGGAATTCCTATGGTAAATTAAAAAAATCTCAAAAAAAAAAAAAACCACCAAACAAAAAAAAAAACCGTATTGTGGCCAGATCGCTCATTCAGAAAAAAAGCACTTTAATCTTCCCGCAATTCAATTGGGAAAATCGTTGGTTCAGCCCAGAGCGCTGATAAGAAAATTGGCAGCACCGTTGCCATGACAACGGTTACGTAAGCACTTCCTCCGGCATAGGCTATAATGGGGGTACGCAGCTAAGACTCAGCTCATTCAAGATTTTGAAAGGTCGGCAGCACTTGTGAATTCGACTCACTGATTGGCTCGAGAAGTGAGGGAGGGGGTAAGGAGAATATATGTTCTTAAAACTCTGGACTTTATATTGCTGAATTTATCAAGAAGGTAAGCCTGAATAGACGCTTATGAATGGATAATTACCCATCAAAGCAGTATTGTTTTTAAGTAAGCAAGAACTGGCATTGAGAGGACATGGCGAGCGAAAAAATTCCTTAAACATAGGAAATTTTAAAGAGCTTTTAAAATTATTGATATCTGAATTAAAACGCCTTTTTATGAGGGCATCACTGACCGATTCGCAAGTTTAAAAGAAAAGAGGATTGATTTGACTTATAAAAATAAGTACGTTTTTTTTTTTTTTTTTTTCTTTTCTTCTCAAGTTATCGTTACAAAAGAAAATTCTAAGGGAACTTCGAATCAGACACGGATTAATGCAATTTTGAGGATAAGAGCGGCTGGTTGAAATTTATGTCCATTTTATGGAAAAGTAAAATAGGATCTCTTACTTTTTTATGTAATTTCTTTTATTTTCCTCGGTGAGGGCTTAATCCGCCAGCTTTCGAATTCAATAACAAAGATTTTCCATTCCTGTCCGGAGGAGGGGGGGGGGCTCATATGCTTCCGGCTGCACTAACAGTTTTGACCACGGGCCGCCACTGTGTAGATTCATAACTGAAAAAGATTAGCCATTTACTACATTAAAAGAAAAAAAACCAAAAACCTTAAACTAAATATGCACACTGTAATAATTTAAGGGCCCCTCAAAATGGAGGGCCTGGGACATGTGCCCTCTTGCATCTGCGATAATCAGGGCCTGAGCACACCCACGATGAAGGTTGCAGGTAGGGATGGACGCGAGACGTGCGAGACGAGAATCGGGGCTGTCTCGTCTGGTCTCGCAGTGGTAAACCTCTGTCTCGTCCCGCGTCTCGTCTCGTCTCGCAAACACTGTGTTTCGTCTCGCATCTCGCAAAGAAATTGCTGTCTCGTCTCGCGCGAGACGCGAGACGTCTCGCGAGTCTCGCAAAATTAAGAACTGCGATTTCGTTACCATTTTATACTAACTTATT
The DNA here is from genome assembly GCA_038373885.1 of Cheiracanthium punctorium. Lineage (NCBI taxonomy): Eukaryota > Metazoa > Arthropoda > Arachnida > Araneae > Cheiracanthiidae > Cheiracanthium > Cheiracanthium punctorium. The sequence continues at coordinate 150,687 of JAWZYV010017274.1, forward strand.
ATTGGGATTTTATTGAAAATTAATATTAATAATAACAATTACTTACATATAGCCACATTAGTAGATATATTAATAACTATATCAGCATATATCGGCATTTGAAGTAAACGAAATTGAGATTTAATCCGTATATATAATGTCACACCGAAATGCCCGTTCTTCGCACTGTAGTAAACGAAAATTTTCCTAACATGAGTAATTTCAATTAATTCCAGTGATGTGGAATCTAAAATAAAAGCAAAATTCTTTGACTCTTGATGTAAAGTTTGCGTCATGAGTATTAAACTGGCATCATGGCAATATAATGACTCAAAAAACTACGTCAGTGTCATTCGCGATCAGAAAAGTGAAAAGCTTAGCGGTTTGCAGAGAACTCCCGACTTTCAAAATGTGTTATTTCTACATCATACTGTTCAAGTTATAGCATTAAATACCTCAGACACTACATGAAATGGACAGCCGTTTGTTTTAAAATAGCTGCGCAGCCGCTCTTCATACGAGAAGTAGCGAATATTTTCCTAAAATCATATCTGCATGAGACAAAACAGATTTTTTTTTTTTTTTAAGTTCAAGTAATCTCCTCTGTTGAAATTACTGCGGGATGTATTAACAAAATTAGAATAACTTATCGTTCAGTTGGTTGTAAGATAACCCTTGAAAAATTATAAACAGAACACTTTTAGTCTTTATTAAATCTCTACTATTTACTTTAACGTCAATTTCAAGTCTCTAAAATATGTGTAATTTTTATATTAATGAAAACAAGATTACATTAACGATAATTATAATTATTTGCCTAATATTTCCAATAACATTACCGTGTGTGCAGTTTTAGATTTCATTATAGTATCTCAGTTGGTTAATAGACGTCTTATTTTTTGTTTATATTTTAAATTACTGAACAGTTAATTTGTTGACGACTATCCGTTTGTACTTTTCCACAATAATTTTTAGCGATAGTACTACAGTCGTTATGTTCGCCCTGTTTACAGAAAAATTAAACCATAATCCCCCTAATGTATATCCAGTGTGGATTTTTAAAAAAAATGAAAAGACATCTAACAGGCGAAGGTAATTTTAGAATAGGAACCCAACTGCAAGATAAAATGATGGGGAGGAAAAAAATTTATAAAAGTTTTGCAAGCCGAAGGAAGGGAAAACATGATAATATAAACGAAAAGAGAAATAGTTTTAAAAAAATTGCCTGCATTTCTTTCCGTCCGATATTAATATATAAGAATAAAAAATGTCATTTTAATCTCTTTAAAATAGGCCAACAATAGAGATTTAACCGCCCCTAGAAAGTTGTTACCAGGGTGGGTGCCCTCCCCCCCCCCTACGCACGTCGCAACGTGCGGGAAAGTTTGAGGATAATATCGGTACAAGGATATTTCAACCAAGGATATTCAACCATATTTCAACCTACTCAGACTAAGCATCAATGCGAATGCAAGTTGCTCTACTTCTAATCTCTCTCTGATATACCCGAAACCCCTGTGATATATCACAGGGGCAAGGGGGGCGGTAGTCCGGTGCCCCTGAAGAAAAAGGGGGCCCATATATCCCGATTATCTGAATTATAAATTCATATGTACTGAAATAGTAATTGTGGGGAAAAAACTGAATTTCCTCTATAATATAGGTATTACCTAATTGTCTATCGCTAGATCAAGTTAGAGATATTTTTTTGGGGTGATAAATACGATTTGATTAAAGTACAAAAACTACAGTTAACTGAAATGCAATTTTCGAGTACAACAGCGGTCAAAACTGGGTTAAAATGCTTAAAAAAGGGGGCTCAGTAAAGGGGCTTAATGCGTAAAAAAGGGGATAGTAAGGGGGCCCCAAACTTAATACCCCGGGCCCCGTGTAAAAGTGGTCAGATTTGAACATACCGTACCGTCTTTCCTATTTACTTATTATTTTTCTTTCAACTCTTCTCTGTTTTCTTTTTTTTCCCGCCTCTTTCTTTATCCTCTCCTTTGTGTGTTTTGTATATCTCTCGTCTGTTCTAATTTTAAATGTTACGTGTTTGTGCGTATTGTAGAGTGCTGATAGTATACCAGGACTGAAAACGAAGGAGACGCAAGTTAAACGGTAGAGGATTCAGGCAAATTGTCGCTTTTCAGATCGTATTTATGCGAGACGGAAAAAAATGCTAGAATTCTCGCGAGAAATCTCGCGCGAGACAAGACTCTGTCTCGTCTCGCGTCTCGTCCCGCAAAATATTTTCTTTCTCGTCTCGTCTCGCAAAAAAATGCCTGTCTCGTCTCGCGAGACAATGCGAGAATTCTCGCGTCTCGCGTCCATCCCTAGTTGCAGGGGGCTTAATCAACGCCTCCTTGATGTAGAAAGCTTTACTACTCCTACGCTACGAAGCTTTACGTTGTCACAAAGACTACGAAAGTGAAAACGTCGCAGTGGGGTGTTTTTTTTTAACAAATTAAAACTATTTAAAATTTTAGGTGAATGCTAAAAATATTAGAAAAAATCTTAAATTAAGCATTAAAATTAAAATACCTTTCTCACACAAAATTATTCATTGTGATCAATTTCCTTATCATATTATCTAATTAGTCATGGTTAAAAACTACCATTTGTTGTAAAATTATATTTTTTATCTTAAATTATTAAAATATTGCTATTGTGGGTGAATTTGTCATAAATTTTTAATAGTTATTTTTATTAAAATAAATACGTGAGCCTAATGTTGACATCAGTGCCTGGCTAAAGCAATATCTTCTAGATATCGAAGGCGTAACAACCAAGGCTTTGTCATCATTGCTATATCGCCTTAAATAACGTCATCGCAGTTTTGTCTTCAAAAGTAACACTATTTAAAATTTCTGGTTGCTACAGATATTAGAAAATAAATTAAAGATAAAAATTAAAATACCTTTCTGCTACAAAATAATTCATTGTGATCTACATTTGTATCATATTATACAGTTAGTGATGGTCAAAAATTGTCATTTGTCCTAAAATTAATTTTTTTATCTTAAATAATTAAAATGTTTTATGAGTGAAAAAAACTCACCACAAATTTAAAATAGACAAACTATGTGAAGTAAAATTGTGATGACGCAATGATTGTTAGATTTGCTAATGAAGTCTAAGCTTCAGTTGGAATGTTTTCTGTATTTATAATATACTGGCTAAAGGCCCCCTGAAGGTCAACAAATCAAAGTAAAGTTGATAGAGTAAGTCGACTCTTAATGAATTAGAAAAAGGAATACGCCGCATTATTGAATTTTCTTGAATCTATTTGTGTGGGAATATGTGTTGTTAAAGTTTCACTTAAAAGAATAAATAAAAAAGTTAGTTGTTAAATAAATAAAAATAGTATCTGATACACAATTGAATTCGGTATAACGTCTATGACAATACCAGATAATTTATGATGCTATAATAACCAAGTAACTGTAATAGTGCGCTAGTGTGCCAAGAGTGAATAAAGCAGAATATTTTGACTTCATTGCACGTTTTCACTTACAAACGAGATGAAACCTACGGCTACTATTAATGGTAACTTACAGTAATTACTTTTTTTTTAAATAAATGCTGGTAAACTATAGGTCAGAATATCCACTTTGTCAATCCCTCGCGAGCATTCGAGTTACGCTTTTACTGTAGTGAGGAAGGATTACTTTAACATATTAGAGCTTGCCGCAGTTGGCTAACTGCGAAGTGTCTCTGAAATTACTCTAACAAAAAATTAGTTGTATTAAGAAATCTGAGGTAACTATAATGCTATCGTAAAATATCACAAAAGTACCGCCCTTTGTTTAAACACCATCATGCTTTTCACAGGAATTTCATTTATTCTTAATCTACCGAATAAACGTCCCCTCCGCATCTCTTTCCTTCCTCTTCTGCCTGTTTTACGCGCAATTCTGTTTTTATTGCAGTTTAAAGTAAATCAACTCTCCGATCAACGCTCATCTTACGTAATCAGCTACCTGACGGCCGCAGAGAGAGACTCCGGACAGGCGTAACCTCTGTTGGCAGCATACAGGCTCGCATACCGGCTCAACGTTAGGCTGCTATAGGAATAAGATAAAGTTTTTAGCGTTATTTATTCCTTTCATAAGATTTGTCTTCGTAAATATAAACATGGGTTTGATTCATGCCGAATAGACACTGATTATTCGAAAATGAGGACATAAGCTTCCTAAATAGTGGTAAATGTATTGAAACAACTTATGAAAAGAGGGAGGGGGCGGGAAAATTTTTCTTTCTTTTATTTATTTATTTTTTGTTTAGTTGAATCAAATCAAGAGTTTACAGTATTTATTTATTTATTTATCAATCACTGCGACTTAAAAATATGTAGTATATGCAAGGGCGGATTAAAGGGGGTGGCGGAGAGGTCGACCCCCCCCCCCCCGAGAAAAAAGAAATTAATGTAAAAGATCCTATTTTACTTCCACAAAATGGATGTATATTTCAATCTTCTAACTAACCGCCTCCACCGACAAACTTGCATTAATCCGCCACTGAGTATATGTTTCTTTTAAAACAATTTTCAAACAACTAAATATTAAAAGGAAAGTACTGGCCAATATCTATATTTCTAGGGTACTTCTATCTGCCCCTGCCCAAATACATCCCAATTTTCCTTGCAGGTAGAGGGGGCGCTTTTGCGGTATTTTAATATTGAGTACTGTGGACAATATGTACAAGAACTCTCTCAGCGAAATCAAAAGTTTTGAATTTTCTGTTTACAGTCTAACCTCGATTTAACGAATTGATTGGGACCCACAAATCCGTTCGTTAAATCGAAGCAATTCGTTAAATCGAATATCAATTTTTGTGAAGAGTATGGTATAAAAATATCAATGCAAAATACCCTTAGATATAGATATGAAAAAAAGAATGATTATTGTTTACTACGAGCTTAAAAATTATAACTTATACGTTAGGCGATCAACTTTAAACTAATCTAAATTCTTTAATGTTACTTGCTCTTAAAACTTAATACATACATACTTATTGGCACTTTGGAAAGAAATCTTTGATAGTGCTTTGTTTTGACTTTCCAAAGTTCTTTGTCTATATTTTCTAACTTCGTAAGAACAACATCATCAACCTCGTGAGAAAAAAAAAAAAAATTAAAGCGTTCAAGCTGCAAACTGCTTCTTGGAATGTCACTTTTTTAAAATTCAATTTACGTTTCTTCATCATCTTCGCTGCTTTCAGAATCTTCATTCTCTTTCTGTTCACTATCGCAGGTACTGTACATCGCAAGACACATATTCTGTAAAATTTTCATTACTAGGAACATCTTCACATCCAGCCATTTGATCATGGTTATCCACGGCGTAATTGTAAATGACTGTTTCTGTATCGCTGTCTTCGTAGGCACTTGCTTCGTTTGGAGAAATGAGAAAAAAAATTATTGTATTACACACTTGGATTAGGGTGTGAAAGATTCAAAATTTTGTGTGCGAAAAATTCAAAGTTTTAGTTTTATGTGCGAATTTTATTTCATTGTTGTTCGTTAAATCAAAGCTAAAAATTCGTTAAATCAGAGCGTTTTAGCACCATTTATTTTATTTTATTTTATTTTTTTTTTTGTCCAAAAAAAAAAAAATATATATATATATACATATATTCGTTAAATCGGAGAATTCGTTAAATGAAAGTACGTTAACTCGAGGTTCGACTGTATATTGTAGGTGCTCCTGAGAAAAAAACGGAAGGATGGGATTTCTGAAAGGCCCTGGCCCGTATTTATGTTATGTTTGTGCAATGGCAGAAACCACTCAAAACTCTCGTCCGTGTCAGATTTTCGTTTTACTGCAGCGACAATTGTCACCACCCCTCCTTAAAAGCGCATTTCATGGTCTCTTTCAAGCAGTTCATTCTCCTTCCAACACCCTCTATTTAGCGCAATAAAAACCGGGACAGCACAATGGGTTAACTTTTAACTGATGAACCACCAGCAAACGCTCTCGGAATTTATGATGTTCCGTCAGATCATGGAACGAAAATCAAAGAAAAAGCCAAATCCCCCCACCCAAACACACACACACACACACACCTCCCTTCCTGCACAACCCAAACATTCCCCCATCTCGGCAAATAAACAAAAGCAAAACGCAGAAAGAGAGAAAAATGCCACACACTTTATGATGACATACGCTTTCGCGAGGTTTATCTACGGCAAAAATCTCGGCCGCTTTCGGCAAAAAATAGAGACGTCTCAATCCGAAGGTACCATCTTAACAAGCCCTGAAATATTGTCTCGCCGCCTCTTTTCCCACGCACCCCCGCAGAGCTCAGGGGTCGACACAACCTCCTCTACCTCCCTCTGGAACTCAACGGCCCCCCCAGGTAAAGGTAAAAAAGACACCGAAACATCTTAACTACCGAGCCGCAGGTAGCTCAGGTATTTTCGGCGTGGGGTACATTGTAGACGGGGCAATCTGACACTCCACCCCACCCGCTTGCTAAATGTGCGGTACGTTTTGCGCTTTGAAAAGCAGTTGTTGTCTTTGATCCCAAGTCCTGAAGTGGGTTGTTTGTATCCGACTCTGATGCAGTAGTTTTTAGATTTAGAGACAGTGGAATTTCCCTTTTTTTCCCTTCTTTTCTTTTCTTTTCTTTATCCCAGCTAACCATTTATTATAGGACACAAGCTATCTAGAGGAATTTGAGGATTTAAGGATTGCACCGTATGAAGAATGTTGGTGAAATCAATAACTTTCGCGTTCAACTGTCATAGGCCTGGCTGGCCTCTGTTATTTGATTTGATTAGAACTTTTCTTCACAGTTACCTCAGTTCAGGGCAACAAGAATCTTCAGAATAAAGACTGCGAATTATACATAGCTACCAATAATTCCGGAATAAATACTACCACTTTTTATAAACAGTAAATTTCTTTAGTTTTTGTGATGTTGTTCATACCAATTGTGTTAGCTATAAAGTCGGCTGTATTGTCATACATAACTTTTGCTTACTAAAAGGTGGTTAATTGCCTGCCAGCTATGCCGTGACCTTCGCAACTAAGACCTGTTGGCTTAAGGATTGCGTCATCCTAAGTCGGCCGATTTAGTTATAAAATTAAATATGCAACATGAAATTAAAATTCTGGTTGCTTATCACGCAACAAGACACTTACCACGCAACAAGACACATGTCACGACATTCCGACTGCCCCTGCCCTCACAAGTTCTTATTTCGAACAGACTTTGAAAAATAGTGTAAAATGTACAATAGCTGCTGAGTCAGAAGGCTCTTGAGAAGGCCTGAATTCTCAAGGGCACCTCTGATCTATATGGTTATTGGATTTGACACAAAATTTGCTACGGATGCTTTCGTTATTTTTTTTCAAGATTTTCTTTTGGGAGAAAAAAAACAAGACTTTTCTGCGCAGAACATCTAGGTTAAATCTGTATCTTTTATATATTGTTTTAAACACCTACAATGGAAAATTTCTGTAACCTTTGTAACTATTATACATAGCTGCTTTTTGTAAACAGCCATTTTCCAGTAATAAAACATCAAATTGCTAAATTTAACGGTGTTTCAAAAGATATACTTTTCACAAGCGGTTCATTACATCCTGTATCAAAATTCCATACAATTTGCTTCAGTAATTAAATTTTTACAGTATCTTGTAATCAAAAATTAACGCCAACTGCGATCGCAAATTAAACAATCCATAAAGATGCTTTGGAAAACAATTAAACCATTATTTATTCAATGAAATTATGTGGTCAATATGTGAACCACCAGATGCAACCACATGCGGAAAACTTAAAACAGCATGGTTCACCGTCGCATTTAAAATCTCTCATGTAACACACCTCACGTGTGTCGTTCTGCTAGATTTAAATTTAGCAACAGAAGCATGTCATTCTCTATAAACCATATCTTTCAGATGTCCCCACACATGAAAGTCGCAAGGATTAAGTTCCGGTGAAAGTGGGGGGGGGGCAAGCGTTGTCGAAACCTCTGCTTATGTCTCTGTCCGCACCAAAGGTATCATGTAGCAACTTTTTAACAGCTTTAGCGATGTGAGGGGGTGCTGCGTCTTGCATAAATACCGTGGTGCATAAATACAGCGCCATCTATAGGATGAAAATGGCGATTTTCTTTTTTTGCATACTTGAATTGCGCATGTTCTGAAACGTGTAGATACCAAATTTCACTGGAATATTCCCGGTAGTTTTCTCTCCAGCATCCCTTGAACACTTGTAGTTTAATTATGGCCACCCTGTATAATAACTAAAAATGGCTATTGTTTATCCAATCAAGTTATTTTTTTACGAACGATAATTTAAAAATTTATTTTTATAATAATAAAAAATAATAATAAATTAATGTACCAGTTTCGTTTTCCGGACCTTAGGTTTCGCAGCGGAAAGCGTTAATTAAAAACCATTAATAGTTAACCGTTATTTTTTGGCGAAATTATTAACAAATAGTACCGATTCTTTACCTGCTACATTCTCAAAAAGAAAGGAAGAAAAAAAAAACCTCACGAGATGCCTGCTAATTGTGTGGCAGTTTACTTCTTCAGGGGTTCTATTAAATGTATCGACATTTGATCAAAATTCGTAATCCTATATCTAAGCCTTCCCTTGTAAGTTCCCACTTACTGTTTTTAATTTTTTGTGCTTCCAAATGTTTGTAAATAAATAAATAAGGCCTTTTCTAGTTTACACAGATGAATCATTTATTCGATAAAATATATAAAAATTCTCAAATTTCATTCTTTGCCTAAAAACGCCAGTCATTCTATTTAAAGAAAAAAATGTAGGAACTTTTAAACGAAATTTTTGATATATTAAAAGAAGAGCATCCCCCTCTTGAAAATAAAAAGGAAGGAAGCGTATATATAAGCTCAAATGAAAGAGAAGGGGAACAATGTAAGAAGGAGTAACGTCTGGACTCAGACGAACATCACGGCAGAGTTCGCCGAGTGTAAACAGAAAACTACATTTACAGGCAAGGAAGTGGGTTGCTTAGTGTATCGTTTGCCTCACTATTGGTAGAGAAATTTCTTACAAGTTTTTCGCATTTCGTTTCGTTCTTTGAGACGTGACATGACAAAATTTTATTATTGAGAACACCTAGGCCTTTCAAGGCTACATTTCCAGTTTCTTAGTTACAATCCTTTTTTTGTTCAAACATTAAACTTTCCATCTGAGGCGTGATCACGTCAAAAAAAAAAACATTTTTTAATTTTTTTTTTCAATGTAAATAATAAAGCAGCAATATGAACATAGATAAAAAATGAGATAACAATATGAAAGATTGATGATGAACAAATTTTAGAAACAAAATACACAAAAACAGTAATTAGAATAATGTGCTTGGAAAGCGATCTTTTCTTTCATGCTGTACTTGAGAAAATTTTGATAATTCCAGTAATTTGTTTTCTTATTCTATTCAGATAAGCTAGGAATGAAAAAAAGAGCAGTACCGCTGCTTTTTTAGGAACTTGATAACTTTCTTGTTAGTAATAATATAGATTTCTAAAAATTACGGTTATGCAAAAAATCTTATTGTACTCTATGCTTTGGGAATCGGTTAGTTGCACCGGGTGAAGAGAGAAAAGGGCGAGTTGCACCCGCGAAATGAAGGCGTGGGGGCAATCATAGGGTATCCCTGTGGTCTCCCAAAGGACCAACGGTTGCATATTATCGGGGAACCCCCTAGAACGATAGCCGGACCCAGTGATGTTTTTTTGTGCCTCTCAAGGGGCCAGCGTTAGCACATTTTCGATGGGCTCCCTACAGGGATAGCCGAACCGAGTGTTTTTTTTTTATCCCGCAAAGGACCAGAGGTATCATATTTTCGAGGGGAGAGCAAGATTAGAATTCCGTTGCATCTCGTCCTTTGCTTTGATTGATAGCTGTTGACGTGGGTGCAACTGACCCTCGATATATGCTTTCAGGTAAAATATGAAAGAATTGTCATACTTCATACTTTGCTTATAAACTCTAGGCATTCCATAAAACACCAAGATATTGTATAGAATTTGAAATTCGATGGAATCTTATTGTATCAGGAAGCAGCAGAATTTCGATCCAAAATCAAATATTCCCCGCGCGAACTAACAACGTTTTTTCTCTTTTTTTTTTATACTGAATTAAGACATCTAATTTATATTATCTCCACACACACGCATGGGAGAAAAAAAAAATGCTCAGTACGCACAACGCTATCGTAACATTTCAACACCTAGGGACCACCGGCGAACCTCTTTAATTGAATTTCCTGACAGACGATTCCGTGTTCGAACGCCTTGTCGTCGAACACGAGATAACGCGGGAAAAATAGTAACGCGTGAAACAAAAACAGCAACCACCGAAATAACACATTCTAACAAGGACTGCTCTGAATTCCAGATTAGATTCGACAAGGCAAGACGTGTTGAAAAAATTTCGTCATGACTGACTTTATTTTCCCGTTCTTTTTATCAGGAGGAGCGATACAACATAACCCTCGCTGGTGTATCTCACTTCCACAGGTGAGGATATAGGTAAGAGCGCTCGACGTCTCTGTAGCGGTTTCCTGGAGATGGGCTGAAGGCGAGATATATTGCCGTGCCTGTAAAAATGTTATCAGGTCTTTTGCAGCTTTTTTTTTTTTCGATATTTTTAGCGCAGGTTTCGCTGTGATAGTATACAAGGAAAAGACCAGAGTAATATTTAAGATAACGAGCGAAATTTATTGGCAAGTATGAGCTGAAAATTTTGGTAAATATCAAGCATTATGGAGCCAATGTGTGCGAACAGGGTCGTGATATTCATGCGACTTTAGTCTAAACCAGGGGCAGCCTATACTAATTTCTTGACGTGCCCCTTCTAGTATAGATATTATTGATCGTGTCTTAACCTTTCAACTCCGTTGCAGAAGATACAGAGGTGAGGAATCCTCTTCTGTTCCTAACGCTGCGTTGTAACAGTTTTCGTATGATCCGGGTATTAAATTTAACATTTCGTACTTTATTCTTTTAAGAGGATTAAAATATTAGCTCAACCGGTGAAAGAGTTAGAAATGTTAGTTAGCCTGCTTCCACTAGGTATTATACTGTAGGTAGTCACTGAAATATTTTCGAACTTATAGGGAAGCTCCAGCAACACTATAAAGGAACAAAAAGAATATTTAAGAATATAACCCATTGCTTGTTACACTTACTGTAATATTATTAAAAGTAAAATATTATAAATTTTCTGGTTACATTAAAAATTTAGTTATACAGTGAGTAATAGTTTTTAAATATTAGTAATTACTTAACTAACACAATAACCGAACATAAGGTCAGATAGTTTCATGTTAAATTTGCGAAAAAAAAATGAATGTGTGTTCATACCAGAAATTTTATATGATTTTAATTTATAAAATTAAAATTTACAATTCGTATGGATGCAATAACGGCACCAGATATCAATGTTCCATTTTAAGCCATCGATACTTATAAAAAATAAATAGTAATTTTTTAAAAAAATATTTACTTAACTCCCTGTGAGTGCTATTTTTCAGTACAAAATTTTAAGCAAACATATTTTACAGAAAAATTTTTCAGTGCATAAACAAAACATCTTTGTCTAAGGAAAAATAATAAAAATTTACGTTATTCTTAGTAGAAAAATAAATTAACAAGTAAACATGGAACCAAGGGAGGCTCCAATAAGGGGGCTATGGGGGCCATGGCCCCTTCCGAAAATTTGCCTTACAACTTTAGATTCTCATACGTTACGATTTCACAAGTTCAATTTATATTTTGAACAATTTATAGACCTATGTAAAAAGTTCAATCGCCCGCTCCAAGAATTCAGTGTGGAGCCGCCTTTGCATGGAACAAGCCTATTAAACGGTTCAATTTACTGTTTGAGAAAATGTTAGACTGGAAAAAACATCGATGTTAAACAAACATTTGCTTTGCATACACCATAACCATTTCTTACTTTGGTTTAAAGCGTATAAAAACACGACGTTACAGTGATTTTGGCAAGAGCAAGCAATATGCTTGTTCTGCATACTACATACACCACTTGTTTCAAACTATCAGGTTGTAACGAAAGTTTTCCGCCAAATCTGCTTGGAAAACTAACTTCTAACTCCTTAGATAACTCTTCTTGATCTTTCGGTACCAAACCTGCACAGTGTCACGTGATGCAACAATAGTATTTAAAGCTGTACTCATTATTCGTTGATATTCTGTAGCTGACTTTTTGCAACACAACTGGAAGTAAAGGATGGTTCTAATCCTCTAGAGTGATAGTTCCATTTGACACACCTTGTACTTAATGAAAACTATATTTTTTTACAGGTTTCATAACACAGTGTTATAAAGTAAGTCTCTTTCTTTCAAATGCCAAAAATAATTTGACAAAATATGAGCAAATACGCCAACTGCTTTCTGGCGATGTTTACGGTGGCGGGAAACTTTCGTTACAACCTAATATTTATTTCCCCTGCTACTTAGTTAAACTCCTTAACAGTTTAAAATAAAAAATCACTGTTTACAAAAAGTGGTAGCATTCTGTGCATGGTGGCAAGTATACGTAAAGCATACAATAGGATGGAGCGAAAAAAATATTTATCTCAAAATTCCCATTGCCTGAGTCATTAAATGGTGCGAAACTGATAAGAACAAATTGTTTCCAAATTTCAGCTCAAAATATTGTTCAGGTTCCACAACTCAAGCGAATATATTTCCAGCTAATTTTTATTAAAATAATAATGTTTAATTAATTAATTGAATAATTAGTTATGTTTTCATATTAAATTGCTTTATTAATACGGTATTATCGCACGTCAGTGCTGGAAATCGTAGATTTAGAAGCAAGTGTCCACTTAGGATCTGATTCTGAAATGGAATGTACCTCAGAAAATGATGACGATTTCGTTGGTCAGGAAGCCAAATGTCGGAAAACGACTGAGGATGAGATTCCCTAAATCTCCAAGATAGACACAATGCCCGGGCTAGCCGTTTTTCTTGATAGAGCATGTGTATCGGAGTAATAATTATTCAATTAATTATTAATAATTATATCAATAGAAGACTAAAACAGACGCTTGAGGATATTCGCTTGAGGTGTGGAACCTGAAGATAGCAATATTTTGAACTGAAATTTGGAGACAATTTGTTCTTATCAGTTACGCACCATTTAATGACTCAGGCGATGTGAATTTCGAGAAAAAGTGTTTCTCGCTCCACCCTAGCATACAATCGACTGTGTGAAAAAAACATAGACCTCAAAATATTAGTGTTAAACATCAATGTCAAACATCAGCTCCAATACATCGATTTATAAAACATCGACATTTCATGTGGCATCCCTAAGAGAAAGGCTTAAAATAAACTGTCAGCTCTGTATAACGTTTATCTTGTAAAAGAATGTAAAAGCGTTTGAGGATTCAATGATTGTCTCTTCTTTGGCAACAAAATAATATTTTGCTTTCATTATCAATCATATATTTCCTCAGTTGATTCTTCATTTCGTTGCCCATCTTTATTTTTATTGCACATCTTTTATCTTCGGAAGGACAACAGTCTCCCTTTCTTTTTCTATTATTTCCTAGACTTATTTCTGTAGATTGATGCAAATTCTTCTCCTGAAGAAGTGTGTGTGGCTCGAACGTAGAGTTATTTTGTTTTATGCTTCTTTAGCTTCTATAATCATTACAGTTAGCTTTTAAACTATGCTGGGATATGTTAAGAAGGACGTTTACCCAGGGGCGTAGCCGGGGGGGGATATCGGGATATATTCCCCCCTCCGAAATTTTTGGATTAGTGGTCACAAGATTAAGGTGCTGTGCAGAAATTCCGTCTATTTATACACATATAAGTTCATATCACACCCCCCCCCCCCACTCCGAAAAATTTTCCTGGCTGCGCGCCTGCGTTTACCTAAATCTGAAAATTAGCCACAAGGAGAGATATATTATTATATTACTGAAATTGGAGTTTGAATCCATTCGAAATCAAGTTCTAGGAATCTAAATTTTGCTCCATTTGTCTTCTCTCAAAAGTAATTCTGAAAACTTTTCATCTATTCGGAAAATGAATGAGTACTACTTGGAAAACTGGCAGGGCTCCATTTCTTAGAAGAAATACTGTATTCTTCCGCAGTTTTAGGCAGTAATTTTATCTTCTATAAACAGTTTTCCTTTTTTCAAGAGTGGTTGAGACTTTATGAAATGATAAAAGGGGGGAAATATATATATATATAGATATATCTGTAAACTGAAAGTGATACAGTTCAGTCAACACTCATTTTGATTGAATACCAAATCTGTTTCGTAAATAGACTATACACTGAGAATAATTGAAGTTTCTCATTTAATGCTTACAAAAAAATTTAATAATAATAAAGTAAAATAAATAAAATAAAGGAGAGAGAGTAAAAGCTAGTTTATTCAATAATAAAACCTAGAAACAGGAGTGTAGTAGTCTAAAGATACCATTTGAGATAAACTCATGGATTATGAAACACTTCTAAACGTATTGGAATAAGGAAGACAAATAGTGCCAACACATAGATTGCAATACACTTTCCGCCATAATGTATCAAGGAAGACAAATAAGGCAGATGCATGGATCATGATGAACTTCAATGCGTGCGCTTTAGTACGTATTTAAAATATGAGAGTTTTTGAGATTTCTTTTTGCCGGTTCGTTTTATTTTTAATTTTTGTTAGGGTCTTTCAACACGGTCATTCACAAGTCCCAAGGACGGACGTTAGAAAAGGTGATCGTCTATACCGGTGACCAGGGGCGTAGCCAGAAATTTTTCATGGGGGGGATTACGACTACTACAACTCATATATATGTATACGTGTGTGTGATAATGTAGTGAAGAATAAACATTTCGTATGGCAAAAAATTCCTCATTGGGGTGGGGGGTTATGACCCCCTTAGGCTACGTCCCTGCCGGTGACAAAGAAATAGCAACAGAGGGCATATATGTTGCAGTATCACGATGCAGGAAGATACAAGACCTCTAATTTGATTGAAGCTTCGATTCTGAGAGGCTTGAGAAAACAAGCGGTGAGAAAGTGAAAGCTTTATCTTTGAGTATCTAAAAAAAGACTGGTGGTCTTGCGAGCGAATAGTTTTTCTTAGTTACTCTAAAAGAACTTAGTATTTGCGCGATTTTCGCGAGACCGTCGCAATCGCAAAAATTAAATTCTCGTGAAGTTCTTTTTTTTTTTCCCGCTTCAAATATAAAAAATCAGAAATTTGTCCCTTACCAAACTTTTATGATTTATTGCACAGTTACAAACTCTTTCTTTCTTACAATTATTTCTTGAATATAAAACAATAATAGAACTAATAGAACTCAGCTCATTCACTTGCAATATTTATACCAGCTCCTTTGAAGCCTTTCAAAATGTGGAGGAGGCGGATGAACTTTTTGGAAGAACTGAAGTTTCTTAAAATGCCATATGAAAAAGATGCTCTATATTTAGATATTTTCGAGATTTTTCAACTTCGGTTCTATTCATATAAAATTCGCGAAATTTTCAGCCCGCGAAATCACCGATATCTTCATTTTCGCGAAAATTACGACTCGCGAAAATAAGTGCTTTTATAGTATTTCCGTTGCAAAGTGTTAGCTATTAAGTCAAATATGAAAACTAGCTTCTGCCAGGGGTTTCCTTCACGTTAAATGGAGATAAAACAGGTAAATCGCGAAGTTTTGGGCGAACAATTAGTTATTATTTTTTGTCTGTCATTTTTCCATACAATACAGACAATGCAGCATTAGTATTTGCAGTAAAAAATTAATGAATTTTTGTTAAAAACAGAATATACATAATGTACATAAATAAAATATTATATATATCATTAAAAATAGCAAACTACATGCACGAAACAAATACTCGTTAGCCATCCAGGTTGTGTAGTGGCTGAAGAACCATTCTACCACGCCTTGAGTTTGGGTTCGATTCCCGGCTCAAGTGTTAACCCGTCCCTTTTTAGGGCACACATGCAATTACTATGGAATACAATTAACCACTTTTTGTAAACAGTAAATTATAAAAGCACTTTTTTTTAGCAATAACCCACTCTCATACGCAGTTAAAAGTTTCGTTATATCTAAGTCGAAAATTGTTATTTAAAAAAAGTGGTTAATTATGTCCCATAGTAGTTGACAGTTATGATAGAGTATAATGGTTGCCGTTCATTGGGTTACCATAATAGAATGGCCAATACCTTCGGGCCGTTATAGTGCCGAATGCCTAACTGGCAAGTGACCACCCGTTCTTAAAAGAAAAGAATCATTATTTTGATATATAAGATACTCATTATATAGTCATTGAACTCCATCAAAAATTAAAAAAATATTGAAGGAGCAGATAAAATTCAGAGAGGTCACCGTGTTACTGTACGATTATTTTATTGTAAAATGTAAGATCTGAGATGGTCTAATATTTAAAGTTAAATTATCCTGCACGTAAATTCTCCAATGTTGTATATTTCTGACATTAAAAGCCCATTTATTTCAAGTGACTGCAGTACTACGATAGCATTTTGTTTTATTTACATAAATAATCTCGAAAAGGAAAAATCTTATTGTAAGAGAGTCAATTATGACTATAATATTTAATAGAAATAAGTATTTTATACAATACCGGAATGTATCTCTGCTTTAGATCCAATACTTCATATCGGGGGGGGGGGTAGAAACCGTAATTGGATGTTTTTTAAAAGTTAGCTTTACATGTAAAAAACACATATATAGATTAACATTTTCTCATTCAGAAGATTTCTTACGTTTTAAATAGTTATAATTAATAATAAACATACAAAGAAAAAACTATATGCATTACAGACAAGAGACCAGACTTTTTTTTTTTTATTCTTGATTAGTAGTATGAATAAGATTCATCATTGCAGTCTTGGGAAGGCCTAAGCAGTCTAACCTCTGAATGATTTGCTGAAAGGTATATAGGCAACATTTATGGTATTTCAAAGAAAATTTTCGTTAATTTTTTTATATGCAGGTTTGGCGATGGAAACAATTACACAGTTAACTTCTACACTTTGAGTGACATCATGTGGCTCTATAAAAATAATAATCTACGCATTTTAAAACTTGCTTTTGCATTAATTAATTATGAAATAAAATGCAAACTAAAGAATATTAAAAATATACATTCATCTTTTCCCTGAAGTTCATTATAATAGTAATAGGGTAATTTCCAATTTCTAAAATTACAACACACATTTTTCATGATAAACTATAAGTACAGGTTTAATAACATAGGTTATCGCTACACTTTTGTCTTTTAGATAAATGAATCCGGAAAGAAGATTCTAGTTTTTTTCTTTCTTTTTAAAAATAAGGATGAAGTACTGTCGACACATATGATGAGGTACGCATTTTGCAAAAGCTGACGACCAGGAGCTGCTCGACACGCTAATCAAGGTAAGCATGGCATCGGGGCGCCATTTCGAACTCAAAAACTTGAAAACAGTATAAAAGGGTGCCTTTTTTACATTTCCAGGAGGGCGTCACGTACGCCCCTGCTGACGGCAAATCTTTGACATCATAGTTTTGGTATTTCCGTAGTATACCATCAATCATTTTCAGCAACAGTGATTTATCCTCAATCTGTGCAATTGAACTCCACTAACGTTAAACAGTTAATGCAGTTCTCAGCTAAGTGTTGACATCCACAATCCTAGAGTAGCCGTTTACTTGCATAACTCATTATCATTTTTAATCTCGCCATCTTCGAGTGTTTTGACTGCCAAAATGATTAAAGTCAATTTGGTACGGTCGACAGTATATACATAAGTAGTACAGTTTTTTCACAGCCATAAAAAGTATCCCTGTATAAATAAAGGATATCAATTTCCTAGGAATATAATTTTTGGAAGTTTTCTTTCAGATATACTTGGGCATTAAACGCAGTCTGGTAAATTATTCTAAGTGTATCAAATTAAAATAAATAAGGTTTAAGGAAAGTTTACTGGTCTATAGTAGGGATGAATTTAAGATGATTTAGAAACTTGCAGTTGCTATGGGAGACAAAACAGGCCTATTCTCACTACTGTGAAGGGATTTTCCAAGCGCCATTTTTCCTAATCGTACATCTCTATAGTAAAGTATTTGAGAATTTTTACAACCAGAAATTGAAGCTAGAAATTTTTTTATAAGATTTTACAGTAATTTGGAATAGATGGGGTCCTCGATTCTTCTATAAGGGTGTTTGTCTAGGTTGTTGAAGTGTGGGTAGAATGACAGCGGAATTCTGGAATCGAAGAGTGTTGCAAATGAAGATACACATGTGAAGTCACGAATAAAATGCTACTTCACATGTTTCTCATTTATTTGCATGCATCAAAAAAGGACGTGAGTGAAAAATAAATTAGGTTATTTAATGCGCAAACTAAAATTATTTTGTAGAAAAAAATGTTTTCTCTAAAATTAATCGATACCCCTTTTACTTAATGAGATGTGTTTCATTTTAAGGAAATTGGGATATGGGAAATATTGCCATACAATAGTGCATTATTAAGTGTTTCACTAAGCTCTGTAATGTTTACACATGAAATGGAATATCAATCATAGCATAATTTCAATAAATTATTCTGTTTTTAGATTAATTCAGCGATCATTATGGAATTTACACTATTCTCACAAACATTACGGAATTCATCTAAAAACAGAATAAATTACGGAAGCAAATGTTATTTTTTAAATATATATAAATAAAATTTTTAAATGTATTATACAAACTGAATTTTACTATATAAAATCAGTAGTTTTTACAATTCAAGCTTACACAGAATGACTGATGATAAAACTTTCGGATTACACAAATTTTGTGGCTAATGTCGTTAACCTTACCTATTTTGAATTTTCCTCCGTCTGAGTGTTTTATTTACATGTAGTAATAGTACTAAATTTGAAATTGTTGTAATGAATGATTTTTTATGCTTTCAAAGTTATTATCAGTAAACAGATATCTACTTCTTCAGATATATCAGTAACTGACATAAAAGAAAAATATAATTGCTCAGAAAAAGTCATGCTGTAGTTTGGGGTATTATATTATTAAAACGCTAAGTAAGCATATATATATATAATTATATAACATATATATATAATTATGAAAAAAATTACAATAATCCTTCTCTTATAATATATAGGTACATAGATGACATAATAACAATAGCTACTGACAATACTTATAGTGATACTGACCACCTACCCATAGCCTACCATTCAGCCCTAGAACTAATAAAAAATCCTAATGATAATAGAATAATTAATTTTTTAGACTTACAAATTAGAATTAATGATGATAAGAGTCTATCCTTTAATATATATAATAAAAGAAATGACTTTAATTTTCAGGTTAATACTTTCACTCATTTCACTTCATGTATGCACACTTCTGTGTTTAGAAATATTATCTCTAATCATAAGTATAGAATAGAGTCTCTATGTACCAATAGTTTTAAGGCCAGTAACTTAACTGACCTATGTAAAACTGCTATAAAATATAATTATCCCAGTAAATTTCTAACTTTCATTTTACACTCATGTCCATAAATTAAGGATAATTCAGAATCACACAGAAATTGATCTCTAAAGTAAAAATTTCACCTGTGGAATGATCACACACATCTTGAAGAAGAATATGCAAATTACAAGAAACCACCAGATGGCGTGGATGGTATGTCACAATGACGAGAGTGTAAGAGAGGGGTATATAAGGAATGGTGGCAAAGAAGTAAAATTGTTCACAAGCGCTGTGAAAGCCTTTCAGTGCAAAAACCGCATAGTTATGGCAGAAAGGAGGCATTTGGATGATGTTTTACGTGGCAGAATTATCGGACGACTGGAGTGTGGACGTACCCAGCTGGAAGTATCCGTGGTACTTGGAATCGCCCAGAGTGTCATCTCCAGGCTTTGGCAACGATTCCAAGATGATGGTAATGTGAGTAGACGTTACAGCACAGGTCGCCCCCGAGTTACAACGCCGAATGAGGACCGCTATTTGGCAGTTACTGCCAAAAGAAACAGACGGAGTACAGCATCAGACCTGTCTCGTCAGCTCTCTTTAGCTACCGGTACGACAGTTTCAAGGCAGACCGTTTACAGACGCATAGGGCACATTGGTCTATATGCTCGTAGGTATGTCAGATGTGTTCCACTTACCGCAACTCACTGTCGCCTGCGATTAACCTGGGGTAGAGAGCATGCATTGTGGACACCGCAACAGTGGTCTTGTGTGATGTTTTCCGACGAGTCCAGGTTTAGTTTGGAGTCTGATTATCAACGGACATTCATCTGGAGAGCGCCAGGTACCCGTTACCACCAAGAGAACACCATTGAAAGACACCGTTACGGTGGTGCAGGATGGCTCGTTTGGGGAGGAATTATTCTTGGTTCCAGAACTGACCTGCATGTTCAGAGTGTAACGATGACAGGCCACATCTATCGGGATGTCATTCTGGAACAACATGTACGTTTGTTTCGGGGCGCCATGGGTGCTGAATTTGTGTTTATGGATGACAACGCCCGTCCTCACCGTGCAAACATTGTAGACGAATGCCTTCAATCGGAGGATATCACCCGTATGCATTGGCCAGCATACTCACCGGACTTGAATCCAATAGAGCATGTGTGGGATATGCTTGGCCGAGGAATTGCAGCCCTTCAACCCCCTCCCACCTGTCTACCGGAACTTCGGAGTGCATTGCTTGATGAGTGGTGTAATATTCCCCAAGATCAGATTGATCATTTGATACTCAGCATGCCTAGGCGTTGTCAGGCCTGTATTGCATCGTCCGGGAGACATACTCCGTATTAACCATCCTACTAACCATGTTATACTGTTTTTTGTAAATAGGTTCTTTTTTAAAATTTGGTCAAGGGAGTAAAACTTGCAATTTTTATTAATTATGTCAAACATATAGCATCTTTTTTGCTCTTTACTTTTTGTTTAATAAATAGACTTTACAAATAAGTCAAATTTGTTTTGCTTCTTTCTCTTTCTTTGCCTGAACTTCATTATCCTTAATTTATGGACATGAGTGTATATCCTCTATGTAATCAAAAAAACTGTATGTCCTAATCAGAATATTGGTAGGTGAGGATGGGGTTGGTTGTTGGTTCTTTCTATTAAAAAAAAAAAAAAAAAAACATAAAATATATATCTATATATTTTATTTAAAAAAAAATCTATAATTAAGAAAAGTTGATTACTGGTACTTTTTCCTTTTTTATGTGAGTCTGTAACCAATGAAGCCATACAGAGTATTGTTCTACCTAAATATTTTACAATTATATTAGCATAAATAGCAATTAATAAATGTGTATAATTATTATCAATATCAATACTGTTAAAATTATTTCTACAGTTTTTCTCCTTTTCCACAACCTCAACTAAGTACTTCTTAGCTACTGCAGCTAGTACTACGTAAAACATAGGCTAGCTATACTAGTGTTATATTTATTTTGTTATTTATTCATTTAATTATTACCATTTTTATTCTTTTTATTTATTCATTTAATTATTACTTTTTATTTATTCCTTTCCTTTCCATACTTCCAAAGTATTATTAATATATCATTATTTTTCACACTCCATGGCATTACTTGTCTATTGATTGCATTAAGCCTTCTCTGATGGCAACATGCACTAATACTGCCTCCATTACTGAGCTTTGATCTTCTTGTCGGTCCACTTCCTCGTTGTTTATTTCTAATAGCTACGGTCGCGCCCCCAAGTTACAAAAGGACCCTAATTTTGGTCAGGTAACTTGCAGAAACCTAGCTATTATTGTTTTTTTCGATTAAATTGAAATGTGTGTGCGGTGGCGCCTGATGATAGAGCACACCATTTCAATATTAATTCCATTTTCCGTCTATTTGTGGTTACATGTCATTAGGCTTAAAAAGCCCACCAGTTCTAATTTGGCGCTTTATATCCAATTTATCCACTCTTTCATTGCCTTAAAAGGCTATATTTAAACACTTATCCGGTATAAGCTCGTTAATTGGCACCATGTGCTATCTACTTTTTTATTTTTTATATTTTTTTCACTTTATCAATGGATTATCTTGGGATTTCACTTCACGTAAGTAAGCTATTATATATTATATATATATATATATATAAATTAACTCACATATCTCAAGAACTATTAGACGTAGAATGCCGAAACTGTATATTTAGGATTGCTGTAATATCTAGTTGTGCACCTCCCCTTTCGGTTCCATTCGACTGGGTAGTTTATCTACAGGACCGCCCAAAAGATTCGAAATACATTACGCTCTATGGGCCGAAATTCATCAAAGCGTTTTTTTAGAGGTATTGGGCTATTTCAAACGACTCAGAAGTGATATATGCTGTTAAGAGTTACAAAATGAATTTCTCCATTAAAAGAAGTGTCTTTATCATTTATAGTTCTGCTACAGGAACACTCAAAAGATTTCCAATACATTACGGTCAATGGCAATTTTAGGGGCATTTATCCATTTCAAGCACAATACCGTCCTACCATATAAGTTAGGTAATGGTCCGACCACGGTTACGTGCCTCCCTCAATAACTACGCCAAAAGTCGCCAAGCTTGCCGACTATTGTTGTACGTGTGCATGTATTTAACTCTCAAATCTCAAAAAATTTTAGTCGTAGAATGATGAAATTTCATACGTAAGATTGTTGTAACATGTAGTTGTGCATCTGGATTTTTGGTTCCAATCTACTGGAGAGTTTATTTACCGGACCACCGAAAAAAATTTCAATACTTTAATATCTATGGACATTGGACATCTTCAATATAATTTAACTGTAGACAGTCATTGTTTGGTCCATGCCCAAAATCTCGCCGTCTGTCGTCGACCTTGGCGAGTTTTTCCAAAATATCGCCAAATTTGGCGATAGTCAGTCATTGGGTCCATGCCCAAAATATCGCCATTTGTCATCGTTCCTGGCGAGTTTGGCGGTGGTTTCAGTTCGGTTGACAGACGCACGATAAGATCCGCTTCACGCTTCGCCTGCCTATTATTTCCAAGGACTTAACCACTGTGCCATGTTGAAGCATACTTCATACTTTGAAACGACATATAAAATCTTGGTGGTTTCGTGTGTGTGTGAGAGAGTAAAAGCACACTCAAGTGCGCAAAATAAAATCCGGAAGAATTTCAGATTTTTTTAAAATTTATTTATTGTGTGTGTGTGTGTGTGATCTGTAGGTCACACGTTACGGACATGCATGTGCATCCATACAGGAATGGGTTTCAGGTGGGGGCTTGAGCCGTTAACATAATCCCCATGCAAAAACCCTTAACTGGTTAAAAATTTGTGACGCAGCATTTTACTTCATAGATCTGTGAATTTTAAATATGGGTCTTAAAAATAATGATATCAAATTTTGAGTGACGCCCTGCTGGGAATTTTAAAGATTTGTTTTTAAATTCCATTACAGTTACTTTCGTTTTATTTTCTAAAGAAGATTTACGCATTTAAGCAATGCTTTTAATTATGAAATACACTGTCAAATATATCACACTTTCACTGAGTCTATAAAATGTATTCAAATGAATTTATTTCAATAATTTAATTTATCTTTTGCGTCACGCTATCCAAAAGGGCAAGCAAAAATTTCATATACATTGCACTTAGTTTGGTTACTATGACACTAACTAAATATTTACGTAAATTCTACTTGCCCTTTTGAATAGCCTGACGCAAAAGATAAATTAAATTATTGAAATAAATTCATTTGAATACATTTTATAGACTCAGTGAAAGTGTGATATATTTGACAGTGTATTTCATAATTAAAAGCATTGCTTAAATGCGTAAATCTTCTTTAGAAAATAAAACGAAAGTAACTGTAATGGAATTTAAAAACAAATCTTTAAAATTCCCAGCAGGGCGTCACTCAAAATTTGATATCATTATTTTTAAGACCCATATTTAAAATTCACAGATCTATGAAGTAAAATGCTGCGTCACAAATTTTTAACCAGTTAAGGGTTTTTGCATGGGGATATCATTACTTTTTAAGGGTATGGTCAGAAGATAATAAATTAGTTTCAAGAGCGAATTTCGGAAGTTTGCTTGACACTAAGTTATGTAAATAAATATACAAACCTGTTTTCATGCAGTATCAGAGTATTTGATTAAAAAAGTCACAGCAAGTTCTTTTGTACCATGTAACAGAAAATTGACATATTTTTGTTAGAATTTTATAATAAGTGACATAATACTGATTATAATCAATAATTTTTTGTGTAATTTTCTATTTATAATTTGGGTCGAGTACAGATTAGTATCCCTGCCACCATCTTTGATTTTATTTCATAAATTTGCATTCAGTTTAAGGGGACAAGGGACGTTAAAACTGAAAACTGTCATTTCTTAATTTTTAGTCTCCAATCATACGTAAAAATGTTTAACACAAAGGCTTACATTTACATTAATACTATAAATAAAAAATTAAATCTTATTTTAAAATATATATTAATATCTTTGTGAAAAAAACGCGCATTCGATATTTTCTTCAAAATATCCCATGCGCATTCCAAATTAATAAAATACTGTTATTTTTTTACAGTGTACTTGTAATGCATATATGAACAAAACTGCGCATTAAATTTTCAAACAAAAGTTAATTAATAGAGATATAGGAATTTAAATGTAACAATAGGGTGTAAATTTGAAAAAACGCTACATCTTCATGAATTTATTTTTTCTATAAAGCTTACCCTTGTCACACATAAAAATTAATGCGCAGATATGCTGATATATATAATGCAAATGCATACTTAAAAAATTATAGCTTTCTATTATTTTGGAAAGCGCATGGAATATTTTAAGTAAAAAAAAAAAAATGCTTATTTTTTCAAAATAATATCAAGTTTTCATTTTAAAAAATATTTATTTTTTAATTTTTAGTTTCAATATAGATACAAACTGTTATGTTAAACAACTATGATTTTACGTTAAACAAATTTACGTATAATTACAAGTAAAAATTCAAAACTGAAAATTTTGAATATTGAACGTCCCTTGTCCCCTTAATGCTAAACGTAAGTTAACTTTTTTACTATAATTATATAACTATTGGGCCCCATCAGTGGCCGAGTGCATAGCACTCTGAACTGGGAGACGGAAGGTGCCTGGTTCGAAACCAGGTTGCGTCCGCCGACCTAATCGTTCGGAGTTTTCTGCGGTTTCCTCCAAAACAGCGTAAATACGGGTTAGGACCCCTTAGAAAGACCCCCACGGAGGGCACCCCACGTCTCGGCTTAGAGCCTACGTGTAGCTATAATCGGCCGTAATTCTAGAATAACAACAACAATATATAACTACTGGTTCTATTGTTTTAATGCATTGTGATTCATTAATTTGCATTCAGTATTAATTTAATAATCTTGTTCTTAATTAATGATAATCTAGTTACTCGTTCTATTATTTTAATGCAATGTAATCTATTAATGCAATGTTTGCTTTCAGTTTAAAGCTATCTCTAAGTTAAATTTTTAACTGTATTATGATAAAGTATTTAACTAAGTTAATGATACATCTCAAAATTGTTGATTAAATTAATTAATGACTATAATCATTAATAAAATAGAAAATTACTCAAAAAATTATTGTTTATAATTGGTTTTGTGTCGCGTTTTAGAAAACTAACTTCATACTATGTTTGTTTGTTTTTTTATCAGTTGATAATTTCATTTTTTTAGAGAACGTTTAGATGAACTACGAGTTTAAGAATAAGGGTTTTGCGCTGTTGATTTTCTTAGTGCTTCTGAAGCGTACTTACGTTCCATCGTGAGAAAAACCGTCCAAAATTCTGAATTTTTAGATTATCAGCCACCCAGTAGACCAGAACCCTGGACATTTATACATCAGTTATCTACCATCTTCAGTATCTTATCAACTCGGCTTGGGTGGGCACAACATCTTGTTTTAGATGCCATCTCCGGCCTTTAAATGTCATACAAAATATAGTGCATGCATAAATTTAGATTAATTAATCAAATTTCTATCTGAAAAGTATTGAACAAAATTTAAAATCTGGTATTTAAAGGAATACAAAATAAAAGTGAGAAAAACCTAAGATTTGGAAAAAATATTGGTTTTAAAATTATAATTCAATAACTTCAATAAATTTTATATATACATGAAGAGTAAAAGAATTATTATTAAAACTAGTTAGTATGTAAAACTACTATTTATTTTCCTTTGAATACTAAATATTTATTATTAATTAATTATGTGAGCTTTCTGAAGAGAAAAAAATTCACTGAAATATTAATTACATATTGAATTTTCCAAATAGAATTAATAATATTAGAAAAATGAAGACTTAATTTAATTAGAAATAGCTATCAAAATACTAGGGAAACAAAATACTTAAAGAAAAAGTTAGGAAGGAGTTTTACCAAAAAATACTTAAATTAATTATTTTTTTAATTCAAAGTCTTAACTATTTTTAATTATAGCAAAATAAATTACAGAATAAAAGTAAAGTATATAATAATCTGTAATTATTTTTTAAAATGAAATAAAACAAAAACGACAGTAACACAAAGCTCATCTAGCAAATATGCGACGTCGGGGACAGAACTGAAGTCATCCGCTCAGAAATCGGAAGCGAAACGCAGTAGCTGTCTAAGACCAAACTGGTTTACGATATAAGTTAACTTGTACAAATCTTGTCACGGATCTATTGACATCTGTGATAGTTGAGAGCGAAAAGCAAAAGGAAACAGAAATATTATTAAAAGAGTGACTAATTTAAAATATAAAGGATAACATATTCAAAATGAAGAAAGAACGGAATTATTATGTGTGTATGAAATCATGGATTGAGATTGAGCGCCGAGTCATTTCCCTTTAGATTTTTTAGGTCAATTCTTTGCATCAATTTTGTCCAGAGCATATTTATAACAATTTGGAACACTGATGAAAATTGATGATTAATTGAACCCCCCCCCCCCGAAAAAAAAATATTAAGAGCATTCTTATCCTTAAAAAGAATATTTTCTTTTCGCGTCCGGCAACAGCACTGTATTCATACTCCCTGCCTTGTTTACCGCCTCTGAAACAAGATCATTTTCCGTATTTTCTTACGCGGGTTAAATAGTTCCCTCTTTGAAGTGGATTAAATAAAAAAAACGAGTTTTCCTAGCTTAACCGGCGACGTCACTCATCGAATTTGGCACCGATTAAAATCATATATTAATTGTAAAAAATTCGTTAGAGCGGATTCCGAGATCCAGAAGAGAACAACAAAGAAATTCGAAAACTGGCTGTATATATAAGTGTCGCGAAATTTTACGGTTGGTTGGTTGGGGCTGCCTGCGTCACTAGTAGAACTGTCGTTCTAGATGATGAGCGTACATTTACAGCATAAGCTGAACTTTTTTGCATTTGATTCGTACTGAAATGCTTCAAAGCCCGCCATCCCTTTCAAATGCCACTGCCGTCCTCTAAAGGTATTCTTACGCCATCCCTAATGGTATTTTGTGAGGTGATAAAGTGTGTTTTGAAATGGAAAAAATCTTTCGGATAAATTGACACTATATAAAATATTTTTCGACTTACTCGATAGAATGGTGTTTTGCATACACCTGTAAGGAATAACTGGAGCTTATTCATTTATACATTTTCGGAGTGAATCAGGTATAATAAAGTTGTTTTCCAAAATATCTCTTTTCCTCTTTACAAGCTTACTTATTGCAATTTTTTTTTTTTTTAATTAGATGTTTAAATGGGGGGATAATTCGGTTACCGGGTGTCCTCGCCAAGCGCCGATGAGTCGCCAAGATTGGAGGTTGGTCGAAAGTTTGTTTACTTTAGCTTTAGAGTCCGATCTCCGTTGTAACCTGTGTGGATTGAGTTGAGGTGTTGGATGATGCTGTAGTTTAATGAAAAAACGCTCGGTGGGTTCATTAAACGATACCAGGATGTTTGGTAAAGGGATTTTGTGATTGGTTAAGGCAATTTAACTGTAATCGGTAAAACGAGGTTATAAAACGAGGAAATTTGAAATCGGTGAGTCAGTTCTTATTTTGTGTTATTGATGTTTGGTGTGTTTAGTATATGTTGGTTTTGTGGTTAGTTAGTATAAGAAAGAGTTTTGGTGTTATGTTATTAGCTGTTGTGCGTTTTGGATATTTTTCAGGAGTTTCTTTAGATAAAGGTAAGTGTTTTTTATAAAGAATTTTTGCAATTGCTTAAGGTTTTCAATGTGATTTGTAAATGTGTATAAGTACGTTATTTAATCCACCGATGTTGTTTTGAGTTGAAAACGGGCCTGTGTTTGCCCAGTTTACATTAGCTGTATGAGTAGGTTACTTAATTCACTGTTGTTCTTTTAGTTAAAAACGGTTTACTGGTTGCCTAGTTTACATAGCTGTACAACTAGGTTGGTGAATCCACTGAGGTTTTTTTAGTTAAAAACGGACCACTAGTTGCCGAGTTTACATGGCTGTACAACTAGGTTGCTGAATCCACTGAGGTTTTTTTAGTTAAAAGCGGTCCACTGGTTGCATAGTTTACATAGCTGTACAACTAGGTTGCTGAATCCACTGAGGTTTTTTAGCTAAAAACGGTCCACTGGTTGCATAGTTTACATAGCTGTAGAACTAGATTGCTTAATATTCTGAAATTTTTTTAGTTAAAAGTGGTTTACTGTTTGCTCATTTTTAATTGCCTGTTACTGAATTTGCTGACAATTTTTAGTGTTAAGTATGGATGGTGTATTTTGTTTTATTGTTTTTTTTTTAAAGTGGAATATCTGTGGAATTTTAATGTGTTAAAGTAATTTGTATTTCCTGACAGTGCTCAACATGTTGTATTATTTTATCGTATTCTAATGTGGTGTTTCACACGTGAAAAATTTGGCGACAAAAAAAAAGCGCCAAGTAGCGGGTGTTGGCGAGAAAAAAAAGTCGCCAAAAATAGGCGACACCCGGTAATTGAATTACTCCCTTAAATGGAGTATAGAAAACATTTTAATGCATGTTTACAGTAATAGTTTATACTAAATACCCCTAAATAAATAAATAAAACTAAAGAAATATAGTTGACGTACATAAGTTCTTTTTGGAGCTCCTTGTGTATCTTTGTGTAGCCCTAGGGGTTCGCGAACTACCAGTTGGAAATCGATGTGTTAGAGATTTTTAATGTTCCGTTTAGCTGTTGACGTCTCAGGTAATTACTGTATACGTTTCAGTTGCCAGTTCCTGGAGAGGTAGTTGAGAGTTAACATTAATCGGGAGCCGAAGACTATTTTTTGTGTTCTTTTGATTTATTTGGAGTGTTTTTTAAATAACAATATTCATATTATTGCCCGCTTTGTTAATTTAGAAATCTTACCAAAATCCGCAAGACAACTTTTGAATGGTGAGGTGAAATTTAAATTTTGATATTCGCTTACATAGACAGAATCATTACATTACTCAGTACAGCATATTAAACGTTTTCTGAAATTAAGTGAAAGAAAGCAAAAAGCGATATCTACAACAGGCATTCACGTTATCACACATGAGGTCGTAAATTTGAAAGGCTCAAGGATAAAACGGCTCATAAAGTGTAATAAATGCATGTCAGGGAATAAAAATTTTTGACCAAGCTGGGGGTGTTGAGGAAATGAGCAATGCCGGTTTCAAAACGTGCAATTTAAGAAGGATCACTCTGCAAATAGAAGTTGACTAAATGACGAGCAACACTGAGAAGACTTAATATCATTTGCAGTGATGCATTTTATGCAGAAGAATTCGCACATCATGTATTCCTCAAGATAAAATTTAATGATTTCGCTTGAGTCGTAGTGGTTTTGAGAATTTACCGGAAATGTTTTATCTCTTCTCTTCAGAATGGTAGTTTTATATTCAAATTTATTTACGGAACTGCTTTGTAGTTTTTTGGAACGAATACTTAGTAATATGTTGCAATTATTTATAATTTTCTTTTTTTTTTTTCGCCTTGCTCGCACGTCATAAGCTCGAGCTCGATTTTCAAACAAGAATTTAATGTATTTTATCAGCTTTTTTTCTATAAACACAATTGATGGTGTTTACTGATGATATGGTGTAACAAAAAACTACTATTTCCACATCTTTGCTGAATATTTTCTGCTTTTCACTTCATTGGCGACTTTCACACAACCACCGCATAATATATTACGTCTTTTTATATGGGCCAAAATCAACAAGTCATGTAAAGGTAACAATAAAGTCCCTCGCATTCCAAAGAGTACCACTCTTAATAGAAGAAAAGAAAACCCCTCTAAATTTACGTGTTTGTTTTGTCAAGATTATAAAGAGTATGAATAATGCACATTATAATAAAATATAGTGTGAAAAAACAGATAAAATATCATTAAAATTGCAAATTTAACTTGATTATTCCAAGCTTGATTCCCTTGACGACGCTTTTCAAATTCACAAATATTTGAATCAATAGAAAATGTAGAGATGCATGAGATATTTTATTTTAAAAAATCCCCTCAATTCATCAAGCAATTGTCATACTTTCTCAAAGTTGATTCTTTCCTTGTGTGAGGTTTTTGATGCATCCATTAAAACAATTGAAGGGAGAGAACTAGCTACATAAGAAGAAACATGTATGAATAATTTACCACTTTTTTAAAGTAGTAGTCTTTAAATAAATTTTAAAAAAAGATAAAACTGCGAGCGATTTTATGGTTAACTGACTGACTGAAGTTTTGGTTTTCATGGGGCGCCGTAGGATAAAAGCTTTATCACCAGTGATGAGTAGTAGAAATCATGTGGTTTTTTATCTTGAGGTAGGGTTTATGTTTAAATTATAAGTTTATAAAATGCTAATAAGATTTACTGTTTACAAAAAGTGGTGGTTTATATTACGTTTGTGTTGGTAGCTATGCTGCTTATTGGATGGACATACGTACAATATGTTAGCTTATTAGATATGTTCAATATATTTTCTGTAGAATAAGTATTTCATTTATAGAACTGAATCCATTCTTCAGGGTTATAGGATACATACTATTTGATCACCTAATGGCATTGCTATTGAGAAATTTCATCAGTATTTTCTTTTTAGTTCTTTAGCTAAATACATATTAATTTCCAGTGGTTATTATAATTTACAGTTAAATAACTAAAAGTGTTCCAAAGTCCTTATATATTTAGATATTGCTTCGGAATAAGATCTCCAGAAAATACGCCTTTTATGTTTATTTACTCAATGATTTTCTATTGTATCTTTCGGTGTTCCTTACCAAATATTGTGATATCCATTACTCCAGAAAAAGCTTTGACTGAGTGTGTAGAGTTAAAACAGAAAGACAGTAATCAAGACGAGCACTAACTGGAGGTAGCAAACCATACCAAACGTCTAAAAAAGAATACAAAGAATTTTACTTTTACGAAATAAACCTTTGTTACACTTCTGATAAATATTATTAACCTTTATCAGAAATGTTAAAAAAAAAGGATATATGAAATTCAAGATAACATTAAAACTCATTTTCGTTATAAAATATTTTTCCAGTCGATGAGAAACTGAAAACTGGGAGATCGCTGAAGTGTACAGGTTATGGTTTCTCGCTCGAATGTCGATCAAACTGACTGGAGTTTTGGTGGTTTTCTCCAGGTGTAACGTGACTGTTAGAACTTGTTGAAAAGTCCTCCTGCACTGCATCCTTCCCCAGACAGTGTGCCTTCGTACAGCCTTACGGGTGTAATTCGAAGAAACAAAATCTGCCTCACGATCTTGGTACACAAGTCAAAGTAAATTTATTGCATTAGGGACTAGAAAAATTCAGGTTGATTCTGTACCAGCTGCACTACGCACTGGAATAAATGAGAAACCGGTGACTTTTTAAATGCCTGAAAAGCTCTTAAACATAGAATTGCACAGGAAAATGTTTTAACGAGTGACACATTTTGCAAAATTTTTTATTTTTATGAATTTTTTCCTAAAAATTTCGTAATTGATACAGGTTATCGATTATTACAGTGTACGGTACAACTCGTAAACAGACAATTCCAAACACATTTAATGCCTAGGATTTTGTTTATTAATGATTTGTGTTCAGTTTTGAAATTTTCTATTTGCTGATGATCTGAAATTATTTAAAGAGATACGGTCTGTTAATGATGCTTGTCTTTTACAAAGTGATCTTAATAGTTTATATGAATGGTGCACTGACAACAAACTACTTCTTAATATTATGAAATGTAGTATTCTTAGCTATTCTCGTAAATCTCAAACTTTAATTTACTTATATCATATTAATAATCTTCCTTTATTTTGTTCGGATTCTATAACTGATTTGGGCGTTGTTTTTGACAGGAAACTTGATCTCTAAAGCTTACAAAAAACTTGGTTTTCTTAAGTGTAAAACTAGACTTTTCTAACCTTCACGCATTAAAAATTTATACTTTAGTTTTATATTCTCTAATCTTGAATATTGTAGTCTTATTTGGGATCCGTATTATAAAAATAAAATGAAAATTCTTGAGCGATTGCAGACTCAGTTTGCACGTTATTTATATTACAAAAGTAATCCTATTTACATTCCGAATATTTCTTCATCTTACTTGAGAAGTGTTTTTGGTCTTCCTAGTTAAGTTCTCGTTGTGATCTATTTTGTTTATTATTTTTTTATTATAAAGTTGTCAATAATATGGTAGACTGTAGTGATATTCTTCAGACTATTTGTGTAAATGTACCGTACAGGTCTCTTCGTACGTAGTCATTTATTTGTGGATCCAATTTAAAATATAATTACATTTACTTTTCGTTATATAAATTTTATAAAATTTATAATAAGTTTTCTTTGGATTTGGATATTTTTAACATGTCTTTTAAAGTCTTTAAAGTTAAGTGTTTTGAACTTTTGCAGTCATGACTGGTGTTTATTTTATCTCTGTATTTTATTTTATTTTAATTTTGTCCTTTTATATGCATCCCTGTAGATGGATTTTAATTTGTAGTGTGCATTTCTTTTATAAATAAATAAATAAATAAATAAATAAATAAATAAAATAAATAATAATAATTATTTTTTTATGTATCAAAATTACATTATCATTGTTATTTTTTGTTGATCTTGCGTTTTTACCAGTATCTTCTACAACAGATGGCACTAAAATCTTTAATTCATGTGCTCGTCGCACTTCATTTATCGAGATTACCAGGCGAATGTTGTCTAGTGTTGAAGTTGTTTGTCTCTTAAAACAAGAGATGTCAAATTTTAATCCGTTGATTTATGATTAATGGAACTGCTTTTTTATACCAACAGCAAAAACGTATTTTTCAGCCGCTATATATCTGGAAAAATAATAGCATGAACTTATTACTTTGTGCATTAATAGTCAGACAGTTTGTGTTGTCTTTTGTGCTGTTAAGAAAAGGGCGAACAGATATACGTAATATGGAGTATTATGTGATATTCTGAACATGAAACGTACACATAAAGGAGGCAGGGACGTACCTAGAAAAAAATTTCGGGACGGGGAGGGGGGTCCAAACCGTGAAAAAGGCGGAATTTTTCACAAAAAGATGTCATCATTATTATTTTGTTAACAAAACCTGAAATTTCGGGGGGGGGGGGGTTCCGGACCCCCTGGGTACGTCCTAGGAGGAAGTGTTTAGAATGAATTATTGGTACTTCTTTTATCACATATGAGGAAGTTTAAAATAATGGTCCTAATCGAAGAAATGGTAATTAAAAAAAAAAAGACAGAACTCTCCAATTAGAGCACTTTGCTTTTAAACAAGATAAATTCTGTTTGTCAGTTTGTGGATTTGATTAGTATACAAATCCACAAAAATGGACCTATCAGCCTAAAATTTTGCACAGATGTGTAAAATAATATAGAATAAATGATAGTCCACTTTAAAACTTTGAAAGTCCACCCGTTCCCGGAGTTTAAGAGATTTTTTTACGTCTTCCACGCAGAAAGCTTTCTGTAATTGTAACCAGTGAAAAAAGTGTGAAATAAGCATCGTGGTTGCCATGTGTGGCGATCTTTCCGAATAGAGTATCTTAAATTCTTAAAGTAAAAATAAAAGAATAATAATGATTTTTTTAGTTTATATTTGTAAGGTTATTTTTTAAATTATAATATCGTGTACACATAGGAAATCAGAGCAAGAATGAAATGTTTTATACGCGAAACAATGAGGATCGATTTCCGAGACTAATATATAAAATTTTTTTGTTAGGCGAAAAATAAAATGGCTGATATAGCTATTTTGAGAAAGTAAGTTCGAGCGGTTTGCACAGTTTTAGGCTTGGCCCAATCAATTGAGAGCTTAAGGAACTAGCATTTTTGAAAACAAGTGTATAGGTTTTATTAGAATATATAGCATTAAATTTTAATTATCCGTGCAGTAATAATGCAGTTATTAGTGCATTTCAAGCGATCTATCTTCAGAATTCTCGCCAAATTGAGTAAATTGATTTGAATTGGAGGAATTCCGCCAAATTTCAGAAAATTGAAGTCTTCGC
Source organism: Cheiracanthium punctorium (assembly GCA_038373885.1). Lineage (NCBI taxonomy): Eukaryota > Metazoa > Arthropoda > Arachnida > Araneae > Cheiracanthiidae > Cheiracanthium > Cheiracanthium punctorium. Next base: position 185,149 of record JAWZYV010017274.1, read on the forward strand.
ATTTAGTACATCGGAGTTAACGATGAATAAAACACGTTATAGTTGATAATTTAAAAAATGCTGCTACTTTTCAAATAAATGCCTGCTTTACCTTTTGGCGATCGAACCATATAAGTGACAGATATTTCCTATTTGGATTGCTGTTAAGTCAATGCTTCGAATGATTCCCTGAAAAAAATCTTGCAAAATGCTGTATGTTGGCACTTTGGCGAGGCTTAGATTTGAAACTGAAATATGTGATAAGACTGGTTGCATGTCCCCGCTTGCTAGCGGAGTATCCCGCTAGTAAATATATAAAATTAATTTTGCTTTGCAGAACTTTGCAGCAATTTGCTCCTTGAACTGCGTAGCTTAGAGCTTTACACACGGATCAAAATTTAGGATGAAGCAGCGGCCTGGCCAAAAATTTTTCATGGGGGGGGGTACAACTACTGCAACTCATATATATGTATAGGCGTGTGTGGTAAGTGAGTGAAGAATATACTTTTGCATGACAAAAAATTCCTCATAGGGGTGGCGGTACGACCCCCTAACCCCTCCCCGTGGCTACGCCACTGGAATGAAGCAAAGCATATACATCGGGAACATGCGGTCGAAGGGTGTAGCATAATAGAAAAAATATTCTCAAATAATCCGACATTAGAGGGAGTTTTCTCTGCTTTGGATTTTTAGGATCTGTGCATGTAAAAGACAACTTTCAAACGATAAATTAATTATTATTTGTTTAAGGGAATCGACATGCAATCTATTTAATTTTATCTACTTAAATAAGTATCATTTTTATCTACTAAATAATATGATTTTTATCTGCTTATAATAAGTAAAACTCCATATTCCATGATTAGCATCGCAGTTGTCGTAGTAGCAAATTATATTATTGCCGCTTAAGTTGTTAAATTCAACAATCTTACCAAAGTTGATGTCATTTCTGGAGCTCTTAGACTCGGAAAAAGACGTAAATGTAAAAGGGAATTTTTTTTAATTAAAATTTAAATATCACAGTAAAATGCTATATGTTAAAAGCGTATCACGATTGATTCATCTGCCTAATTCATCGTTTTTCGCTTCATTGCTTTGGAAAATGAATCATAATCCACGTGTCAGACCTATTTGCGTTTCTTGTTCCATTATGGTAAAAAGTGCATCATAATTCGTATCCGTTTTTGTGTTATGACAAGCCTACACGAGAGGCATCAGCCTAGGGGCTGCCTGGGACGAAGGACTTTTAAAAGGGTTCTAACTCGCAATCACGTAACATATGAAGAAATTCCCCCAAACTCTAGATAGCTAGATCGACAGCAGCGCGATAGGCCGAACCCGGGACCTTCACACTTCAGCCATCTCCCATGTTTAGTGTCTCATCCACTCGGCCATGATGGGGCCATAATCCATGAGTGGGCTCTCTTTGTATTGCGTGTTTCATTATGTTTGAAATCAAAAATAGTGAAAAGTAATTAAAAATCGGAGAAAAAGTGGATTTGGGGAGTTTTTACGTTGTTTATGTTCTTTTCTATGCTTGTATGCATGTCTGTCCAAAATTTAAAACAAATTAGTCAAGTCAGTTATGAGTAAACGTTGAACGCACACACGCAGCTACACTTGCACGATATACATACCTTTATTTTTTTATTAAATAGATTATTATTATTATGAAGAACTAGCTATTTGTATCAATTTACTAATTAATCCTGGAAATGGCAGAAGGATAAAACGCTGTTAAGTAACAACCACTTTTTGTTAATAGTTTATTCTTTAAGTATGTTTATTTATTTATATAGGCAGCTGGCTGTGTGCCGCGCCATCTGGCAATCAATCAGGAAATTTACAAAATTGGTCGGTTATATTTCGTAAAAGCTGGGGATTATGCTTTAAAGGTTGAAAATCACATTTATAGTGTCTAATTCGATGTTTGACAAACTTTACAAATACCGTTGAAACTCTTCGAACGGTAATAAAAGCAGAAATTTCTCAAAGAGCTGTGCGAGTTTGTAGCACTGGGCACAGAAGGAAAATTTTGACAGTCGCGGGCTTGTAACGATGGGAGTGAACAAAATAAACACGGGTTTAAGGGAGTAAGAGTTAACTTCCATTCTCCCACCTTTTTACCTACGCGAATACTTCAACGTAGCACGGAATAAAAACCACTTCTGATTTTCAAGGGGCTTAGAGGGTTAAAGCAGTGTCCCCTGAATTGAAGAATGTTTTAGGTTACTTATACTTGAGTTATATCCAACCTCATGGAATGGAAAGCCGAAGAACATAAGACATTACATACTGTCTACAATCTCGAAAGGTGTATCTTCACAATGCCTGGGGATTTCGAAAGGGGCGTAGCCAAAAAAATATTTCGTGGAGTGTTAATATCCTGATATCCTACCCCCTCCAACTTGCCTACACCTTTGACCATGGACACATACCCAAGTAAGGATTCATCGCAATTTCCGGCATCTTATTCGTAATGCACCTGACTAATAAGTCAGGTCTTTTTAGAACTGAAGGATCAACTCCTCTTGCCATGTGTTTTGTAGGAAGTAATTTGATTTAAAGTAAAGGTCTATTAATTTTCTGGTAAGTATACTCCACTACAAAAACATTTTAATAATTAGAGAAGAACTATAATCGTACAACAAATGGCAAATTTTTGAATATCAGTAATTATATAATATGATAAGAAAAACAATAGATTATTTATAAATGAATGGTGTATTTGAATTTTTATCTTGTATTTAAAAACTAGTCTATGATTTGTTACATTTGCTGGAAATTTCGATTTGTTTACTTTAAAAATGCAAACTTTTATTTCAGTTTTCCTTATCGGGGAGACGCTTTTTATTTACACAGTGTAACCTGTTTGGAAAGAGAACCTGTATAGAGCAGAAACCTATTTAAAAAGATTTTTTTAAAAATCAAATGAATTAAATGAAAAACGTTCAGGTACTCTCTTCTTTTGAAACTCCCGCGAAATATATTAACATAACGTAGGCTTACTTTATTTAGTTGTAAGGTGCACGTCGAAAAATGATGATTATAACAATCACTTTCAATTTTTTATGAAGAAAATGTATTATATTGTACTTTAATTCATTTAATCCAACAAATCCTAAGATAAGCTCAACACCGACTCCCACAATTCTGGTTCCTACAACTCCAGAATAAAATTTTTACAACTGTAAAAAGACGAAAAAGTTATCCTAAAAAAATGTAATGAAATCCACACTGTTCACGCGATTAGCTTGAAATTTCTTTTAATTATATATGTAGCCAAAAATCATTACTATATTAAAAGCCTGAATATTCATTTGTTCCCTAATATGTAGCAATATTTGGACATTTTAAACTTCTTGAAATTGTTCTATTTAAGTAAAAAAGTTTTAAAACTGTCTCATCTACGTCATAGTATTATTTTCAAATGCACTGATTTGTAATTCTCGCAATTTCAGTGCGTTTGAAATAGCTTATCGAAATTATCCTTGAAATCTCGAAATTTTCGTTTGCGTGTTGCCTCTGATTTTGAATAAATTTGACAACTTAAGTTGGAGCAATATTACTTCTGTCATTGCAATAGCAAAAATAGAATATGAAATTATTTATTTTCTGCGGACAAAGATTATATGTATGGAATGAAGACCATTAAGAGTATGACTTTTTGTCAAGTATAATATATAACTGTATTTCTATAGTTAATATTACCCCTCACCCCCAATTGAAATTTTTTCTCAAATTCAGGATGAAAATTGTTGTATCTATTGGAAATAAAATAATTGATTTTTATGTATTTCTTTTCTGAGTGTTTAATTATTAATATTTAAAACTTGTTATTTTCTCTAAAATTATTTCCTTTATCACTCCTAAAAGATGTCTGTAATTTAATATATTCATCTCAAAATTCCCGAAATTTTATTTTAAATATCGTTACTTGTAAAGAGGAGGGTTTAAACCCGGATATAAAGTCATAATATTGATATAAATTTTGGCCTTCTGCTTTAAATGGTGCTGCTTTTCTGTAATAATTATAGGGCAAATGCATCCAATATAGTAAAATACGGCCAAAAAAAGAAAGTTCCATCACCCAAAACTGTAAGTATGGCCACCCACTCACTTTGAAAGTTAAGTTATGCATGCAAGTACTACCATTGTGGATTGCGGGCACTAAATTAGGGATTTCCAAAATATTTCACCTTTTCAGTTCAAGGTTTTTTATATTTTTAAAAATTTCGAGAAACTTTTAGAAAAAGAATTCGTATTGTAAAGTATGACTTACTCGGATCAAGGTAATAATTATTCCTTTAGATTTTAAGAAGTTAAAGGCCCTCGACATCCGGGATTTTAGAAGGCACTACACATTCTTTATGCAAGAGGATACAATTTTTGCATTATCTGTAGCTTCATAAATATCAAGTGCTATTGCCAACCTCACAAGTTTAGGCAAAAAGTGAGCTAAAGCGAATTCAAGTGCAGCACGCGACCGAAACCTGAACACAAGCTCGAGCGTGCACATTAATTATCGCACGAATTGTTCATGAAGGTGAACGTTTCGCTAAATTTCACGTAAAATTTCCCTACATGATTTACGCGATCATAACACTTCTTTCTTTTAGGCTAGCCCCCTTTGTGGACGAGCCACAGGCGTGGGTGCAGGTAGGTAAATCACCGTTACTACTTTTGCATTTGAAATCACGGCTGGGCCATTTTGCCCCTAACAAAAGAGACTGCGAGATCAAATGTTAGGCCCATAAAAGCCTCCTTCAAAGCCTCCTAAATATGCTATAATAGTCACACGCAAAGGTGCCGATTCTGCCATTCGACCGTTGTTGTGCATAAACAGCGCCAAAAGATCACGATGGTTCAACACCGCCTTCGGATAACACGAATCCAAAACGTTCTTTAACGGCTATCTCTCACTCAATAAATCACTGGAAGTTCCTGTTTGCTTAAAGAGTTTGTTTATTTTTTTACTGTTTTCTCCTGCTTTGCATATACGGTTTTTGTGATGATTACAGGAGGGTAAATGAAGAAGAGAGCGAGAGAGAGAGAGAGAGAGAGAGAGAGAAGTTTTGTGTTGGTTGCTCGTTTTTTTTTATATTTTTTTATGTAACCTCCTCTAGAAGTGAATGCAGGGGGTCACTAGCCTACATCGCGTGGGTGTCTCTGCAGACGAAACGATTGTTACGTTCATGCTTTGTTTGGCCTGCTGTGGTTTTGTTACTGAGGCAAATTACTCAAGGAAATAAGTGAATATGACAGAACTGAAAGAAAAAAAATTGTTATGACTTTTCGCTTAGTGTTAGGGTTATGTGCCTCACCACTCAGGCCAGAATTCTTTAACATGCAATAAACTGTAATTTCAGATTAGTGCACTTCAATTTACCTTTTCAAATGATATTTTAAAGTAAATTCATAACAAGTTCCAGCGAACTCGTTTACAAACATTTTTTGCCTAGTTGAGGCAAAAATTTGAATTTTTTTAATAATTTATATTTTTATAGGGCAAATACATCCCCTATAAAAATATTCACATTTTCTTTTAGCAATTGTAAAAGAAAATATACACTTATATCATAAAGAACTGAATAGTAAATAGTTTTTGTCTTTAAAAGAATTCTAACACTTAGGTCAAACCACCAGAAAATTAAAATAGGTTTATTTAAAAGAAATGTTTTTTTCCTGCAGTTCCTTACTAGTTCTCTTTCATTCTAAAATTAGTAAAAAAATGCTATTTGTAGTGTCACGTAGAATGCAATAACTTTTCGTTCCAAATGGTAGGTACATTTATTTGTCATAGGTCTTGTAGGGCCGTACTACGCTCGGCTGTATATGCGCAGAAATAAATAAAAGGTAACTGCATTGAGTAACATTCTGCTGTACACACAAGTCTAAAACGTGGCGGGAAAAAATTCCAAGTTAAGAGACTTTGGGAGAAATACTGGAAAAATGGCACAAAAGTAAGTTTAAATCTCACTTTGGAGATATGACTCCGAATATTTGAAAAAAGAACAAATCAAATGTAATAAAAATGGGATCTAAAAGGTTAAGCTGTGGTCTAACAGGAGCGTAGCCAAAATTTTGAATTTTAAAAAATTAGATGTGTCAATAAATCAAGCATTTCTGTGGAGAATTCTATCTTTTTCACCTTTTGGGCACCCCCCAAATTTTTTTTCGCTGTGCTCTAACGAACAGATTTTAATGCAGCAAAATGCAAATTTTTACTATTTGAAGAATAGAACACGAATTTATGAAAGAAAAGAATAGCAGAATAGATAATCCTGCAAACTTGTAACTATGTGATTACAATATATTAACAATATGGTTACTAGTTACAATATGATATTCAATTTTTGAGAGATCAAGATTTTAAAATTGAGTGAAAAGAAAGTTACCTGTATTTGTACAGGCGAATGGCTAATTTGCAAAGAAAAGGAAAAACTTTTTTTCCAGTAAATACTTGTTTGATCGGGGAAAAAATATAAGAATATGTTTAACAAGAACATTTTTTTTTAACCACAAACGCAACATAACGTTCAAGAACACCTGAGACGGAGCCCCTGAGCGGTATTTGTCAGTTTCCAAAAAAACCTATTAACTGGAAAAATGCGGTGTTCTTGCTTTACATTACAACAGTTTTCTTATAAACAAAACCCAATTCTGTTTCAGAGAAGAAAATTGGTCATATTAAATTATTTTGCATTTATTACAGCCTCATTTTTTGTTCTTGGAAAGTAAACTTTACCGGGGAGTCCTTCAGTGTTTGACACTAATTTCACCCTGGCTCCGCCTAGTTATCAGCGGTGCATCCTATCTACCTACGATCTCACCACAAAACCATCAATTTCGGCTCCGTGCTTTCTAGTTGTGAGTAGTACAAATACAAAAGTGTGAATTAACAAGTCTCTTGTTAGCAGTGACTTGAACCAACTGAGTGCGGTTTATAAATCGGGACCACCCTTATCATGCTGTCCTGTAGGTCCTGAGGATAAAAAGTTCCGCTATACCACTTCCTTTTCCTTAGTTTTACCTACCTGCGTGGACAAAACTTTCCCATCGTATAATTATTGCTTCAGTCGCAGCCAACTACCGTGGAATTTCTTTTCCCACTTTGTCTCGATATTTTCCAATTTGACGTTTCGATGAAATTATTTCATTTTTTTAGGAGGTATTTTCCAGAATTGAAGCTATTTTCCAAACTGAAACTGTCGACGTTCCCTTGATGCCGCCGCATTTTTACCGCAGACAGCGAGACATATCTCGTTTCTAACTGTTTCAGTTTTTTGCGGCTTGCATATCATAACCCGCAAAGACATGGTGGCATCGTTTAGGTGATGACTGCTGATGCATGATCGTCAAACTACAATTAGAGCTTGTGTCAATTAAAGAGTAATACTTCAATTTCCTCTGGGTGACGTCGGAAGAGGGTTTAATGGTGTGGTCCTTCAGCCAGGACGTCTCCGCCAGTTTTTGCCAGTGCTCTCGGCAATCATTGGCATAGGGTGTTCTCGTGATTAGGTTGGGCCGATAGTTTAGAGGGTTTTGTTTTCCAACGACAAAAGGTGCGCTTGCAGATTTAATCGTTCCCCATGAACTTTGTGGTTTGGAGGAATGTGTATGTAGTGTGCGTATAAGGAAAACTTGCACGAGGGCTATTTGCCGGGGCAACTCCTCCTAGATATAGAAGGCTTGAGAACAGAAACTTTTATGTCATCACTAGGTCCTCTGAAATGTCGTCATCACGGATTTATTTCACAAAGTAAATCTATTCAAAGTTTGTGGTGAATTTAGTCCCGCATAAATCATCTTAATGATTTAAGATAGAAAATTTAATTTTACGACAAATAGGAAATTTTAACTATCACTAATTATATAATATGATATAGAAATAGATTATAATGAATAATTTTTTATCAGAAAGGTATTTTAATTTTTACCTTTAACTTAAGATATTTTCTAAAATTGCATTACCGACCAGAAGTTTTAAATAGGTTTACTTTGAGAAAGGAAAATTGTGATGTCATCTTGGAAGTCCAAGTGGATGGCATGAAAGCTTCTGTTCTCAGGCCTTCCATATGTGGTAGAGATGAGACGGGCGCTGCCCGAACCGGGCTCGAGCACGTGAAAAATGTCTCCTTTATCGAGCATACTCCTTGAAACGGATTTTAAAGAGCGATTTATCGGGAAAATAAACGTACTGATGTGATGCTAGGACTTGCAACAAAATAATTGGTGGGTCAAAAGCTAGCTTTTTCACATAATTTACTAAATGGTGTGTTGTGCTATTTCATTTGCGTATATGTGTTAAAATGCTGTTAATTCAAAATTTTGTCCTCATTATTTACTGGTCTATCTTAGTTAAATGTATATATTCACATCGTATCATAAAATATCTTTTAAAAGTAATTTTGTTTCTATCAACTAAATTCTTATGCAATAATATATTCTTATGCGATTCTATGCAAATATGCAAATTTCTTAAATTTATTATGCAAAATCTCTTTTCTGGACGTGTTTTAAATATAACATTTTTTAATGTCACTATAGGAGATTTATAACTTGTATTTTTCTGTATCTAATATATCTAAGTACATACGAATGTTTAACACTGATGTGAGTACTCAACGGAATTTTTAATAAAAATTGAAGCATTATTGTTATTATTTGATAAACATGGATATAAAGAATTGGAACATGCATTGAAAGTTTGCAACTATATTTGTCTTTAATTTGCACAAACGGCAAAATTAATCGTATTCGATCAATGAAGTAACTGAATTTTATTTATCTTCAGCTGAAATTTCGGGCTCGGGCTCCGACTTAAATAATATTGCTCGGGCTCGGATTAAAAGTCCTCGGGCTCCAAAAAATGAGCCCGAACTCATCTCTAATATCTAGGAGGTGGTGGCCTTGGGCGGAGGACTTCTTAACAGGTTCTAACTTGTATTCATGTTACATCTGGAGAAAAACTGCCTAAAACTCAAAACCGTTAGATCGACACCCCCCTGGTACACCAGAACCATTGACATTTACATTTCAGCGGTTTGGATGAATGCAAGAACGGAAAGAAAAGTTAGATGAAGCAAGTCATAATTTCGGTTTTCAAATGTTCTAAGTAGTTTCGAGTCATATGTATTAATCTGTTTAAAAAAAAAGAAATATTCGAGTAAAGATTCCTTAAAGTTTAAATTTTCATTATAGCAGAATAAATATTCACTTTCGACACAAAACGATCATTTTATTCATAGAATAAATATTATCTTTACCAGTATTAGCAGGTGCTATTACAATATTGTTAACTGATCGAAATTTTAATACTTCTTTTTTTGATCTAGTAGGAGGAGGAGATCCTATTTTATTTCAACATTTATTTTGATTTTTTGGCGATCCCGAAGTATATATCCTATTTATCATAAACCAGTCTCATTTCCTTGGAGTAACTATTCACTCTAAATTTCAATAATGTGCAAAAATGAAATGGAATGAATAGCAATTAATATTTAGATGAAATTTCCGTAATTGATTGTAAATTATGAGCATAAAACACTCCTTTGCATAACTGGAAGAATTCCTAAAAGGATTTTTATGAAAATAGATGACTCTGGGAGATTGATGAAGCATTTTTTTAGCACTTGAGTGGTATTTTTTTACACAAGGATTTTTGTCAACATGATGAAAAACTATTATTTTTCAAGGGCTGCTAAATAGCGGGAGGGAGGATTAGGGAAATCTCAAAAGTCATCAGGATGGCCATTTTTGGCACAAAAAAGTCCCCCAAACTGAACCTAGCTTGGCGATATATTCTACATTTGTCTAGAAATTGCCAAATCCCGCTGTTCATTACGGAGGTGAAATGTAGTTGAAATATGCCTGACAAAGCTTTTAGTTGGCGATTGTGGCGGTTTTAGTATAAATTTTAACTCAAAGTGTTTTATAGAACAAGGAAGACAAATGCTGCATGCTCATGGATTGTGGCACACTTCCCAATGATATGAAACAAGAAAGACAACTGTGCTCGGGTAACACCTGCTAGATAAAGAAAGCTTAACAACTACCTACGTGACCAACCTTTGACGTAATCACTGGCGCTACACTTAAAAGTTTTATTTCCACAAAATAGAAAAGTAAAATGTTTCTGGTGAATTTACTCATGAATAACAATATTTTAATAATTTGAGATAGAAAATATAATTTTATGACAAATAGCGGTTTTTAACAGTGAATAATTATATAATATGATAAAGAAACAGATCGGAATGAATAATTTTGTAAGAGAAATGTATTTTAATTTAAATTTTTTATTTAAGGTATTTTCTAATATTTGTAGCATTCACCAGAAGTTTTAAATAGTTTTACTTTATGAAAGCAAAACTGTGATAACGCATTTCTTGAAGGCCTAGTGATGACATCAAAGTTTAGTTTGGCTTTCTACATGTAGGGGTGTTAGCTCGTGACAGTGATTATGCATTAGAGATGGGCGGTTCGACTCATTTTACTGATTCGAATCTCAAATCACTCACTACTTCGATGATTCGAATCATGAATCAATAAAACAACTAAAGAAATTTTCCCTCTCTCTGCGCCGAATGCCGTACTATTTAAACACCCTTCACCCATTCATCGGGTTTCTTCTCCGCTGAGTTCTCGGGCAGCTAGCATCTCTCTCTCCTTTTGCTCTGGGACGGTTTGTAGGCTTTGAAGATGCCGTCGTAGGGCGGTTCAAGTAAAACTAGTGTTTAAACTGCCCGAAATGAAAATATAGGAGAGCTTCGTATGACCCCCTGGGCCTGTAAGATTAAAAGGTTAAGTTTGGTGTCAAAGCATTCGAAATTTTATGCAACGATGGGGATTTCCTAAGGGGGGGTCGAGAATCAATAAAAACGCGCTCCGATGGATAGTTTCCGAGATATACGTTAATTAATTATGGTAATTAGACTAATTAACCATGATTGAGGCTTAAAAGGACTGCAAATATGTAGAAATTGGCTCTGGGATGGTTTCCAGGCTTTGGAGATGCCGCCGGAGGAGGCTAGTGTTTAAAATGCCCAAATTGAAAATATAGGGGAGCTTCGTATGACCCCCTGGGCCTGTAAGATTAAAAGGTTAAGTTTGGTGTCAAGGCATTCGAAATTTTAAGTATCGGGGGGGGTATTGAGTCTAGGGGGGGTCGAGAATCAATAAAAACGCGCTCCGGTGGATAGTTTCAGAGATATACGTTAATTAATTATGGTAATTAGACTAATAAACCATGGAGCTGTTTTTTCCGCGATCCGGCATCGTCATCAACGGAGAGAAAGCAGTAGCAAAAGCATCAGAAGCTGGTATTGATCTCAGGATTTTCTTATCGCCGGCCTCAGAGGCGTAGCCAAGGGGGGGGGGTTGGGGGGTCATAAATTTTTTGGATATATGACCCCCCATTTTTTGAATTTTTTGGATTTGAAGCCCGAGCCCGAAGACTTTTAATCCGAGCCCGCCCCAGCCCGAGCAATATTATTAAAGTTGGAGCCCGAGCCCGAAATTTCAGCTAAAGACAAATAAAATTAACTACTTCATTAATAGGATACAATAAATTTTGGAGCTTCACACACCTTCTAGTCGCCCGTGCCGCTATTTTTTGAAATAAGTACGTCTATTTATACCATGAATCACTTTTTAAAATCTGTTTCAAGGTGTATGTTCAACAAAGGAGAAAATTTTCTTTCACGAGCCCGAGCCCGAACGCAATCGTGAATTACAGAGCCCGAGCCCGAGTCGGGCCCGGGCTGAGCCCGTCTCATCTCTAGTGCTAGCTCGAGACAGTGATTATGCATAGCTGACAACTGTTCTGAGTTTATACGGAGATTTTTCATTACATTCCAGCTACCTTATTTTAAATATAAACATTGAACTTATTTTAATTATAAATCGCTAAAAATTACTGGTGAAAAATCGTCTATTTTTTTTAAGTGAAAAGAGTATCGTGAGAGGAAATGTGCAAGGCTATAAGAAGCAGTATCGATATTAGAAACAATGGGGTGATAGACAAGAGAAGGTTTATGAATTTTAGGAAGAGCATAGAAACTAACACAGTTAGAAATACAAGGAATAACATAACGTTTAGTTTGATCATTTAAGATTACAGAGGACTTCACAGTACGTTTATGAACACAGACGATGTGTTGACTGCTGAGGAAGACCGAAGATTTTTTCGTTCGAAACGATTGTCCCAACCTTTTAATGTGTGTTAATTACACAAAGTTTTTATTTATTTCATCGTTTAACTCTACCGCTTTGAGTGTTTTTTCTACTGTCTGTATACTTACTTTAGTTGATTTCACTGGGAGGCTCCATGTATAATATGATAAAAAAGAAAGAAAGAAAAAAAGAAATTGTAAAAATTGGTAGTAGAGCCTTGAAAGGGGTAGGAGTTCTACGAAATAAAACTTGTCACGCCATGTCATAAAACTGTCTGCACGTTGGTTGCTTATCGTGTACAAAGCAATTTCAGTAATGTAAGATGTTTTTAATGTAATTCGATAGTTAATGACTAAGTAATCGCAGGTTTGTTACGAAATGAGAGTGCTTAATTGTATGCTTGAAACGAAATAAAAATAAATTTGATGAGATCCCTTTACAACATAATATTACTAGCCATCACTCACAGGACGTTTTAAAGGAGTGTTAACGCGTATTTACGTTACATCTAATTAAATAAAAAGTCCAAAACACCAGATCGTTAGATCGATGGCCGCGCAATAGGCTCGAACCCCGGGGACACATTTCAACCATCTACTATCTTCAGTGTCTTTATCCACTCAGCCATGGTGGGGCCAAATACGCTCGAAGTAAAGCACTGACATTCATATAGGAATGTAAAAGGCTATGGTTATTAAGTTGGTTGTCGTATTAATATGATTTTTACATGTGATTATTAGAATTTTAAATATTAGGGAATATTTAAGGTACAGGGATTATTATGAGTGCTTATGCCTCAAAATAGGCTGCACACCCCATGCTTTGAATGCGTAGACGTAAAGATGAGCATACTCAAGTGTGTATTCAAGGTAAAGCTGTTCTGAATAAAAACACATTTTAAACATTTCTGTTGACAATGGATTAAAAATGTTTAGTGCATTGGCAACAGAATTTATTTTTTCATTTATAATCTCATTTATATCAACAACTTATTTTTTAATTTATAAAGAATAATTTTACATATAGTATATTTCAGATATTATGATTATAAAAGCCGTTTTGTTAAGAAAATAATGTAGCTTTTAAACAGTTTTTTCAAAATTCTTTTAAGCTATGTTCTCGAAACATTTAAAATGTCTTTTCCGAAACTATGCACTATGATAACTTTAAGAAGTTATCTATAAACAAATTACTCGAAGTAAGAGTTATGAAAAATGCGCTAAAACATCCTAAACGTACTATGTTTCTTTATACTGATAGTACCCTTGTTAATTTTTATTTATTTGTTTTATTCATTTATTATTATTATTATTTTAATTTTTATTTATTTGTTTATTTGTAATAATTTTTTTTTTCCTGACAGTTCTATGAAACATTCAGGTTTACTGTTAAAAAAGAATGCAGTACAGTTTTTAAGATGGCAGTGTAAAGTTTTTCGAGAGCTTAATACCAGAAGCTTATTTAGAAGCTATTCATAAATGTTGGGACGTGTAGACGTGGAGTGGAGAAAAAAATGAGAGTATTGAAAATTGCACATGAAAAGCTCAAAAGAATACTCGTGAGGTATACTTTATAATTAATAATAATGCCATATTTCTGGTAACTCCTGGGTCTTTCGACTAAGATATTCGAGAAGTGCATCCCGTATATTTCGGCAGGCTGAGTACACCAAAAAGCATTACATTGTGACCACCCACATATTTTTCAATGAATTAGTCTGGATGCCATGGAGAGCACGTAATTAAGTGGGAAGTATTTAACTGTTGTTGGAGAAGGCAAGAAATCATTCTTGCACTTACGTTTATAAGAGATGGTAAAGGCTGTTCTAAGCTAATTTCATAGAGGTCAGATTGTAATAGCCTGAAGACTCGGAACGAGCATCTCCGAAACTGCACGACTGGTCGGTTGTTCACGATCTGCCGTTGTTAGTATTTATAAAAAGTCGATAAATGAGGGTTAAACCAGCAATAGACGCAAAGATGTTGGGCGTCCACGCTTCATCATAGAAAGAGGACTCCGAAGACTGTCCCTCCCTATGATGACGCGGGTATTTTAGTATAGCAAAATCGGAGGCAGACAGTGTCTCAGCTGACAAACCAATACAATGCAGGTCCAAGTATAAGTGTTTCGGAACACACAATTCAGTGGATACTGTTGAATATGGGACTGCGGGGCAGACGTCCCGCTAGTGTATCTCTGCTTACCAGGCGTCATTGTCAACTACGCATACAGTGGACGCAGGAACATCGAGACTGGACCAAGGATATGTAGGAGAGAGTTGCCTGGAAGGAAGAATCTCGGTTTCTCCTTCATCATGTCGATGGTCGTGTCAGAGCGTGACCGGTCAGAGTACGCCGTCTTCCAGGAGAACAGCTGATACCCTCTCCTAGGCAGCTCAGAGCTCAAGCACCGTCATGTTCATATATCTCTTAAATTATTGATATAAAAATAGCATACTTTGTTTAAAAGTATAGCATACTTACTTAATACTTGGCTTAAAATCTGCATACTTACTTAATAACATACTTGGCTTAAAAGTATAACATACTTTAGCCTAATCACTGCACTAAATTCAAGCAAGTTCTTGACAAAAACGTGCATTTGCGTTTTGCAAAGCTTTTATTGACTTTCTGAAAAGTTGTGATTTAAGTGGTTTTTGAAATGGTCGATTTGAATAATCAAAAGAAACCCGAGTTTATGAATAGTTGTTAGAAGAAATTTTAGGTATAGTTTAAAAATAAATCATCACTATCTTGAATGCTATAAAACATTAATTAAAAAAATGAACTACCATTACAATTGCTTCCAACTTTTACACTTTTTCAGATTTTCATATCAGCTTTATAACAATTTTACTTTTGGTTGAACGGTCTGGCTTATTTTCAAACCAGAATGAAGGAAGAGGTAAAGTTCTATTTAAAGAAATTGTACAGTTTTCTGCTGATATAGTAACAAATGCTGCGTCGTAAATAAATGAATATATTTAATAAATTCGAAATTTGCTACTGAGGTGCGTGGGTTGCAATCGTTGAACCAGTCGGTCGCTGGAGGCGGCTAGTCATTTAATAAATAAAATACCTATTTATTAATTTTTACGAGCGATCTTCACCTTCAAAGGTTAAGAAACAATGATCAACAACCAGGGCACCCTTTAGTCGGCTACATTTACTCTCCACTGGAATATGACGGTTGTCGAAACAAAAATCTCGTTGTTTTATTTTTCATTTGACTCAAACCGACCTTTTATTAACTACCTTCTTCATGCCACACATTTAGCAGCTGACAGACTGACTGAAGAACGGTCATAATTGACCGCCAAAGCAGAAGCCGCCTCATCTTCTGTGAGGAGATATGCTGATCTTGTGATTTTGGGGTAGATTTATCCGAAGGATTGCGGTTTTTTTTTCTTTTTTTTTTCTTTTTTTTATATTTCTATAATAAATATGCATTTTACAAAATATTTCCCTTTTCTGAAATGTTATTCATTTTAATCTCACTTTTAAAATACAGGGTGGTCTCGAAAAAACTATCCCGGTATATGGACCTCTATCGGCCGTTTTATTCGATTAATCAAGATGAGATTTAGGATATCTTGTTATTCCGAGGTATGAGCTCTCTTGAAGTTCTGTAAACGACAACATAGAGGCACTTACGATTACGGTTATAGGTATAAAAACTCGAAACTTTCGAATGTCAACGACCATTTTTCTAAATACTCAGTTCATGCCAAAACCCAAAAGAAAGTTCAAACGGTACATGCATCACAAAAAATCGGACGAATTATGCACCTAGGAAAAAACAGCTGAAGTTTAGCTGCGACAGTCATAACGTCAGCATATGAAAGTCCCAGACTGAAGAGCCAACAATCCCAAGCAGATTTTTGTAGTTTTTTTCACTGAATATCTTAGTAGGGTGGAGCGAGAAACACTTTCTCGAAATTCACATTGCCTGAGTCATTAAATGGTGCGAAACTGATTAGAACAAATTGTCTCCGAATTTCAGCTCAAAATATTGCTATCTTCAGGTTCCATACCTCAAGCGAATATATTCCCAGTGTCTTTTTTAGCCTTTTATGAATTTCTGTTGAAATAATTACGTTTAATTAATTAATTGAATAATTAATACTCCGATACACCTGCTCTATCAAGAACAACGGCTAGTTCGGGCATTGGGTCTTTCTTGGAGATTTAGGGAATCTCATCGTCTGTCATTTTCCGACATTTGACTCCCTGACTAACGAAATCGTCATCATTTTCTGAGGTACATTCCATTTCAGAATCAGATCCTAAGTCGACACTTGCTCCTAAATCTACGATTTCCAGCACTGGCATGTGATAATAACGTATTAATTAAACAATTTAATAAAGAAAACATCACTAATTATTCAATTGATTAATTAAACATTCTTATTTTAATAAAAATATGCTAAAAATATATTCGCTTGAGATGTGGAACCTGAAGATGACAATATTTTGAGCTGAAATTTGGAAACAATTTTTTCTTATGAGTTTCGCACCATTTAATGACTCAGGCTATGTGAATTTTGAAATAAACTTTATTTCGTTCCACCCTAATGATTAGTGTCCTGCCTCTGTCACATGCAAATTTCCTGTATGCGCCCTGATCGTTATTTTATTGACCGCTCGCATAGCTTTTCTTTGAGCTAGCATCACGAGCTCCTGTTTTTTTAGCACATAGAGTGCTATTTCTTTCAATCACGGGTTTTTTGTCTACGCGAGCGCGTCGAGTCACTTTTCAATTTTTGTTGATTTTAGGGACTTGGTTAGGGGTTTCTTTAGTTTTTAATTTATATTCTTGCATTTTGTGTGGTTTTAGTTGTCCACCTCCCCTTTCGGTTCCATTCGACTGGATAGTTTATCTACAGGACCGCCCAAAACATTCGAAATACATTACGCTCAATGGGCCGAAATTCATTAAACTCGCATATCTCAAAAACTATTAGGCGTAGAATGTTGAAACTTTATATTATGATTGTTGTAACATCTAGTTGTCCACCTCCCCTTTCGGTTCCATTCGACTGGATAGTTTATCTACAGGACCGTCCAAAAGATTCGAAATACATTACGCACTATGGGCCGAAATTCATCAAAGCATTTTTTAGAGGTATTGGGCTATTTCAAACGACTCAGAAGTGATATATGCTGTTAAGAGTTACAAAATGAATTTCTCCATTAAAAGAAGTGTCTTTATCATTTATAGTTCTGCTACAGGAACACTCAAAAGATTTCCAATGGCAATTTTAGGGGCATTTATCCATTTCAAGCACAATACTGTCCTACCATATAAGTTAGGTAATGGTCCGACCACGGTTACGTGCCTCCCTCAATAACTACGCCAAAAGACGCCAAGCTTGGCGACTTTTGTTGTACGTGTGTATGCATTTAACTCTAAAATCTCAAAAAATTTAGTCGTAGAATGTTGAAATTTCATGCATAAGATTGTTGTAACATGTAGTTGTGCATCTGGACTTTTGGTTCCAATCTACTGGAGAGTTTATTTACAGGACCACCGAAAAAAAAAATCAATACTTTAATGTCTATGGACATCTTCACCCTAGTAGCACACGGTCATCGGTTCCTGAAATGCCGATGATCAGACAGGGAGGAAGCGCAGCGCGCGCCATGCAAGGTTCTTCATCGCGTCGGGGGCTCTTATCTCGGATTTTGCTCGGCATGTCCTCTCCCGAATAGTAGGGTTGGATCATCGGCAAGGGGGGGAAATTGGGCGTAGAGCCGTTGTAAAGCCGATTCGATTGGGGTTATATTCATCTCGGAAGAGCAAACACCTTGAAACATAGGATGTGAAGCCTATGACCTTTGATAAAAGTTTTAAACTGAACAATGGATAAAAATTGGGGTATATCCCAGCTAGATAAAAAATTTTTAAAGTTAAAAAAAAAAAAAAAAAGCAAATTCGAACTTCTTCCTCTTCTCTTTGAATTTTATTGCTGCCATCTGAACTTAATTTTTCAAGCTTCCGAGACTTGGTTTCGAGCTGGGTAACTAACGCTTGGTAGCCGGGCATTCTAACCACTAGACGGGGGTCTGACTCGTTATTGGCGACTCTAAAATTCGAAGTGATTGTTGTTTCAAGTTCGGAATTGGAACATTTTAGTTTCTAATTAAATAAAACTAGACTTTTCCAGTACACTACTCAAAATTAAAAAGATTTTGTGATTTCTATCCGTTTTAAGCATTTGGGACCTGTGGACGGCCGTAAAAAAAAAAAAAAAAAAAGTTTGTCTGTCTGTCGTTCTGTCTTTTCTTATTCGCACATCACGTAAAACTGACTGAAGCGAATTAAGTAAAATTTGTTGACATGATAGGTGGTCACTGAACTTAAAGTATCGGCTTCGAATTTTTAAAAATATTCATTATAATGAATATTTTAAAAATCTCTCTATAGATTTTGAGATTTTTCGGAGATTGTTTCAAACTGCGTAAATTTTTGTTCGCACATCACGTAAAAGTGACTAAAGCGAAAGGAATGAAATTTACTGACATGATAGGCAATCACTCACCTTAAGCTATAATCGTCGGATTAAAAAAAAAAAAAAATAGATTTTGAGATTTTTTCTGAAAATCGTTTCAAACTGCGTAAATTTTTGTCGGCGCATCACATACGACTTAAGTGAATAAAGCAAAATTTAGTGACACGCTAGGTGGTCGTAGAATTTAAACTATGCCCCTAAAGTTTCTTAAAATTTGGATTAGATTTTGAGATTTTGCGAAAACTGTTCAAACTGCTTAAATCCCAGCTAGAAAATGTTTTCACTTCTTGTGCAAAAAATTTGCATATAAAGTGAATATTTTGAATACTTTGAAAAGTATACACTTTTTGTGCACAATTTTTGACAATATAGAATATTCAATTTTTAGTATGCATAAAAACTGTATGTAATTTGCACAAAAAGTGTATGCTTTCAAAATATTAAAAAATATCCACTTTTTATGCACAAATTGTACACAATCTATACTTTTTTTGCAAAAAAAGTGAAGACATTTCTAGCTGGGTATATTCATCTCGGAAGAGTAAACGCCTTGCAACTTAGGATGTGAAGCCTGTGACCTTCGGTGAAACTTTTAAACTGAGCAATCGATAGAAATTGGCACATATATCGTTGATTTGCATATTAGCTTGTTTATTTCTTTTATTGTATCAATTAATTCATGTACTTTCATATGCATATATAATTTTATAACTAAATGTCCTTTTCTTCAAGGCTGTTCTAGGGAAAAATGCAAGTTTTTGAATGAAATGTCATTAAAAATTTACACAAAGGAAAATTTCTTATATATATATATATATATATATATATATATATATATATTAATTTCGCACTTTTTCAGGAAACTTCCAGAATTTTTAGTCGCTGACAAATTTTGTTTTAAAAATATTCCTTGTCTTCCCTCTTTGACAGAGATTGACTAAGGCAAGGTGCCCTTTTAGCTAGCACAAGATAGATACATACAGGAGAACACGACAAAGCTAAGAGCAGGAAGAGGACATGATTCAGCATTTTGTCGCCTGTCTTGTCTAGCGTGCCTAGTCTTGTCTTCCCGCGTAATAGCTTAGCCAATCAGCAACCTTAAAACAAACATATGGTGTGCATATGATGCTCTTTGCACATTAATGAAGGAACGGAGATATCGAGCCGTTCAGCTACTTGGTAGAAAGACCGATATAAACCTGTTTGCTGGCTTTACCCTTCGCAATCTTGAAAGCGCCTATCAGATCTCAGTGTAAAGATTCGATCATCGGGAAAAGATGAACATACGAAAAATTAAGGATGATCAGTAATGATCAGGCGATGAATAGCCGATGCACCGATCATAGGCCTGGTAAAGCCCGAGCAAAGATTGCTGCAAGGGCAATATAATTTAACTGTAGACAGTCATTGTTTGGTGCCATGCCCCAAATCTCGCCAAATTTGGCGATAGTCAGTCATAGGATTCATGCCCAAAATATTGCCATTTGTCATCGTTCTGGGCGAGTTTTGGCGATATATCGCCAAATTTAGCGAGATTTTGGGCATGCACCAAACAATGACTAGTCTAACGGTGGCGATGGTTTCAGTTAGGTTGACAGACGCGCGATAAGACCCGCTTCACGCTTCGCCTGCCTATTATTTCCAAGGACATAACCATATGTTGAAGCACACTTCATACTTCGAACCGAATATAAAATCTTGGTGTTTTCGTGTGTGAGAGAGCACACTCGTACTCGTAGTGCGTAAATAAAATCTGGAAGAATTTCTTTTTTTGGGAGAATGCGCTGAGTATTTTACGAAGTGAAAAAAATGCGCTTTGCCATTAGAAAATTTCGAGTTTCTGTACCTATAACCGTAACCGAGAGTGCCACTTTTTGTTGTTACTTACAGAATTTCGCGCTCAGGCCTCCGAATCTTATTTTTCAAACCCATTCTCTACGAGCTGAACTTTGCAGTAGAATAAAATTTATATAATAAGAATCTAAAGTATATAATGTTTCTGGTGTTGAAACTTCATAGCTTTCCTTTTAAATATAAAAAAATTAAAATACAGGTTACAATTACACACATACACGGATATCACCCATTCCGAATTTATCAGAACATTTTTTATTTATTTAACTTTACTATTAAGTAATTAGACTGCTAGAATTTGGACTTATTTAAAATTTAAGTTTCTAAGTAAGAATTAGTGGTGGGAAATGTTCTGATAAAATCCGAACAATTGTCTGCTATGATTATAGTAAGAGTGAAATTAGCTTTCGCATTGATCTGTTGTTGTACTGTATTGCCAACTGTTTGTTGTACAAAATAATAATCTGCCACATCTGGTCAGGCACACCCATTATAGTTCCGCCACAACTTTAATTTTACTCTGTACTGTGCACCTTTACTGTAGGGTCACTAATCACAGAGAAATTTTATGGAGTTGCACTTTTTTACGTTAGGTACACGTAGGCTTGATCGTAATTCAAATACTTTGCCGATTTATTGAATAGTATTCTTAGAAACTGAAATGTTTATCAATTCCTCAATAATTCTACTTTCTTCACAGATTAGAAGACATTTGTAAATATGGCAGAGCTTTAGTGTTGTAGTGTATGAAATATTACTATTTCTTCGATGGACTACATTATATATGTATAAATACACACATGCACACACAGTAAAAGTCTATCCGAGTAGATTGTCTTTATCCTATATTTTTATATTTTTCTTCTTATGAAAAGTTGTATACTGATTTAAATACATCAATTTAATCTATGATTATTCATGAGTAAAGAATAGTCATATTCAGTGCAATGTGTTAAAAACACCTTGTAAAAGTTGTCTGCATCAGTGGTTACCGACCTTTTCAACTCTGCTAACCCATTCTAAAAACGCAAGGAAATCGTCCAATTTTCAGTGTACCAAGTATACGTTTTCGCAAACCCCATTATACACCACACGAATTCCATGGGGGACCTAGGATTACTGTTTGGGAACTAATTGTCTACATCATCCAGCCATCAGAAAGCTGAAATTTTGTGGATCAATCATCACCAGTAGAGGGTGTTGGATTTAACCATCACTGCAGAATACGAGTAGTGACAGAACTGCAGAGTTTACGCCGCCCGGAATAATGGTAATCCCCATTGAAGCAGAACCATACCTAACCATACCAAACCATAATGGCGATGCAGAAACATACCTATTTAGCAGCTCACTTAACGCAGCGCCTGAATGGAGCTCGTGACCAATTTGATTCCTGTCTGACTTGAAAGATATTTAGTGGAGCGCCTGCTCTCGAGGAGCTAATCTCCAGTATGAAGATGTAAGCCATGCCATGTGATGGCTCATATATTATGACCAATTTGATTCCGAGGAGTAACGACCCTGTAAGTATGATTTTAAATCAATACGATAACTGGTGGTGATAAACGGAGTTGTTATTCATTATCGTTATTACGCTCGACCAGTGGCTGAGCGCGTTTGTGCTCTGAACTGGGAGACGGAAGGTGCCTGGTTCAAAACTAGGTCGCATCCGCAGACCTAATCGTTTCGAGTTTTCCGTGATTTTCTTCGAAACTTACGGGTAAACCCGAAACTTACGGGCGTAAAAACGGGTTAGGATCCCTTAGAACGTCGCTCACGGAGGACAATCCCCCCTTCGGCCTAAAACCTTCGAGCAGATAATTGGCCTTAACATCACATTTCTCTCATTATTATTATTATTTTCACTGACGCAAATTTTCTTATTCTTCTTTAGTGATCCCCATGAAATTTCACAATTCTCTGAAGACTGATGCCGACTTTGAAATAAGGTCATTGAATTATGGACATTTTGTGTTTTGTACTGATGTAATTTTTTTTTTTTTTTACACGAAGTAAGGAGCATTGGCACATTTTTGAATATGCACGTGTGTGGTAAATCCCAAATAATAAAAATAATAAATAAATAAAAGACCTAAAAGGAATAAGGATCGGTCGACCAGCGGAAAGATGAGACGACACCATTTTTATCTTCCCACCAGTCTTACTCACCATTCTTATTTTCCGGTCTTCTCACCTGGACACGATACTGAATGCAGCATCGCGGCTAATTTTTTTTTTCTCTCTTTGCGTGCGATTTGCGATTTTTTTAAAGGCTCAATCTCTCTTGTAATTCAGTCGGCACCGAAATGTGATAAAACAAGGGGAATAAAAGAAGTTTCACGATGAGGTTGAGGGGGACTGGTTAACTTTAAAAAAAAATGAAGAAAAAAAATTAATTTCACAGTTCTTCGCTACACACACGAAAAGAATTATTTGACTGCTATGTTTCCGACCGCCTGTGCAGCCAGACACCAATTCTAACACTTTTTTTTCCACTTTTGACCCTTCAGGGTGGTTTTACTCTCTGGTTGCTGGGTTTGTTGTATATTTTTACTTTGTTTTTTATGTTTCTTTCTCTTGAGCTGTACATTTCAGAAAGCAGGAGTGTACATATCAGTTGTCGTTTATTTATTCACGTAATGCAAGACTGGAGGCAGAAATTTTCGACGGAAAGGGCTAATGTATCTTCCGAAGCGTGGGAAATTCGCCTTTGAAAATATTATAATATGGAAGATGGTATCAACTGCGAAGGCTTGAGCCACAAAACTCGATTAAAATATTTGTTCCTGTTTAGTAAGTAAAACTAACAGGCGCAGTTTTGTTACTTTTTTTTTAATACTATGTTTCATTAAAAAAAAAAAACAAAAAAAAACTGTATTTGTGTGTGGGGGGGGGGGACTTCATATCTAGTACATTTAGAAAGGAGCACACTTGTTGAATTAACTAACTATCTCATTAGATTTAATTCTTTCATTTGTAGATTGAAAAATATAACTTAATTAATTTCGAATTTCTTTAACGTCAATTCATAAATACGATTTCTTAGGAGGCATTGTTATTAATACACAGCTGTAAACGTAGAAAATATAAAATACAATTGTTTTTAGGTATTATTTAATGCAGTTATCTCTCAGTTATACGACTCTCAGTTGTGATTTTTTTCTGGATTGTTAATATACAATAACTATACAATTATATTTTATGTGGTTCCTCCAGACAGAGTTGGGCTGTATTTGAAATACACTTTCAAAATACATTTGTATCTTGTATTTTGTATTTTCACTCTTAGAAACAAAGTATTTTGAGAATGTTTTTTAAAATGCATTTTCAATGTATTTTGTATTTTCAAAATACAAAAGGAAAAAAAAACAAAACATTTTGTATTCTGACATTGAATTAATTGCAACACCATGGATTGCTCAGATAGCATGTGCACATGAAAATCATAAAATTGCGGATATCCAATTTTTCCCCTCTCGATGTTATTTATGAGCTGCACCAGAATTACACGTGGTATTTATTGTAACTGAAGAAGAGTTAATATAACTCATAAGGAAAGGGAAAGAAAAGCCTTTCATTCCTGTTTAAAACAGTATGTTTGTTTCTGGATTTTCTAATATTTGTAGTTCTAATATTTAAAACAGTATGTGTCACTAGATTTTCACTGTAAATGAAGTCAAAAGTGCTAAAATCATTTTTGAGTAGCACTTATTGGAGTCTTTAGGGTAATTTATAAACAATTTGAAATGTGTTTCTCAGTTCTAGGAAAATAAGACTGAGTATTTCTTCAGTATTATTATTGTGGTTGTATTAATCGGTTATTGGTTGCAGTACCATTTTTGGGTTATGAGTTATAGTGGTTAAGAGACAAAGCTACATGACGGCTACCTGCGTAGGGGGGGCAGATGCCTTGCGTGGAGGACTTTTTAAGGGGTTTTAAGGCGCATTGGCGTTACATATGGAGTAAAACACCCTTAACTACAGAACATTAGAGCGGCAGCCTCCCGTAATAGGATGGGATGAATCAAATTTCCATTCTGGATTATTTTGAAACCTTTTGTGCAATTAAAGTCTAACTGCACTTAATTTTGAAACCTTTTGTCCAATAATGTCACCAAACGTGTAGTAATTACAAGCCTATTTTTAACTCAATAATGTGCCCTCAGAGAGGTTTCAACGGGAACACCTCCAACATACATGTGAAAAGTCTAACTGAGGATTTGACATCATCACTAAGCATACGGCAATGGTCGCAGCCCATTTTTATTTTCATAAGGTAAACTATTTCAAATTTCTGGTAAATACTACAAATATTAGAAAAAATCTTTCATTGAATATTAAATACCTTTCTCATACAAAATTATTCACTCTGATCTATTTCTTTATCATATTACCTAATTAGTCATAGTTAAAAACTGCCATTTGTCGTAAAATTATATTTTTATCCCAAAAAGCCTAAAAATAGAAGCTTTTGCATCATCACCAAATCTATGAAAGTTTGACTGACTGACTGAGAGGTATACAATGGAATGGAGTACCTGCACTCGAGGTGCTTATCTCCGGTATGTGGAAGGATCAATGAGTTTTTTGATCTTGTGTTTAAAGAGAATCCCCAAGCATGGCGGGCTGTTTTATTTTCATAAAATAAAACTATTTCAAATTTCTGGTAATAGTATAAAAGTTTATTTTCTTAGGCGTTGTATATCTAGGAGGTGTTGCATGGTCCCCTTAACAATCTAGATTAGCATACTTCACAGCTTTAATTTGCATTTTGAGCTATTTGTAGACCTATGTCGAAAGTTCAATGGCCCTTCCGAGAATTCATTCTGGAGCCGTCCTTGCCTGCAGCTCTCCCTACTTGCATACAGTTCCTACGCCACTGACGCTCAGTTCCAGAAACACTGGAAAACGGTTTGAAAAATAAGATAGAAGAAGAACATTGATCAGAAAACTTGTATACTGAGAACAGAAATGATGACATGTAGTATCATTTGAGGTAATTATACTAAATCATAAGTTATAATAGATAATTATAATATGCAGGGTGGTCATAAAATTACTTTCTCTCCTAATAGGCAACTAAGACTAAATTTCGCATACAGACTGTGGAAGACGGCGAAACAATTATCCGAAAAATAAAGTACCAAACGTTGACGAGGGGTTGTTTCTGCTTCAAGAAATTGGCACCATCGAGTTAGGTTATGCGAATTTTCTTGTACGTGCATGATTTTGGAGAAGAGAAATAAGTCAATAATTACAATAAAGAAGAAAACTAATATACTTATTATGTGTTTGCTCCAGCTATCCCACCTTTTAGAAATTCAGGGAAAACTTTCAGCTATCCAGTTCGCTTGATTTTTTTTCATTATACATGTTATGAAACTTCTAAATTCCTTTAGAGCCGCCCCAGTATTAAACACTCTTGTGAAAGAAAGACTTTCAGGAGAAAGCACGCTCAGAAGGTGGGATGCATTTTAAGCACATATTAGGAGTCAATCAAACAACTACTGACTGAACGTTAGTTCTTTCCTTTATGAAAAGAAATGAACTGTGTAGCCATAAACGCAAACTGTACCGTAATATACCGTTCATCCCCTCCCCCCAAACTCGACGAAAACTCGAAAAAAAAAAAAACGGTATTTAAGAGAAAAAAAAGTTTGATATCCCGTTAATGCCCCCCTCCCCCCCCCTGAGCAAGTCGAAAAGTGGTAAAAAAATTGGATGGGCCACTTACTTTTTAATAAAAGGGGGAATAGTAGAAGATCGCAGGGAGAAAAAGGTTATGAACCACTGGCCTATATATACTACAGTCAGAAAGACTGCTTTTAAAGACGCCGGAAGTTTAGAGACCCCACTTGGTTGTTCTACACAACGAAAATATCTGCTCTGTTCTCAGAGATAAAATACAACTAACATTGAATTTCACGCGCGGAACAGAATTATTTGAGGTTGGGGGGTGGGACGTCATTTTCATTTCTTGGTATTTAGTTATTGCATTAACTTATTTTGCAAGACCTGATCGCAAGGTCAGGTTAAATAGAATGGAGGCAGAATCTTAGATGGTACTAGCACCCAGGCCCTACGAGAGGAGGGGGGGGGGGGGACAGACGAGGCGCCGAACCTGGGCCCGTGCGAGTTAGAGTAGGCCCGTGTTCAGCTAAAGTGCGTCTGTTAATTTTTTAGAATGTGTTACGAATTTCATTCATAGATCTATAATTGAAATCTTTAAATAAACTAAATTTTGAATACATAATTCTAGAATCATTTAGATGGCAGAAATATTAATTCTACCATTTAAATATTGGTATTTTTTTCAGATTTCGAACATAAATTAAAAGTACCATTACATATCAGAAAAACGTCCCTCTCAGTCTCTTTCCATACAGCATTTTATATGAAAATCATTAAAAAGAGCTGTTTTACAAAAAACAAAAAAATAATTCTTCCTTCCGTCGTGTTTTTTCGAAACGTTTGTGCTTTATGAAAGGGACCGGGAAGAATTTCGCCCCGCCTAATAAAATTTCTCTCGGAGGCCCTGCTAGCACCATCTAAGGGTTACGGCATTAAGGATGCGACGTCCAATGCAAATCATCGATGTTCCATAACTGAACATCGATTATGGAAAAACCTCGGTCAAAAAACATGAATGTTAAGAAACGAAAGAAACACTATTTTCAGTTCAAAAAATATTTATATGACAAATCTCTGTGTGGGTGCTATTTTCTAATGCGATATTTTAGGCAAACGTTTTTTACTGATAAGTTTTTCAGTGCATAAGCAAAACTTTGTTTTTTTTTTTAAATAAAAAACATTCAGAGCAGTATTTAATGAAAAATATTTACCTCATTCATTTGACTTTCGTCCTGTTTGGTTCATACTTTTTTCAGAACAATATTTTAATCAAAATTTGCATTGTCCTTCTTAGAACAATAAATTATTGCTCAATGCAATATATGCGGCTCAAGCTATTTTAACGATGACTGTATACTATTTAAATTAACATGCAATTATTTTTTCAGGGGTAATTATTTAAGGGGGGAAAACATTCTAGGTTATTTTATGAGTGTGCAAAATAAAAATAAATACATAAAGAGCTAAATCCTGTCGTTTTAAAGTCTTTGTCTTCGGACAGAATTCGTTCTCTCCCTCCGCTGTGTATGAAGTCAGCCCTCGAAAATTGGTGAACGAATGAAGAAAAAAAAAAACTTCTTCGATGGAGAACTCCTCTGTCAAACGGGACAACTCTGCACGCAATTGGCAAAATTACTCACTTACGTGGACAAAAATATTTATCATTTAGAGTACAACTTTTTGGAAAAAAATCCTATTCTTAACAAATGAAAAAGTTCATTTTTATTGGTTCACAAAGCGACTTCAACCTCATTATTTTGTTACCAAAAATCGAAATTTTACTTGTGGGGAGGGGTTATTGGACTAACTGGACACTCCCTTGATTACTCTCTTGTTGCTGCTCACACTGGTTTTTTTGTTGATAGACTTGTTCAATTGCAGTGTTTTTTGGTAGGTTAAAATAATCAACAAAGTTGCTCCATGTGCTATAACTGAGATGTTCATTAGTAAACACTAACTACTCCTATTAAAATGTTCAATTTACTGGCCGAGAAAATGTTAGAGCAGATTTTTTTCAAGATAAAATATAAAACAGAGTATGTGAAAAAAAAATATATATAGTTTAAAAAAACTAAAAAACACGCTTTATTGATAAATTGAACTAACTAAAAAGTAAAAAATGTTTCTTAATATAGAAATAAATTAATGAACGAAAAATAGTATTATTGTGAAAAAAGTGTGGAGCGCTTTGTGCTTTATTTTTTGTATCATTTTTGTAGTAATCGTACCGATCGAATATTCTCATAAAATAAGGAGCACCCCATGCTTTTTTTCAAAATAATACTATTTTTCTTTCATTAATTTTAATTTCTATATTAAGAATTATTTTTCACTTTTTAGTTAGTTAAATTTATCACTAAAGCGTGTTTTTTAGTTTTTTTTAAAACTATATTTATTTTTCCCTTTTTAGTTCGATTTGCTATAAAAGTGTGTTTTTTAAACTGTATTTATTTAAATTTATATATATTTTTAATTTTCGATATCTCTCATAAGACACTAAGGAACAATGAGTTGTAAAATACAAACTGTGAGGTAATTTATTTTCACTGCGCTCCAGCGGCGTAGCCAGGATTTTATTTCGGGGTGGGCTGGGTATCAAATTTAAAGCTAAGTAAAGTGTCCCATTTAGGGGGGGGAGAAGCAACCCCCCTGGCTACGCCCCTGCTGTGCACCAAAGTATTAATTAAACTGCAGTTAAATGCTACCTTCCTCACTAAAAATTAAAAAGGTCTCTCATCAACATATAAGTTTCATAACGACTACAACAAATACAAACCTCCATGTAATAAAATTTTTAGATTTGCCATCTGGATTTCAAAAACTTATATACCCAAACATACCATTGAATATACTTACTAATAGCGAGAGAGGTTGTACTCCATTGTGCTGAGCCGAGTGTCGAAATAGCACACATGCGTAGACCGCGCGCTTGCTCCATCTTTCTCGCTCTCACGCAAAGGATCTCTGAGAAAACTACTAATCCTGATGATGCTAATCAGGAAAATGGGATAAACTTATCAAATTATTTATTGGCATCAGTCCTTGATAAGTCTCCAAAGTTGAAATCAAATCTGACCGTTTAAAGTGTGTCAAAATCGAGTTCAAAGGAGTCAGTTACAAACAAACAAAAATACAGGTGAAACTAATAAAAGCATTAAAAAAAAATTGATGTTTAAGAAAATTTCGCATTACAAATCCCGCAACTTTGTGTCACGGAACAAGCCTAACTGAAAGTTTTGCTTTCTGTTTTAAAACATGTTACATATCTGTATTTTTTCATGTATCAAACATCACTTTCAGATACAGGCGATTTATTTTCAATCTGATACTTTGGCTACATTGTTTCCACCTGTGTACAATACAATAAGTCCTATTTTTTAATTAAATTATTGCTATTTACAAAAAAGTGGTTGTATTCCGTTCACGATGGCAATTATGTATAACGTATGCAGTCGACTATGTAAAAAAGCATCGAAAATAGAAATGGAAATATGGTGTTACGGCCAATTATATGCGCGAGGGATCTAGGCCGAGGGATGGCGGGAGTTGCCCTCCATGGGGGGGGGACTTTCTGTGGGATCCTAATCCGCATTTATGCGAAGTTTCTGAGAAAACCACGGAAAACTGCGAACCGCTAGGTCGGCGGACACTCCCTTGGTTTTGAACCAGGCACCTTCCGTCTTCCAGCTGAGAGTGCAAACACGCTCAGCTACTGGTCGGGCGACAAAAAAACAAAAACAAAAAAAAAACATTGAACTCGAAGTATCGGTGTTAAACATTGGCTTCAATACATCGATGTTCCAAAAACATCCATATCGATGTCGCATTCCTGATATATCATGGGCAGATCTAGTCGCTAACGAATAAGAATGTACATGTTTAATTTTGTCCTTGTTCAAATGACGAAACATACTCGTCATTCATTACTTAGGCAAAGCAAGTGCGTGACGAAACGTAGTCATCATTCGTTACTTAAGCAAAGAAAGTTCATGACGCAACGTAATCGTTAAATATACCCAACGGGGATTAATATAAACTCTGTTGACCAATTAGAACTCAATATTCCATTTTCTTTTTTCCCCAGGTAAGTGCACCAGCAATTTTCCAAGGTCAACTGATTTCCGCAAACAAGGCCTGCTATCTTACGGACTAAAACATGACATGACATTGACAAAATTTAATATAGGTAACAGCTAGGCCTTTCAAGGCTACATTTCCAGTTTCTTAGTTACAATCCTTTTTTGTTTAAACTTTAAATAAATAGGGCCCCCTTTAAATATGTGAGGCGTGATCACGTCAAGAAAAACATTTTTTTCTTTTTTTACAATGTAAATAACACTGGGGAACAGCAATTTTGTTGTCTTAGAACTGTGACTTGTTTTTGAATCACTTTTGGCCCCTGAATCCAAAAGTAACTGTAGTTTTTGTCTGCCACGTCAACTTTTTAAGATACAGGGTACCCCCAAAATGCGCAAAGAAAGAAAAATAAAGGGAAAAGTTACCAAATATATAGTTACTACAAGTTAAATTGTATTAATACACATAGAAAAACTTATTTACCAAGTGGAAAGCATACATATTAAGGCAAAAATTTTCGTTTGTAGCTTTTTCTGGAATGTTTAATCTATGAACGTTCATGTTTTATGCTCCAACAATAGTCAGCCATCATATGCAGATCCCATCTTCCTTGATAGCGTGATTCCATGATCTTCAAATCTTTATGAAATCGCTCACCCTGCTCATGACTGACTTCAACAAGATTTTTCGGGAAGTCAGCGAAGCTACGTAAAAAATGCAACGATGCTCATGTTGCAAACAAGCATTTTGAAGCTCTCCAAGAGCTGTTGGACAATTTCGGTGTAATTCTGTGCTTGTGTATTTCCAAGAAAGTCTTTGACAATGTTTTTGAATGCCAACCAAGCATTCTGTCATTGTTGCCATGAAATTCTCATCTTTAAGAAGCTGGCGAATCCGTGGACCATCAAACACACCAGTTTTTATCTTTCAAATGACAGGTTAAGAAATGCCGAAACAGTCTCCTTCAATTGACGAAACTTTAAAAAATTGCTTCATGAGGCCCAGTTTTGTATGCAGAGGTGGAAATATTATGTTCTTTCTGTTGACAAGTAGCTGATGAAGAATGTTTGGATCACCAGGTTTCAGGTCATATGTTGTCGGCCATTTCGACTGCACCCAATGCTTCTCACGAGTTCTATTGTCCCATATGCACAAAAAAAACAGGGATACTTGGTATATCCACGTTGCTGGCCAAGGAGGAAACAGACCATTTTAAGATCAACACAGATGATCTATTGGTGGATGTGATATTGCAACAAATCAACGACTCTATGTCTTCATATTCCTCACGTAAACATACTGAATGACATATTGGGACTGCACCAAATAAATATCCATTGTGGAGGAGTACACACTTTAAGCTCCGCTTTGAGCTATCGATGAGCTGAAATTCCCAACTCTTCCATTAAACCATGTATGTTATGGCAATATACAAACCCATCATCACTTCGAAAGTATTGCAGAAATGCACTTTCTTGTATCAGAAATAGGATACTTTAGCTCCTTTTTCAATCAATTTTTTTTTTTCGTGCAGTCTTGATGCAAACAGTTCTCAAGTTTTTTTTGGATAGCCCCAAATCATTTAACTCATGCTGCTCAAATCCCTTACGAACGGGATTATCTTCAATTTCAAAATCTTCGTCATTGGGGTCACAGCAACAGTGTTTCCGGTGAACAAAGTTCGCTCTTGCGGATAGTGAAGAGAAGGTAGGTGTAGAGAAAAAACTTGACGTGATCGAAGAAAACTAACAACAGTTTTGTAATCAGTGTGCCCATTGAACTCTAAAACAGCTTAAAAATCGAACTCAAC
This sequence comes from Cheiracanthium punctorium, assembly GCA_038373885.1. NCBI lineage: Eukaryota > Metazoa > Arthropoda > Arachnida > Araneae > Cheiracanthiidae > Cheiracanthium > Cheiracanthium punctorium. Next base: position 217,188 of record JAWZYV010017274.1, read on the forward strand.
AGAAATTATGTTAAAAATTGTTCCCCAGTGTAATAAATCGGCAATATGTACATAGATATAAAATGAGATAACAATATAAGTGATTGGTGAAACATATTTTAGAAACAAAATACACAAAAACAGTAGTCAGAATAATCATTGCAAAGTTCCTAGTCGGTATCTAAGAGTAAGACCACCGACCACCTTGAGTCTTTTTCAGTTTACTTCTCGGAAATCGTAATCTCGCAGCTCAGCCAATAGTTCGTTCGGAACATTACCGAGATTGAAGAAATTTTCACCAGTCCGATGGACAATTTTTTTATAGGAAGGAATGCCGAGAACTCGCTGAATAACAGTATTAGAAGGTACCTGTGTCCATGCCGTATTCAGCGGACAATTGCGTTGTGTTTTTGTGATAATATATCTAGATTGTTTTTGGTGGTATATCTCCAAATTTGGCTGGCATAAGTCGCTGCAGGAAGCAATATGCATTTATATAATTTTACTTCATTTTGACGGCTGAGCTTATTTTGGAAAAGAAATTTGTCTAGTTCTTTTCGTTACTCCAACCATTTTGTTTCGGGATTAAAGCACCTGTGCTTTCCATGTCAGATGGGAGTTAATCATGACATACAATTATTTGCAGGTTCTGGTCCAATTAATTCTATAGAGGTTTCTAAACTGTGCTCTGCTAATGGTGAAGGGGATCGCATTACTTTTGGGTTAATTTTAATTTTTCATTTTTGAAACCAGGTTTCCAAGATATCTATGTGTAGCTGTAATTGTTTAATCATATTAGGGTGAAAGTAAGGCGGTATGAAAATGAAAATCTGCCTAACAAAATAAAGCTTCTGGTTGCTTGTCATCAATTTATCATTGTTAAAAATACTTTTTAAGTCAGTTAAAATTATGTATATTTAAAAATTGAAGCTAAAATAACTATTTCTAAACAAATTTTTAGCAAGATATTTATTCAATAACTAATAATAAGTCAAGATAAATTTTAAAATGGTAGCTTTTTTACAATGATGATAAGCGACCAGAATCATGTTGCTGCTATGCAGGCTTAAGGGGCTTAGGTGACGATTTAGTCTACTTTGTCGCGGAATTTGCATCTCTCTAGAAGCAACAGCTACGACGAGCGATAGCCGTTCTTTTCAAGACTTGCACTCACGAAAAACGTCAAGTTAGTAATACATCTTTTAATATTTTATTATAAAATAGTTCGTAAAATAAATTCTGGTGGGTTTGAATTTTTTGAAATTGAGTTTTGAGTTACGGAGTTAAATTATTCATTTTGGTTTCGAACACGTTATTCGTTGTTAACTAACCGTAGATTCCATTTACTCGATTTTAATATTTCATCGACAGATTATACCTTCACTTAATCTCAAGCTGTAATTGCTTTTTTGCCAAAATTAATTTTAATATTTTGGTAATATCTTACTTTAAAATATTTTTAATAATGAATTTATATTTTAAACTTATGAAAATAAAAAAAATACCATTCAAAATTTTAGATGTATGTAGCATTTTTGGAAAACAGTGTATTCTTTGAAAAATATCCTTGATGACTTCCCATATCTCTTTCTAATGGTTTGTTTTTCCAAAAACTAATTAATTATTGATAATACTGAAATAGGAAATTTAGCTATTACTCGAATACTTTTTTCGTGGGCCTAGAAACACACACATACATTTATATAAGACTAGCTGCGTGCCCGTTCTGCGCACGGTAGGAAACGAAAATTTTCCTCATATGTGTAATTCGAATTAATTCCAGTGAAGTGAAATCTAGAAAAAGCAAAATTATTTCACTCTTGACTTAAACTTTACATCATATATGTACTAACCTGAGATCATTGCAATATAATGACACACACACACAAAAAAAAAAAAAAAAAAAAAAATATGTCAGCGTCATTCGGTATCAAAAAAGTGAAAAGTTAGACCGTTTGCATTGAACTTCTCACTTTCAAAATGTCTTATTTCCGCATCATGCTGTCTTTTAGATTTACGTTTTAGCGTTAAATACCTCAGACACTACATGCAATGGACATTTTTTTAAGTTTTAAAATTACGTCATGCAACCCTTTACAAAAAGAAAAGAGGCAAGACTGCGCTTTTTATAAAGGCTTTAAAATTGTTTTTCTAGATTACGCAGTTTAATTTTTTTCTCCTCACAAATAAATCCAGTATTGATAAGAGGAAATCGAGCCAAGCAAAGAAATCGTCTGCTTGGACATAAGAATAACTATGTACACAAAACGAGGTATTTGGAATGAGAAACTTTTTTCACGTTTTCAGAAGAGCGCTGGTTGTAATTGCTTCACAACGGGCTTTGACTTTTAGTTCTACAATAGCAGTAGTGTTTGGCGCAATTTGGCTTCAAATATAAGGCAATTAACAACAGATTTTTTAATTCGAATTTCGCAAAAAATCGCTTCGAGATATGGCGGGACCCGTCCTGGCAAATTGCCATACAAAATTTGTAGGCCTACGACTTGGCGGAATTCCCCCCACCCCTCAACTTAAATCAATTAACTTAATTTAGTGAAAATTCTGAATATAGATCTTTTAAAATTGCCTTAATAACTGCATTATTTCTGTACGGAAAACTAAAATTCAACGCCGTATTTCAATAAAAACTACGCTTGTTTTTAATAGTACGCTCTCATTAAATTGCATCCAAGCGCTAAAATCATCTTTTGAAAATCGCATATAAACCATTTTATTTTTCGCCAAATTAAAAAGTTTGCACATTTTACTCTTGAAAAATTTCCAAATCCTATTTTTCTTTTGATTATAAAACATTTCATTCCTGCTTTGATTTCACATACACACGATATTTTAATTAAAAAGTAACCTTACAAATAATGTAAAGAAAAAAAAATCGTTATTCTTTTATTTTTACTTCAAGAGTCTGAATAATTTAATAAACTTGCCAAACATGGCAACCTATGCTCAAACCTCGCTCTTTCCACTGCGGAGTTACAATTACGAAAGGCGAAAACAAAAATGAACATTTTGCGACACGTTTTTTTATCGATATCTCCTAAAATAATTCGAATTTTGAAAAAATCGCTTCGAGGTGTGTCGAGACCCGTCTCAGAGAATTTCCATACAAAATTTGGTAGGTCTACGATCACCCGTTTCGGAGCTACGCGAGACACAGACAGACGAACTAACTAACGGACAGTTTACACATTGCTTTATTTATATAGATAAATAGATAGACAGGAATAGTATGCACTTTAAATTTCATTACATATTTTAAAGTATAAATACATGCACATTTTAAAATTTTTAATTCGGTTTATAACTAGCTTATACATTTTTAAAAATTTATTAATCAGTCTAATATCATCAACCCGACGGCCATCTGCCTAAAAGAGAGGGGATGCGTTGAGCGGAGGACTTAAAGTCGTCCGAGAGTGAATTCACGCTACATTTGGAGAAAATCGCCCAAAACTCCAGACCGCTAGATCTACAGCCGTTTTGAAGGACCGAATCCGGGACCTTACACTTTAACTGTCTACCATTGTTGGAGCCGGTGAGGGTTTTGTTTTGTTGTGTTAAGGCAAGGCTATACGAGGGCTATCTGTCTGGGGGGAGGGGAGAGTGCCTTGGATGGAGGACTTTTTAAGTTCTAATACATGTTCACTTAATAACTGGAGAAAAGCGTGCAAAACTCCAGACCGTTAGATTAACAGTCGCGCGGTAGGCCAGAACCCTGGGCCTTCACACTTCAGTCGCGGTTGTCTTACAACCAATTTGACAAACGATAAGTAATTCTAATTTGGGTTAATATATCCCGCAGTAATTTCAACAAAGGAGATTACTTGAACTTTTAAAAATAAAATTCTGTTTTTTCACATGCAGTAATGATTTTAGTAAAGTATTCGCTTCTTCACGTATGAAGAGCGGGTGCGCAGATATTTTTTAAAATAAACGGTTGGTAGTGTCTGAGGTATTTAATGCTACAACTTGAACCTAAAAAACAGTATGATGTAGAAATAAGACATTTTGACAGTGAGGAGCTCTCTGCAAACCGTCGAGCTTTTCACTTTGTTGATCGTGTATGACACTTGCGTATTTTTTATTTATTTATTTATTTATTTATTTATTTTTTGTTGTTGTTGTTATTACATTGCAATGATGCTAGGTTAGTACTCATGACGCAAACTTTATTGAGTCAAACATATTGAGTCAAATAATTTTGCTTTTTTAACATTCCACAATACTGGGATTAATTCGAATTACACATGTAAGGAAAATTTTCGTTTCCTACCGTGCGAAGAACGGGCACGCACCTAGTTTATAATAAAAAACAAATAATAAAAGAAAAACTAAATAAACGGTTCAACAGTATTACTGCATTTTAAAAGTATTTAAAAGGAAAATATACACTGAGCAAATATTTATTTCCCTACTTCAAAAATAAATAAATAGATAGATAAATAAAACCAATTTATTTTTAAAAACTGTATATTTTTTCAACTAATATATATTTATTAAATTCCCAAATCAAATTGCTAAACGTTAAAATCTATTTAGATATCCAGTTGTTTGAACCACACAAGCGATAAGAACGCTAAGATATACACCAATAATATACATGAATTATTCATTCTTCAGCACATTTTTCCTACTTATATATAAAGCAGGCTGCCTTTTCCTTTTTCATTTGAGACTTAAATTTCTGCCGGAAAAATTAAGTCCTCCGAAACACATCCGCCGTGAGAATACGTCGTTCATGGCGAAATCTCGTGATCCCTGACATTTTTGTTGTCGCTCCGCCCATGCCGTGGAAATAACATTTTCACGGCGCCGTGAATCTAGCCACCAAGTTTTTTTTTTTTTCCTTTCTGTTATTAAGTCTTAATACTTTGAGAAAGGGTTATCGTCAGGAAAATTAATGATAACTAACTACATCTTCCATCTCCGAATATTTTCGAATCGGGCACATTTAATATAGATCCACTTTTGAAAAAAAAAAAAATAAATAAATAAGTAGATCGTTTCTCAGGTGAAGTGTGCTGCTCAAACAGATGCCTTTATCTTATCTTCTGTTTTTTAAGTTAGATATTTACTAAAAACATATTCTGCAGTGGCAGCTCGTGGGCTATTTAAATGGAGGTTCACAAAATTAATTTCGAAAATTAAATATGCAGATACGACGCACTTTACAAGTTAAAATAAATGTGCAGTTCTAGCAGTTAAAGAAAAAGAATGCACGCAACTGAAAGAAAACAAGTCGTCTTTGGTCTAACATTTCGTAAACAAAGTAAGTTTTAGCAAAAATATTAACTTGATTTTTTATTTCAATTTTTTTTTCAAAGGATAATATTGAAAAATGTCATTGCTGCTGCTCCGAAACAATTATTTGATTCCCATCTTCATTATTTACACTAGTTCGTAAAAAATACTGTAGTGAAAAATGATAAAAAATAAAGAAAATAATAAGAAAATGAAAAAAAAATGGATTAACTAACCGAACACAATAAACCAACAGAGAGAATCTGGAGGAAATAACGGCCAAAAAAAATCTGCTGTGAACACAATAAAATTGTGCGCACGGAGTGCTAACGGAAGCGCCTCGCTTCTCCTGTAATCTCTCGGCGTCTTTCCTCAGAGAAATGTTGAGAGGGCCAGTCGGTCGATCGCACATGCGAGCGACGAAAGACTATGCTGTAGTAACCTACGGAACAGTTCGTTAGCTATAATAAATGCGTTTAATAATAGTGGGGGGGGGTAGAGTAAAACTCATGTTTCAAATTCACAAAAATCTAGAAGTGTACTTAATATATTTTAAAAAAATTAATTTGTTAATGTGTTTATTCTTTAGTTTTTCCTCTTGGGGTTCACGTGTTCATGTGCTCAAATTTAGGAGCCGTCACTGATATTCTGTAAATTCAGTGACATTACAATTTGCTTTCCGTCTAGATCATTCAAGAATACATATACACTTTTAAAAAGTCTATATATATATATATATATATATATATATATATATATATATATATATATATATATATATATATATATATATATTATATTATATATATATATATATATATATATATATATATATATTCATAATTTCTAGACGGGCCACTAATAAGCTTGGTGAAAACAAATCGAAGAGTAGGCACTGGAATACTGAGAAATCTGCACTGTTCTAGTTGTAATTAGAAAAATCGTTTTAAAACTTGTAAGCATGGCAATTAAGCAATTTTTTTGAGGGAGGGGGGACAATATTTGCGCAGGTGATTATAATTCAAGATCCCCTATAAACAAGATCCTTCAGCTAAAATGGGTGAACCAACTGTAATCAAATTAGATATTGTTGCAGAATACTCTGCTAATTTCTGTGTTCGTCGTTCTAAAGTCCCGTTGGTGTCGAAAGTTTTGGTGAAGTCCACTAGTCAAAATGAAACACGAACTTTATTGCTTCTAGAACTTCGTCGAACAATCAGCTGGAAAAAATTCACAGTCACTAACGACCAATAGCTTGTTTATGACAGTCCGCTCAGTACTGAAGCTTTCACAAATGCTGTAGTTCTCACACAAAATGAAACACTTCCACAAGCGAAAATTCAGGGGAACTTACTAGGGAAATCGTAAATTGTCCCTCAAGACCCAGCAATGAAAAATTGACACACAACACGCAAAAACAAAGCTTCTGAAACAAGCTAAATATAACTTTCTATAACACAATTCACAGCGTAATACAGCGAACTCACTCAACGAATGCTCTGCGAAAACTAACTTGAGGGTCTGTCAGTCATGCCTGTGTTTATAGGTGATGCAGAAGCTACAAGAAGCTTCTAGAGAAAACTATCCGCGGAATGTTGTAGAACAAACTCGATTTTCATTGTAATAGAAGGGTAATAGAGTAATATTAGGCTATTATGTGATTTCAATGCAGAAAAACCAACTTTACAGCCCGCTTTGGGAAAATCGCGCCAAATGTCCGAGATGTCGCCAAGCTTGGCGACTTTTTGGAGAAGTGTTGCCAGATATGGCGCAAAACATAAGTTCCCAAAAGTGATGTTAGCTGAGGCCTACGAGCAATATTTCTGGAGATTTCTAGAAAACCTTATATTATTGAATGAGAACCCAAAATTCTACATCTCGCGTTAACCGATTTTGATACAATAAAATGCAAAATTTAACTATTTGACGCTTAGAACACGAATTTTAAACTACTTTTAATCGCCGTGAGGCTGAACGATCGAAAATTCGTACCAATATACAGACTGAGATGAGATAGCTGCTAGCATATACGGAAATAACTAACCACTTTTCGTAAACAGTATTTTTGAATCTTTATTTAGACACAAAATTTGTCACTTAGATGAGAGAACATTACTTTCAAAATTTACTGAATAACTTCTGGGCAGTTTAACTAACTTCACTCATTTTTTTAAAGCTAAATAAACCGTACAAAGCGCCATTTTCTGGACATTTTTTGAACTAAATTTTAAAAGATTCTTGAGCGCATTTGTGAAATCATCCTCAGTATTTTAAGGATAATTTTCGGTATTATTCTATCAGTTCATTATGCATATCTTGAGGAAATACTCTAGTTCTGTGAATCGTCATCTTAAATGATGGGATATAATAATCACATCTATCTTTGTTACGAATTGAGTTTATTGTCTAATTAATCAAACAATGGAATTATTTATTTTGGGAAAGAATATAGAAATTTGATAACATATTTAACAAAGTCGATAATAACAATGGGGTCGATAAGCAACTTTAATAAATTTGACTATATATCAATTATGTAGATGGCCCCTGAGACATAAATTAATGTAGACAAATAGATAAATTTTACCAAAAAATAAATAAAAATGCGTTCTTTCTTTGCCTGCGTTTGGATAAGTAACACGATGAAAGAGGCAATTGAAACTAATTTTTAACAAATGCCTTAAACAAAGTTAATAAGGGGTTCTACAGTACAATTAAAAGTATTGTATACTAGCTGAAGTACCCGTTCTCCGGTGGAATGGATATTGTTAAACCAACAAATACAAATGGAAAATCCCACTATATAGTTATTCTGATCCCTGATTAAGCTGATTCCTTGATTCTGTAACAATGCCGGTTGACCACTCCAAGATAAAACTTTTACAACCATTCCTCCAAAAAGATTAAAATGTTAAGCACAAAAAGGACAATGACATCAACACCGTTTGTGCAATCCGCTTGAAAATTTTCATAATTGTGTCTAAAAATATTGAAAACAATCTGCGCTACTTTAAAAATATTAAAATCTACCCCTTCCCTAATTCGCTACTCCTTACTCTATACACACCAAAATCTATGCATATCATGTGACCGTGATCATTTATAGAGAGTAACATTTATAGAAAGTAAAAATTCACTCAACTAAGTAAATTTAACTTGTTCCGGTCTTTTTTACCACCAGAACATATTTTTAATAAAATTTTGGTTTTATTTAAATAATTGATTATTCTTCATTGTTAGCAAAAGTTACATATTAGTTAGCGCTGCGGATATAGAGATTGACGACTCGGCACATATTAACAAAATGACTAATTTACGTGGAAAAAATATTTATCGAGTAAAATACAATTTTAAAAAGTTATTGTTATCAAATAAATAAGGTAATTTTGATCAATTCACAAAGTGACTCCAGCCTCATTATTTTGTTAACAAAAATCGAAATTTCGGTTGCAGGGAGGGGCGGACTCACGGGACACTACCTTGGTACTTTCTTGCTGCTGGTTACTTTGGCTTTTAATTTATACTCTTCTATCATTACAGTGTTTTCTGGTAGGTTAAAATAACTCACAAACTTGGTCCGTGTGATATAACTGAGATGTTTATTAGTAAACACCGACTACATTTATTAAAATGTTCAATTTACTTGTCGAGAAAATGTTAGAGCAGATTTTTTTTCAAGATAAAATATAAAATAGACTATGTGAAAAAAAAAAAAATCGATGTTAAACAAACCTTCGCATCACAACCCCCACAACTATAGGTCATGGAACAAGCCTAACTGAACATCCAATTTTCTGTTTTAAAAATTTTACAACTATGTTTATTTTCAATATAAACATTTTTTTTAGCATATACGAAACATCCCTTTCGGTACAAGGTATTTTATAATTTAGTATTGGCATGGCAACGTATTCGTGTACACTGAAATCGGAAGGTTCTATTTTGTAATTAAACAATTAGTTTTGCAAAAAGTGGTTACATTCTGTAAAGCATGGAAATGCATAACGTATTCAGTCGACTATGTGAAAAAACATAGAACTCGAAACATAAGTGTTAAACATCGATGTCACAGAAACATCGGCTTCATTGCATCGAAATGATTTTTTTTTAAATGTGGTTTCAGTTGGTGTTAGTCACTGGAATATGATATAACATTTGAAAAAAGAAATGATTGAAACAAGTTAGAGATTTTTTAAAAATAAATTTCTGTAAATACGGTTTTGTGCCTATGCCAGTATTTTATATGGGGTGTTTCCTTATTATACCGTCTAACTATGAAGGGGTATTAGTGGAGCTCATGTGTAGCATAAATTGTCGTAGGGAGCCTGTGCGATCTCTAACCGCTTTAAAGTTGTTGCAGATAGATTGGAAAATTTGTGAATTTTTCAATATCGTTCATATGTGGATTCACTAAGCAATCTACACAAAAAGGACGTAATAAGAACGAACAGAAAAAATTCTATTGAATAACATCAGTTGTATTACAAAATCTAAATTTAAGGACGAGTTACAAGCGCTGAAACAATGAAAGACTTTTGCATCTAAAACAATCCAGAAGAAAAAAACTGTTTTATGGCAAAATTTAAAGTTAAGTAAAAAATAATTTTATAGAGAGCGCCTCAAAAAGTTGAAATTAATACAGCAAAATAGGAAACATTAAACCATAAGCATAGGAACGGTATATTAACTGCCAACAATTCCGAATTTATTATCATCTACACTTTCTAAATAGTATATTTTTAAGCACTACTATTTTATAGCAAACCACAGAGTTCTGACAGTTGCTATATTCTAAAATAAAAGTTTCTGTTTTCAAAAAGTGGTTGATTATATACCGAAATTGTGGGCAGCTATAAGCATAGGTCGAAACAGTTTCACTTAGGATAAGATAAAGCTATATTTCTGTTCATTTGGATATTGTACATATTGACTACTTCGTATTACACCATATAAACAATTACCAATGCACATTCGTAACTGTATCTGTAAATTTAAATATGAAATATTAGTATTCGCATCCGCGGATCTAGAAATGGGATGATGTATTTTTACACGGAGGATTTTACTTTCTAAAGGTATGGCACGTCCCAACTCAGGACTTGCTTGAATGAACTTCATCAGAAATTCAGCTATACTCTCGCAAAAAAAAAAAAAAATACACAGATGTTATACAGTATAACAAACCGAAACTTTCTATAGGGTTCCTGCTAAATAGTTGATAGAGAAACGGCTTCTTACATATGTATGTTAAAATCTGCATCAGGTGCAAGCTTTCTCGCGAAAAAAACGCGCCTTACGCTCGAACAGTTCATAAATTAGTAGACTCTTTGAGCGAAGTTTTTTATTTACTTTATTGTTTAACACCAGTATTTTGAGTGTTTTTTCCGTTAGACTCTTTGGGATTATGAACACCATTCGAACCGTTTAGGTATGAACAAATATTAATTTTACTTAATAAATAAAAATCATTTTAAAATTCTGGTGCTTTAATTAGTGAAATACGTTTATTTGTGTGGTTAGAAATAAAACATAAAAAAGCACTTTGAAAGTGAATAGACTTCTTTGCAAACACATATTTCGTTCTTTTTGTTCCCGAATAACGCTGGCATAGTTTTTGTGTTATCATTTTGCAGTTACGCTACATACCATCTCAAGTATCAGTAAAATAAAGTTTATGTCACGAGTCAAAGAATTTCTAATATTTTGAAATTTCGAGCAGATGGAATTAATTTCACTTATATGAGTAAGAGGAACATTTGATTCTCGTACGAAGAACGGGTATGCAGCTAGTACACCAATAAATTTTCGTTAAAAATGCGAAGATAAGTATTTCTCTTATTTACAGTAGTACTAAAATTTAATTATAAATAATATCAAATAATATAACAAGTCAGGTTTCTACAATTCAAACGTTTAATTAAAAATGATATTAATTAATGATGCTATGTATCTACCGATTTAGCTTTCTAAACATCCAGCACATCCAAACTCAGAACGTACTTGAACGAACTTCATTAGAAATTCATCCATAGACTCTAAACAAATAGACAAATCCACAGATCATACACAGTATAACAATTCCCAGTTTATCTCGATGCAATCGACATCAATTATATTAGTAAATCAATCCGACTTATTTGATTATACTTTCCAAGTAGTGATTATGAGCTTCACAAGCCACCCCTTTATGCACACGGTTCCTGAAGTAAAGAAAATGAGAACACACCCTTTACATGAATCGCCATGCTCAGAGAGATCCGAGCAATCTGATAAAAGTCATTGTGCATGTGTTTAAAAGTAAGTCACCGCATGCATTTGCGTTTCACTACAAGCGATGATGGTCATCAGATTTAGCAAGCTTTACATCATAAATAATGGTTTCCGGTTCTGTCCAAATAATGATAGCCATGAAGAAACAAATAAAAGAAATCCATGATTTATGCTGCAGAAATTAGAATTTATTTGCGAGGTGCTGTTGCATGGGTTAGAATGGGAACTTATAAGGAGTGGAGAGATAATCGCTTAAGTAGTTATAGGGTCGTTTTAAGTCAACGACAGGTTTTTTGCGGGTGGCTGTATGTATTGATTTATGCTTTTTCGAAGATTATTAACCTTTAGAGCAAACGTCCATATGTAAGCAATATCAAGTTGGAAATGGTTATCTTTTTTTTCTGCTAATACATTTTAACCCCTTCTTGGTCAGATTTTTTTTCTTTCCAAAGGAAAAAAAAACCTTGCTATTGCAATAAATTCCAAATCCTTTACGTATCATAATTAAGCAACCAATTTTTAGAAACAGTAAAGCAAGTTAAGAATTTTTTTTTTTTTTTTTTCCTTCACAACAATTATACTAGTACCTTAAAAGATTTTGTTCTTTTTTGTTTTTTCTTTGTAAAATATAAATTATTGTTGAAGAAAAGTGGTGGTGTGTATAATTGGATTTATTTTTCTTCGTCTCACGGTATGAGACGCCGACCAAAGAGGAATTAAATGTTACAGCATTGGGCATGTTATAAAAACAATTTCTTGATAATTTCAGTATTTCTCTTTGAGAATTTTGCATTTCATGTTCCTTGAGAAGCATGCATTTCATCTTCGGAAAGTACATGGTTTTTTGCAATACTTTACTTTTTGCCGCCCAGGTGGTGTATTGGCTTAAGAGCCATTCTATCACGCCTCAAGTCTTTTCGAATTCCGGCTTGGGCATGGATGTTCACTTGGCTGCCCACTGGGTGCTCCCATACTAAGATGCAGTGGCGGCTCGTGACCTGTTTCAGTGGTGGGGCCCGAAAAAAAATTGTGCCCATTAAAATCGCGAAAGTATATATACAAATAGGCCAACCTATCCCTACGTGCACAAAGTGTAAGTATTTCGAATTTCTCAAATGACAAATGATTATCAAAATTACTACACAACTTCTGCTATCTTTTACCTAACTATGTTAAATTGAAAAGTTTACTTTATTACTAAACAAAAAGCCACATTTAATTATTTAATATTTATGTTTATAGCAGCTTGTTCATAATTTTTAGATGATTTATTTATTTTAAAATCAATATCAACATATATAAAAAAGACATTTGTACATCGCTTTTCGTAAATCAAGAAAACAAAACAGAAAAATATCTGACTGCACTGCAAAAATACGATCACGCACATAAAAAATGATTTCCTCCTAAGCGGAAAATTTCGCCAACAGCTACCGATTGCCGAAATTTCCCCGTACAGTCGTGCAGATCATAATGCGAGGACCCGAAGATCTGGGCCCCGAAGACAGCGCCAAATAAGCCGTTTGGAAGCCAAGTTTGGAAGCCGTTTGGAAGCCAATATGGCTTTTGGCTCAATGCCAAATATGTCAACCCGGTGAACGGAGAAATTACGCCAAATTTAGGGCTAGCCAGCCCATGGCCCATGCATGGCTTACATAGGGGAAAAATCGTATAACTATCGCTTGTTTAAGTGCTTTTTTTAATGGATAGTATTAAAATGCGTGCATTTTTTAATGAAGGTAAATTATTGAAAGAACTATCTTACATAATAGGAAGATACTTTGATTTCGACGGTGATTAGTCGGTGGGGCCAGGCCCCTCTGGCCCTTAATGACGAGCCGCCACTGCTGAGATGGCCAGTAATTCGGGTCTTAGTAGTGGCAAAATGCTTGATGAGCAAATGCCCGCCCATTAGGGAAAAAAAAATTAAAATAGCTCTTTTAACGTCCAAAGAATTCTTTTATTTTGTGGAATCTCAGTAAAATAGCTACGATTCAAAAGTCCCGCAGCTTGCCAAGAAGGACATCGAATCAATTCTTAATATACAGCAAATACAAAAATGATCTTGTAATGCAGAAAAGTTTATAAAACAGGATTTTAAGATCATTAACATACTGTTAAATAATTAGAAAAAAGAAAACAAACCATTATAGCAATTTAGACAACATTGCAAGAGTTATCAACTTTCAGATAGTAGCTTCCTGCCTTTCAACTATATTATGAATGTTCGTATTGAGTTTGAATAGGATGTTTAGATGACTACGGAAGTCAACAGTAACAATCTATTTTTCTAAAATTGAAGAAGTTTTGATATTATGTAGAAAAATGTAATCAGGTGAAAAAAAAAAATTCCTCTAAGATAAATTTGGTTTTCAAATTACATTAAGAGAAATCTCTAATTATTTCAAGGGGTTTACCATTTTAGATTTAGTGGCAATAAACAAGAATATCATAAATAGCAGGAAAGATTGTTTCATACGCTGCCAAGTTTCTAAATGAAAGATGTTATCTGCGGAAAACTTCTCTGACGTAATACTTAAAAAATACACATATACTTCTTTGTGAACGAATAATATAAATTTATCTATGTTTTACACATGGTGTCCCGGAACTTCGTGTACATACTTGGAAGGAAGGTAGACAACAGCGTTAAGAACCATAATTACATAGGAAAGCATGGGTGGAAATCGATAGGTGGCGCTGTACGCGAGCTCTCAAGGTCGTCACGTGTGGCTTCCTCATTGTCATATCTGCTCCACCATGGCCAAGTTGATAAGACATTGTACATGGTAGGTGGGCGGAGTGTGAAGGTCCCAGGTTCGGATTGTCGATTTAACGGTTTGAAGTTTTGGACGGTTTTCTCCAGATGTAACGTGACTACGCATTAGAAACCCTTAAAAAGTCCTCCGCCCAAAGTATCGCTCCATGGTAGATGCCCCTCGTGTACGCTTGCCACAAAATAAAAAAAGAATATCTGACAACTTCCATTGTTATTTCGGGAGATTATCAATCATGCCTTTCCATAAGTTTTATTTATGTTTTATATTAAAAGTATACGTTTTATATTAAAAATATGGATTTATTCTAACATCAAATCGCTAAAAGAGAATAAGTGGTAGATAATCTTCCGGGGAAAAGCCGTAAAAGTTGGCAGTTGTGACAATGAGGGAGACACACATGCCGATCTTCAGAGCTCGCGTACAGCGCCTACTATCGATTTCCGTCCATGCTTTCCTGTGCACTTATGGTTCCCAACCATGTTATCTACCGCTCCTCCAAGTTAGTGCGCGAAGTTCCAGGACACGCGTATATTTTAGAGGGTGTTTCTAAAGGGTTTATTTAAAGTTTTAGGTTAGAGAGTGCACATCACAGGGACTAACAATTGCATAAGAAACAATGACCGCAAACGTCATTTTAAACCTTTAAGAGCCAGGTGTCTTTTTTAATTTTTAACAAATGTGGGCGTGGCTATTAAATGTTGAATTTTTAACAAAGATTTTTTATGTGCTAATGGTTATATGAAAGGAATATAAAATGTAATTGTGTTGCTTCTAATCGATGTATTTTGCGCACTGAATATATATATTAATAAAAAATCATGAAATTGTAAAATATCGGAATATACAAGATTTTAGAATATGCACTGTGGGTGGAGTTACAAGTAACAAAAAAACTGTTAAGGATTAATAACGCACACTTAATGAGGATTACATGTGCTAAAAATAGAAATTTCCTAGCAACATTTAAAAGAATTGTTAAATGAAAGTTAGGTACAATGCTCAAAGAAAGCTAATTTGAAAAAGAATTCTCGAGTCTTTCTGATGATATAAAAATTGCACTTGTAGATGAAAATTCTGCCTACCAGAACGTAAAATACACAAAAAATCTTCGAAAATCGTAGAAAACATAAAAAAAAAGAAGAAACCCTTTCAGATTTTAAATACGCACCAAAGTGCTATATATTAAAAGCGTGTCATGATTTATGCGTCGTCCCTATTTTTTTCCTTATTCCATAAGGTTGGAAAGTGTATCATTATTCATGAGTCAGCAGTATTTTCCTTCTTTATTTTATAAAAACCATCTTTGGAATCGAAATCTATCTTAAAATCGCCTACTAAAATTATTTTACATCTTCGCCAAATATACTTCACCGTTTTAAATATTGTTTCGAATGTGCATCATAATCCATGAGTGTGCCGTGTTTGTCTTTCTTGGGGTGATTTCTATTTTAACGCCCCAACTTTCTTGAAGGTGGCGATTATTAAACATATAGAGTAACCATGACGATTTTTTGTATTAATGTGGCAATCGTAATTTAGAATTAAAATGGCGATTTGGAACAACCTGTAAGTACAGCATTCCATTACATTTTTATTTATTTTGGGTTGCCAATGAATGTAGTCTTCATAATTAAGTGTCTTCAAATTCCTTAACTAGTGCGTTTATCACTAATTTTTCACTTTAGTTTTCATGTAGTTGTTTAGGGAGCGTTGAAACTTGTGCATAACTCCTAGAGACCCATGACTTCCAAGCTCGCCAAAGCGCGGGAAATTTTTAGGTTGGGGAAAGTAGGGGCGTTAAAATAGGAATCAACTCTTTATGATTTTGAACCATAAAGCACATATTTGGAATCCAAATCTATCTTAACCTACGCCTACTGATACTGTTTTAAAATCTTCACCAGGCATATTCGAACTATAGGCATATTCCAAATATATCTCGTAGACATTTTAAATACTGTTTGGAATGAGCATCATAATCCATGAGTGTATCGTGTTTTCCTTCTTTGTTCCATAAAACACTCCTTCGGAATAGAAATCTATATTAAAATCGCCTACCAAAACTGTTTAACAATTTTCACCAGGCATAGTCAAACTACACTTTACCTTCATAAATACCATTTGGAAAGTGTATCATAATCTATGATGTGTACCGTATTTGTCTTCACTGTTCTATAAAACACTTCTTCGGAATTAAAATCTATATTTAAATCGCCTACTAAAACTATTTTACAATATTCGCCAGGCGTTTTCTAACTATACTCAAAATATATTTATAATAAATTGTCGCATTTTGGCACCCAGTTATCGATCTTTTATCAAAAATTGCAAACCTTGTGCGACTTTCAACATTTTATCAACGCCTCCTCCCAACTCCACATTATCTGGCAAACACATTTCAAAACTGATTCGACGCGAAAATTGTACCAAAATAGTGTCTACACAAAAAGCAAGGTTGAAATTAACAGCACTCTGGTGCTAAAAATTAAACAATTAAAAAAATTCTATATTTATTTTTCCAGCAATAGCTATATCTTCAGCTTTGTTCCGTATTCATCCTTAGGCAAACTGCGCACAGAAACAGACACCAAAGCAACCACGGACAAAAATAAATATGCCTTAAGAGTATTTTTAAAACAATAATAGAAATTGATTGCAGATAAATTTATTAAGCTAACGAAACTAGAGTTTATAGCCAGGGGGGTGGGGATATCGGGATATATCCCCCCCCCCGAAATTTTTGGATTAGTGATGAAATTCCGTCTATTTATACACATATAAGTTCATATCCCCCCCGAAATTTTTTCCAGGCGCATATCCCCCCCCCCCCCAAAAAATTTTCCTGGCTACGCGCCTGTTTATAGCTGGGAGACGAACCTAGCCAATGCCTCCTAGATATGGAAAGCCTTACAACTCCTATGTCACCAAGCTTTGGCGTCATCACTAGGCTTACGAAAGTGACGTCAATTTCAATGACAATATTAATTTCGCAAAGTTAAACAATTTAAAATTTATGCTGCATGCTACAAATATTAGAAAATATCTTAAATTAAACATTAAAATTAAAATACCTTTCTCATACAAAATTATTCATGATGATGTATTTCCCTATCATATTATCTAATTAGTCATGATTTAAAAACTTCCATTTGTCGAAAAACTATATTTTTTATCTCTAATTAATAAAATATAGCTATTCCTGGGTAAATGTACCAGAAAATTTTAACAGTTTTATTTTATGAACTAACAAATGTAGATTTCCTGATGACAACAAAGCTTAGAGACGTTAAAGCTAGATCTAAGAGGCGTTAACCGAGCACCCATGCTGTATAACTGAAGTTCAATGGTAATACAAGATTTTCCAGTTAACGATTGAGCTGTTACCCCTAGCGGATATCTAATCAGTTTATCAAAGAAAGTGGTGGCTTTTAACTTGCGGATTGTACCGATAGGAGGCTCTGGCACAAGTGGAGTTGGTTATCTAATCGCAGATAAAATCAAAGAAATATGTTATTGAAATTTCCATTTACAAGACAGATCTATTTATACGAAATCAGTATTGTTGTATAGAAATATAGGAAACCCAGTCATCAATCTTTTCTTCTTTTGACGCAATAATATGGATCTCTTTTGTATGTAAATGGCTTGTCTGGCGCAGTTAGAAAGTTTTACTTATATATGAATTAAATAATGAAAAAGCTTTTACAATCGCGGCAGAATCATGTATAAGTTAAGTGCTTTACACAACTAAAATTACCTTTATGTTTTCGCCGCTTCAGCATATGCATAGCTAGGCAACGAAGTAAGTAGACATATGCTGCAATGGCGAAAAATAAAATCCTTATCATTTGTATCAATAGATTTTTATTTTCGATATCCTAGGGTGAATCATAATATTTTTGTGTGGTACATTCAAAAAAGGCTGGAAGTGAGTATAACGCTTTGAAATTTGAAAGGTACATGCACAATATCGTCAAAGATAATATTTTACATTCAAACTTTTCTTGTTTTTGAACGATAGATAAGTAGATAGTTTTGCAAGAACAACTTCGAACTTATATTTCTTAATGACGATTAAGTTTCCATGACATTTTCAGGGCTATTAAATACTGATAAGCGAAGAATATCTTTTATCAATTTAGTAACATAAAAACTTTAAATGATTTCGGAAAAAGAATTGAGCTTTGCTCATGGAAGCTCAAATGTATAAACAGAGTAAATATGTGCGGAGACAGAAATGTTTCTATCAAAAATTGATATTTTCGAATGCATTTTGTTAATAATTTGTTTCGTTAACTACAGTAAATTTGGCAGTGTATCTAACAAATGCTACTGCGGAATTTGAAATTATAGAATAAAAAATATTTCCCTAACTTGATTTCCCATTTGATACAGTCGACGCTCGTTTTTACGAACCACCCTTTTTTTACGAACACTTGCGATTTTACGAACTAGCGAGTAGTCCTGATTGCACTCACACAGACTAGTTTACCACTCGATTTTAAAAAACTATTTGAGTGGTCCCTACAAATTCATAAAAACGAGTGTCGACTGTATTTATTTCCATTGACCTTAAAAGTTCGTAACCAATACCACCTTGACGCAAAAGAGGAAAATATCTGAAACATTGATGTCATAACACAGATTATTTGCTGCAGTTTTATTTTTACAACGTAAACTATTGTTTTTTGTTTGTCTGTTTTCAAATGGCGGGCGGACCTTAACAATGCCTTCGAGGCATTGGACGCTACTAAGGCCGGAGTTGCTCGTCACTTTATTATGGGGGCACCTAGTAGGTGGACCAACGTTGTCCCCTATGAAGGGACGGACACAATGATATCCACGCCCAGTTGGGTGTCGAACCTTGACCGCCGGGAGTTTAACCCGTAGCCGTAAGTACGGTGCTTTACCCACCATACAATCTGGTCGGCATGCTAACTATTCTAAAATTTGTTGTAAATGCTGCAAACATCAGAACTTTTCTTCAATTCAAGATATAATTTTAAATACTTTTGTTTTAAAATATTTTTTGATACATACTTAATATATGATTATTCACAACATTGAAAATTGATATTCTTGTAAAAGTCCATGTTTATCTGAGGTTAATAGGAAAATATTGGATTAGAGTAAATCAGCTTGATATTTCATAAAGTTTATTTATTTATTTTTTTTATATAAAGTAATAAACACAAACAAAGCTCATTGAGTTTTGGATAATTTATTGATTGTATCCGGGAGAGGGGATGAAGGTATTGGTGGCCTCGCCTCTCTGAAAAAGGGAGGAAGTTGTAGCTTTTTGTTGCATGTTTCTTTTCTGAATGAATGACTAAATACTGATGTTCTTGTAAAACTATAATTTTTGACTCAGGTAATAAGAAATATTTTATATGAGTAAACCAATCAGATAATTTATTAAGTCTTTTTTGAAAAGCAATAAATTTAAATAAAGATCGAGGCTTTTGAGAGGCAATTTATAAAAATGTATTCAGAAGAGGAATTGAAAGGTCTTGGCCACACCTATTAAGAAAATGAGAAAAAGAAGGGAAAGAAACAGAAATGCTTTAATTATTTTTTTTTAACTGTATTACGTACCACAATCCGTATATATAAGGATCCATGCGTCGACCCAATTTGTCTTCCTTGTTTCATTACGTTAAAAAGCTACACCATAATCCATGTCCCAGTTCTATTAGTCTTACGTTGTGATTATAGTCATTAAGAGCTCCGCAGTTTTCTCCTTCAGAACTAAAATCTATATTAAAATCGTCTACTAAAACTGTTTTGCAATCTTCTTCAAGTTCCGTAGTGGCCTAGTCGCTAAGCTCCGTATCCATAAGAGCACGGAAAGTAAAGCAGCACCTGCTTGGGCAGTGTTTGGGAGGGTGAAAACCTCTCTCGGCTGGGCTGCTGTGGGATAGTAACGCTAATGGCAGCTGGCTTACATGAAATCTCTTCAAGGCTCCAATGTCCTTTGTGATCAAACGATACCTCTGGGAATGCCAATTTTAGGTGATATGTCTCTTATCTGGAATTGGTTCAAAATTGGCAGGCTAATCATAGAGAGCAATGTCGGTCGGCCTAATAGGTTCGTTCCCCCTTAATTAAATGAGCAACAACTTAGGGTATCGTAGAAGTCAAGGCTACGCTAGGCCGCTGACGCGGCAATTAGAATTTAAAAAAAAGAATTTTTGTGAACAAAATCATAAACAAAACAGCTTGCAGAGTGATAGGATTAAGGAATTTTATTTGTATTTTATATTATTTTGTTATTAGTTATTTTACAGTTGAATTTTACTGTTAAATATCTTTTTTTTATTAAATTTGCGTATGTGCGTTTTAAATTTTACAACTTTCTTATGTTTAAGAAATCAAAACAACCATATTTATATTACTGTAATTTTGTTTGTGCATAAATATTGCGTCTAAATCAAATGACTCATAATTTTTCTGCTGCAAGTGTTCTTTTATAGGTGCATACATAATCTTGATTTGTGTAGGTGAATTTTGAAAGTAAACTCTTTCCTCAGTCATGAAAGTTGGTAAATAGTTGGTTCCCGGACTATCACATTCTCCAATTTTTGCTGATGCCTGTTGAACAGTGTCGTGGTTGAACTAAATAAATTTCCGACAAGAACTGTTAAAAATATTGTTATTATTATTATTATTATTATATTTTTAAATATATGTGATGGAGAAACTTTTACATGTTCTTTTTTTACCATATTATGGAAGCATATTATAGAATTAAAATGGAATTGCAATGACCTGAGGATAAGAAAAATCAATAACACTCATAAATATTCACGACCAAGAGTGAAAAGTGTTGACTTCAGGGAAATTCTTATAATTTATTAAATTCTTCTGCGTACTCCTGTAATAGAGTTATGAAGGGTACGTGTGCCCCTTTCAATAAAGTTCATCGTACTGTACACATATCAGTTCGTAGATGCCAACTTTTACGGAAAATAATCAACCACCTTTTCTAAACAATATATTGAGGTACGGAATTTTTGCAAAGAAAATACAAAGCTTTCAAATTTCGCTAGTATTCTCATTAACTACTAATAAAACACGGTTTTACAAACTTCAAATTTACATTCGATTTTTTAATTAAAAGATGCGTTTTTGTAATTTCAACATTGGACTATTTTAGAGTCGTTCTTTTGTCCGTACCGATGACTTTATAATTGCAAAAGAAGCGTTCTGCGGAAAGCCCTATTAGTTAAGCGCCAAACGCTCTGTTTTTTTTTTTTTAAATTAACGGATTCACGTTTCAAAGATTCTTTAACGAACTTTCTTACTTTTTTTAAATAAAAGAACGCTATATGTTGCACCTATTTTCAAAAATAGGAATTTTTTTTATATAAATTCAGGTCCTTCTCAAACTGTTTATACATCGCATCGATTCGCAGTGATAATAAAGTTTCGCATAAAGTCGAATTTAGAGTAATATTGAAATTCCCTTGCCTCTAATTATTACGCTTGCATATTACAGAACTTAGCAAAATTAATGGTAAATTCTTAAAAGATATATTTAAAAGAATTACGGTTTGCAAAAACTGGTTAGTTATGTTCCGTAAAAGTTGGCAGTTAGGTAATTTTTCAGATTAAAGACAACTGTAAGAACATCCACATTATTAGGCAGATATAAGAACAGACTAACAGAAAAACCAAAATTATAAATGCTTTTAGTTTTTTTAACCTTAAAGCCTGAAAATAACACTGTTGAATTAAAAAAAAAAACTTATTTTCGGGAAATCTATGTGAATATAGTAGTTTCATGAAGAACAGATTTAACACTGAGCTTGTCGATAAAAATTCTATTCCAACGTGTTATAGTCCTATTGGGAAACTGCCGCTGAATGTAATTTTGTTTTACTTATCTAATTTTAGAAAGCATGACTCCGTACATTAGGATAGAGAAAAAAAAAAAAAAAAAAACATCTACTGCCACCTCTTATGTACGATGCAATAACAATAACCTCTTTTGTATGGAAATTTGTTCCCCGTCATGTTGTTAGATCCATTAAATATCATTAAACATTGTAAAAGAGACACTTTATGAACTTGTGACTGACTCAGCCATCAGTTAAGTGAGTGTTTACATATGTGCAAAACCCTTTTATGCCCTTGCCGCTTTTGTGTCGGGCACAGGTGCGGAGCTATCTATAGAAAGTGAAAAATGTAAAAAGACCCTTATCACTTTGATAGGAGACCGAATAATGGTTAATATTAAAAGAACCCATAAATTCTGGAGACATTATATTCATTAGACGGTACTTATCAAATCCCAATGGTGAAAATTCTAAAATTACGTTAATTTGCAATGCTGATCCGTTTTATCAACAAAGTTTCATCGTCTATTGTGGATATAATGCTAATAATAGAAAACAATGTCCATCGCTTAATACTGCGGTAATGCCGGTGTTCGACCTCGTGAAAAATTAAGAGCACAGAAGAAAGATGTACATAACCGGTTCTTCCATATATAGATTAATACAGGGAATAATAATAATTTAGAGCTATGGAATAGTGCTGAGAAATGTATACAACAGAATACTGTAAATATGGTATCTGCGCATACCTTCGTTCTCCCGTTAAACGAAATACATGTATAACGTTTAACGGGATACATACGCACAGAGGTATACATGCAGACACTAATTCGTAATATTCGTAAAGAATTGAATTTTAATAGATGAAAGAGTTGGATTTCTGCAATTAGAAGTGAAATTTAGTAGATACTTATAAAACTAACACTTTTAGATTTTTCTGGTGAAGGGTTTCCCATGACGACTGGGACAAACTTTAAGGAGAGGTAAGGCTCAAAATAAGGTATCATAATCACACAACAATGTGAGGTCATAAACGTCGTTTTCACATACCTATTAATAATCACTTTGGAAAAAGTGTTGAAGTGGTCATCTAATTTCTTAACCAAGATTCATAAACAATGGGTTTGTCTTAAAAACATTTCATCAGTGGAATGAAATAGAATTCTTACAATAAAGTTTAGTTACGTTTTCTGTGAAAAATACTTTGTTTTTGTAGAACTATGGTAGTAAAATTCACTAATATTTCAGCTTCGAAAGTGATTGTTAATAGCTACATGAAGAAGACGTTACGGACTCCACATATATATGTGATTCTGAATCCTTATTACATGCTCTATCTTCCATTAAAGTTTATCCCAATCATTATGATACATCCTGTGTAAACAATGGAAAAATCTTCCACAACTTTTCTTTAATCAATTTTGAATATGTTGCTTCCTATTCTAATATATTCCATAACTACAAACTTACGCTTTCTTTTCGTAAGATTACTCACCACTATTTTATTTTAGGAAATTGTTATAGTTTTAGTGGCTGGTTGGCTTTCAGTTAAAAAACTGTTCAAAAATTGTGGTGAATAATAGTACGAGAAAAAAGTGTAAAATTTGGTAGTTGTGATTGCTACGGCAGACATATTGAATGCTCAGGCTTTATAATCTGAAAGACCCCACAGTTCTCTCAGTGCACATAATAGCAAAATGTCTTCACCAGACCTATTTTAAATGTATTGATCGCTCCGAAGAAAAGTACTGAAACAGTAAGGAAAAAAAAACTATCGGAGCCACAAAGCAAATAATTTAAACAAACATACGGTTGTATACGCAAAAGCAAGGAGATCAAAAAGGTAAAGCCGCTGGGTTATTTACTGTCAAGGTGGTGGGTCAGGTGTGAAACGAATCGGATATAGGAACACCCCCACAGGAAATGATTCTTTGGTAAAATCACCAGACACCATTAAAAAGGAAAATAAAATGTTTTAAAAAAAGTTCTTTAAAAAAACATAAACTCCCTGTGGTCAATGTAAGGCAAAGACACTCTAAACCAAGTATAGCATCCAAAGTAGAATAAAAAGAGCTTTTTAGAGCATTACGTTCGTTGGTTATGGCTGACTTAATTCTGTTGTAATGTTTATTCATGTAAAAGTTCGTTATAAATAAGATGAAAGTGATTCCGGCAGTACACTTTGTAAATGTACTAACCTCTTTTTCGTGTAAACGATATGATTGAAGGGGGGATATTTATTGGAGTACCCAGGCGTTCAACATTTGTTTTGTCTAGTGCAATGTTCTTCAACCTGTGACTTGCGAAGCTGAAACAGACTTTAAAAAAATAAATAAATAAATAAAATGCTTTAAGGGGTCATAGGAGGATTAAGGGCTCAGAATCGATTTTTCAATTTTAATTTTATTGAACCCAGTTTGAAACCTTAGTTATATCTGAGCACTTTGTACCCAGTTTCATGCAATTATTCCAACTAGAACCGGAGATACACATAAAAACGTTTTATGAAGTTTTTATCTGTACCTCAGAACCAGACTAACCATGGCTGCCAATCTTTCCGTTTTTATCGGAACTTCTCACACCACTATTTTCAAACAGTTATATCTTAAATTACAATTATTGACTCATTGATTCCTGAGCATGAACCATGTAAAAGAAATACTGTAATCATGAAAAAATTCGGCTTCGAGATTTTGGTGTATTTACACGTTTTGATGTCTTTTGAATTCATTTATGCTATTTTTACGCGATCGATGTATGTATGTATGTATGTGTGTGTGTATGTGAGTAAACACGATAGCTCCTATGCGGGGCATTCGATTGAGCTCAAATTGGGTATATATGTTATAAATCACCGTCGCAAGACCGGTATTGATTTTGGTGTGTATAGGACTTATAGTTTTTCTACAGGGCTACGACAAAGATTTCTTTTACATTATGGCCTATGCGGGGGAAATTCTCGAAAGTGCGCTAACGTTTGAACGGTACATTCGATTGAGCTCAACTAATTGAAAAAAACTAAGAATTTTTGCTGAATTGTTCATACATTAAAATTTATTTAAATGGTTGGTAATGATCTTAATCGTAAGTGCTCGGAAATTCGAGTGGAGTCACTCCAGATTTTTTAAAAATTTGAAGCAGAGAAAAAATTAGTTGTGAGAAGTGTTCCGATAAAAACGGAACAGTTGGCAGCTATGAGACTAACGTAAGTCACACTAGACTAACTTCAGGAAGGCACCAAAACTGTAAGAAATGAACTCTAGGTCTGGTTGCAGAGCTAATAATTGAATAAGTCCGCAAAATATTATTGACATTATTAAATTTGTATGTACTTAACCCATTTATAGGTATTTCGTTTAGAATCAACGGTTTAACTTGAAAATTGTATTATATGGACTTACATGCGTCTGGATCTGGGTTACAGATATATGGCACAGTGGTTATGTCACTGGAAATAGTAGACTGGCGAAGTATGAAGGGCCGCTCGAAGTTTTTCGTGTTTTTTTTCCGAAACTTAGCGTAAATACGGGTTAGGACCCCTTAAACCCCTCACGGAGGTCATTTCCCTTGTGTTGCCCTTCTGAAGGGGATCTATAAAGGGGTTCGAGCAAAGCGCACAATTCCGATATACATGTTCACATTAACAACAACAACAACTAAATAAAGTTTTATATTTGAACACAATAAGGTGATTTTAAACTGCATTTTCTCAAAACGCTTTTTTTTTTTTTTGAACCATCCGTGAGATAGCAAAATTCTGTAATTAAAATCTTCACAAAACTTTGTATAGTTATAACTGTCATCAGTATCTATAGAATGAATTAATATTAAAAATGACAGTGAAAAACTTAAAAATTTTAACAGAAAATAAGAGGAAAAGTGGGATTTTTTTTCAAATTTCAATTAAAAATTACTAAATTTAAAAAAAAAATTCTTAAATATTGATTCATTCTATTATATATTTTACTTTATTTTGCAACAAAAATTTTGTTTATATGTGTATTTTATTTTGACTTATCTTACGGATAGTGATACGCACTATTAAAAAAAATACATATATAGTTTTTTTTAAAACATCTCTGAAGGGTAACGGAGTTTACCTCAAGTTTCATGATGTCTTGTACTGTACTATTAAACAAACTAACAAAAAAATCAGTATCCTGTGACTATTATTTTGATCATAAATTGTAAAACCGGAAGGGTCTAAACTACGCGATAATTTGCTTCATTATTCCCCCCCCCCAATACCCCTTTTTATAAGAATTTTAAAATTCCCTAACAGATCCGGGCATACCTGCAAACCCATAATTCCCTCAGTAATATTTGTATAACAGAACAATGAACATCAATGATCACTCTTTTAAAAAATTATTAATATGAATTACTATATAGAAAAAGTGGTTAATTATATTCTGTACATGTTGGCAGATATGCACTCCACAGAAAAGGATAATTAGAGGAATATAATGAAGGCCAAATTCATAAACACCAGCCCCTGCAGTTTAAAAATCAGTGTTTAGGTCTAAAGTTTAAATGCCTTTTCATTGGTATAACATAATCTCTCTCTTCGTTGTAACGAGTAGAGGCCGAAAGTAGATATTTCCTTTCTCTGCCAACCCAGTAAACACAGCCACATCGGGTATGTGCACTGCCTCCTAGATATAGAAAGCCTAACCACTGCTACGTCACTAAGCCTGTACGTCATCAATTGGCCTTCTAAAGGTGACCTCATCACAGAATAAATTTGGTAAAGTAAAACTATTCTAAATTTCTGGTGAATTTACTCTCTCATAACAACATTTTAATGAATTGAGATAGAAAAATTAATTTTACAAAAAAAAGAGCAGTTTTTAACTGTAACTAATTATATAATGTAATAAGGGAGTAAATCACAATGATTTGTTTTGTGCCACGAACATATTTTAATTTTTATCTTTCACCTAAGATACTTTTTAATATTTGTTGCATTTACCAGATATCTGAAATAGTTTTACTTCATGAGAATGAAAGTGTGGTGACGTCATTACTTGAAGGCCTAATGATGGCATCAAAGCTTAAGCGCTCAGGCTTTCTGTATCTAGGTGGCAGTGTTCAGCATCGGCATTGGCATGGTGGTAAGTTAGTGGTGTGAATTCTGCACTGGCAAACTGAGCTGGCGCAATCAAAAGATAGCGTTTTCTATGCATGCAATAGTCCGATATCGGCTAATCTTTAGGGATTAATTATATTCGTAAGAGTTTGGTAGTTATTATGATGTTCAAATTAACAAAATATTTTGTCCTTTTCTTTTTTAATTATTGCAAACTAGTATATTGCAGTGAAACTGGCATTCAATTCACTAAATTTTACTTAGTTACTCAGATTGCACAAATTCCGCGTCACGAAAACTTTTTTTTTTCTTTTATATTTTTTATTTGAGCCGAACGGATTGTATGGGGGGGGGGGTAAAGCACCGTACTACGGTTTCGGACTCAACTCCCGGAGTTCGGGGTTCGATCCTCGACTGGACGGGGTTGTCATTGTCCTTCCCTTCATAGGGGCGATGTTGGTCCACCTACTAGGTGCATCCACAATAAAGAGGCCAACAATTCCGACCTGTTGTGGCCAGAGACTTCACGGCAGCAGCCGGCCATTGGAAAAAAATATTTGATAAGTGGCTTTAAAATATTGAACAAAACGTGGTGACGGAAATATCTGTTTCTTATAAACAGACAGCATTTTAATGATCTGAAAAGGAAAATAAAAAAAAAGAAAGAAAGAAACTAAACCATGTAATAAAAAATGTCTGGCTGTAGAACTAAAGGGGCAATGACTCGTTTACAATCCAGTGGTTTTATTCAATTGAGAAAAGTTCAAAATTTTTAAATAATCCAAGACAAAAAAAATCATTGCTTTTTTTAAATAAAACTTTTTAAGGTTTTAAAATAGTAAATCTCGGGCTTCTTCATTTCATCTCTATTCTGACATGTCAGCTACTGCTGATGGGAGGATGGTAACGTAGTAACAAAAAAGTTGATTGGGTGATACGTCAAACGAACTGTTGGAAAAAAAAAAAATAATAAGGTTTTGTCAGACGGAAACGCTGGGTGACAAGTCAGTAAGTAAAACGCGGCAAGCGTGGAATGGCATCCGTTATTTCTTTTCGATCCGCCTCATCAATTCGCCCGCTTTTCGGAAGCTGTCAAGAAAACCCCAAAAACTTCAGGAGATTGAATCCAAAAGTGTAGAAGCGGTGAAATCGGGCTTTTATAGGGGCGAAATATTTTTCAAGGATCATATCATGTGACGGGTTCCATGCAACCAGGGCCTGTGGGCCTCCAAACACGAAAATCAAACTGCTCTTAACATTGACGTAACTGGGTAAGCTTCTTGGGTATTTATAGAAATGGCTTCATCTTGTATTCTTGCAATAAAAAAAAAACTAATATTTTTTGACGAGGCTTAAATTTTTCTGGGGCGAGTTGAGTCAACACCTCTTGGACACATAAAGCCTGAGATCAGAAACTTTGTCTCTTCACTAGGTCTACTGGAATGACGGCATTACAGTTTCATTTCAAAAAGTAAAATTATTTAACATTTCTGGCGGATGCTACAAATATTGGACATAATATTAAGTTAAGGATAAAAATCGACATACCTTTTTAATACAAAATAATTCATGTTGACCTATTTCACGATATATAATTTGTGATGTTTAAAAGTTGCCATTTGTCGAAAAATCCCCTCCCCCCTCCAAAAAAGGGGGGGGGCAGTAGTTCTACACATATTTGTTTTTGAAAGAGGTAGAAATATATTCTTTTTTTTTTTCCAGCAGCCTACGAGTCGCCCAGGAATAGAAAACCTGAGCAGTTGACTAGGATGGTGAATTTCAATATTTACTTCCTGTTTTTGGATGTTGTATTTCAG
Source organism: Cheiracanthium punctorium (assembly GCA_038373885.1). Lineage (NCBI taxonomy): Eukaryota > Metazoa > Arthropoda > Arachnida > Araneae > Cheiracanthiidae > Cheiracanthium > Cheiracanthium punctorium. The sequence continues at coordinate 246,220 of JAWZYV010017274.1, forward strand.
TAGGTTGAAGAATGTTTCCCTAAACAATGCCTTTTTTTGGGAGGGAGCTAAAGTCCCTTACCTCTTTACCAGGATCCACCATTGCCCACAATCAACAAAGAATAATTATCGAAAATACCTCATCTGAGGTGAAAAAAAAGTGGGAATTGCCATTGTAAAGAATGTATTGCAAAAAGTAAATATTTGGGTATCTCTGGAGAAAATACCTTCCCGTCGTATTTGAAAAGTAGCGAATCTGAATTTTTTAAATCGTTAAATCTGTTTCTTTTTTAACCCATTTAATGACTCGTGTCAGTTGATTCAACGTATTTTTTATTTTTTATTTTCCAATAATTTGAACTTTACATAGTGATCTCCCCCCCCCCTTTTTGATAGATCTTACTAATGAAGTTCTGAGTCATAAATTGTATTAAGAGAAAAGGAGTTTCTGTATTCACTGACAGAAGACTTTGGCTCCAATTTTGGATATCTTCTACAACACTAACCACAAAGGAAAGAAAATTCTCAATGTTGTATCATCGAAACAAAACAAATCACAGAGAAAGAATTCATAAGTTGGCCTCAAACTCATATCATCCTTTGAGGTCTGTTATAAAAAAAAATTCAATTCACCTGAAGAAACTACCAGCATTAGTTTATAAACGAAAGCCAATAAAAAAGGTCATAGGCATGTAGCTTATTATTTATTAGCGCAACGATCAATCAGAATCTTTTAAGATCCCGGCCGCATAACATGCACTGAAAACCCATTAATCAGCTAAAATATACGGCCACAATTTCACGATCAATTATTTTATCGTCGTTCCAAATCACTGTCCGATCAGGGATCTTCCCCACCAATCACCAATCAAACAAGAATTAAGAGCAAGAAAGCTTAACGAGTAGAAAAAAAAAATATTTTTATAATAATAATAATAAAAAATCACATCCGGGCTAGGAGATAGAACTGTGGGAATACAATCCCGAAATGGAAAAACAAAAACCGTTCGAATATTAGAGCGAAATTTTTCGTCTGCTTTGAGATTCGCCGCTTAAGCAAACCTCCATCAAAAAGCAATTTCTCTTCACTGTTAACCGCTGACCCTGACGCAATGCAGTTTTTCGGCACTTGACAAGAGAAACGGCCTTTTTTCCCGTTATTAAATGCATTCACCCCTGGGTCGAAGAGAGCGATAACTGAATAAAATATGACGAAAAGATGGGGGGGGGGGGAATTGCACTCCACACGTTAGCATTCGAATATTCCTCTCCGATCGAACGAATTCGGTTGGTATAATGAGTCTCTTGAGTTATTATTTTGCCTGTGACAAGCGAAATCATGCTCTTACGGAATCTTTGAAATCGTGGGCTTAGTTTCTGATACGATATTTGACTTTGCATTACATGATTTACATGGTTGAAATACTCATCTGCATCTAGAAACATAACGAACATTCGCACAGTAACCAAGATTCCGATACAGTGCTGAATTTTCATCATTTCAATAGTCTAAATATTTATTACAGCGAAGCCTACCGAGGAAATATTTTTAGAAAGTATAAGCACGAGTGAAAATTGTTCACACTAAGCGTACTTCTGGATATATGTTTTTTAAAATTAAAACAAACATGCATTTTCTGATATCTATATATCTATCTATCTATCTATAGATATATATAATTGGCTATACTATCTATTTACTATTATTCAATAACTATAATTTTAATTTAAATATCATTCCTTTATGTTAATTTAATTAATATACCTGTATTTTAACACTGTCAAATAATTTTACACCTCTGTTTCTGGCACCACTTTTATAATCTTAATTCTACTATTATACATTCGAATTTTGGCAACACTGGTGTTTCACCTCTAGATTTTGCCCCATTCTTACAACAAAATTTGCTGCCTCATGCCATGTGATCTGCATTGTTCCTGTTGGGTATGTCTGCTTTGCAGTGTTTCGATTATTTTGCTTTCAAAATGATTATGTATTTATTTTCTTGTTATTCTATATTACGATAGGGGTTAAATGTGTGGAGAGAATATTTCTTTTGATATGTCACATAAGCGAAATCCTACTAATTTGATGTCTTAAATTATAATCTTCTGAGTATGGCCCCTGATGCTAGTCCCAGAGGTTATAATTTTCATTCCATTAAATTTTGTATAATTTATGGTTCAATGTTTATTGATTTTCATACTGTTTGGCCCTCTCATTCTGCTGATACATATACATATATTTTTTCCAACGGGTTATGTCATTTTTGCAGTAATATTCTTTGTGTTTTACTTATTAATAACTTTAATTTTCCTTTTAATTAAGAAAATATATGTTATTTATCCTAGGACGTAGTAAAGGGGAGAGCAGAGTGGCCGACTACTTCTCTCGAGTAAAAAGAAATTAATGTAAAAGATCCCTATTTTACTTCCATAAAATGGATGTATATGTGAATCTTCCAACTAACCGTTCCTACCCATATAATTGCATTAATCCGTCAATGTACTTAACCCTATAATCAATATTTATGCCACATTTGAAGTTGAAGTTTCTGCGGCATCATGCTGTGTGTGTGGGGGGGGAGGGATAATTACCAGACAGTTTCGTGATATTAATATGCAAGAGATATAAAGATGTAAATATGCAAGAGAATACAAAATTTTTCTAATGAAAGTAAATGATTGTCAGTAGTAAGCAGACGATACTGAATGAACGTAACTAGCGCCACTATGTTTCGAGAACGCATTAGGAAAATTCATCCGATACAGCTGGCAAGCAGTGTTTGAAGAAGGCAGTGTCAAGATTCTGTTTAAGATCTTCCCAGAATCTTTTCTAGCAATTACGACAGACACGTTTTTATTACGATGTACTGAGGGAGTAGATGGATTGGAGAATAAACATAGTATTTAAGCTACCATCAATTCATGACAGATATCTTGAAGTGGGCTACCATATGAGGGGCGTACCTAAATTTTGTGTGCACCATGTTCTTTATGAGATATTTTAAACATTCTCCACCGGAAATTACGTGGGCAGTTCCATTAGTCCGTGCAGTCTTAACGATGCTTCACAATACCATCCCACAGCTGCATCCGTTTTCTAGCAATATTTAGAGATTCGTTGACGAAAATTCTTTTGAATGTAAAAATTTTCCAAATATACGCATTACCTCCCCTTCACCAGAAGAAGAATTTTCATCCCTGCGTCCTTGTAACGTAGGATGCCTCTCTACGTTACTTGGATGCAGGGATGAAAATTCTTCTTCTGGTGGAGCGAAGGGAACGTGTTCATTTGAGAAATTTTAATAAAAGAAAATTTTTACATCCAAAAGAAACTTCGTCAACGAATCTCCAAAGATTGCTAGAAAACGCAGATGGCTGCGAGACGGTATAATGAAATCATTTAGACTTTGCACGGACTTATCGAACTGCCCACGCATAAGATTAAAGCTAACTGTTTTTCAGATTATAAAAGTCAAAAAATTAATAAGTGGAATTTTGTCTTTTTCTTCAAAATGTATAATATTTTGTCCAGAGTTCCTTCTATAAAAGTAGACCGATTTCTAAAATTTGTGAGAAAAAAAAAATTAGAAAAAAAGTTAAAAATTTCTAGAATCTAAAAAAAAAAAAAATCTATAATTTTTTGCTAATTAATAGATAAAAAAGGGAATTTTTAAATATGTCTCAAAATGTACTGAAATTACAAGTTTTCTTGCTATGAAATTTCTTTACAGACAAACTGTAGTAGTGTTCTAATCTCTGAGCAGTATAGTCCAACATTTCCATCTTCGTTACTACCTAGAACACCTTAGGCCAATCAATAGAAACTAGGGTACACGACATCCTGCGGACAGATGCAGCGTAAATATTTCCTACGAACAGTACGTGTAAAGACCGTTCGGGTCGGGTTCATGAACAGTTTCCGCAGGTTGCATACTATCGCAGTCGCGCTATTATAGCACAAAGTTAATTAATAAGAGAGCTATTATTTTAAAATTCTGGTGCTTATAATAATGAATTAAGTTATGAAATAAGGTAATAATCAGAGCCTGATCAAAGCAACTGTAGGCCCTGGGCAAAATAAAAATATTGGGCTCCCGGCCATAACCTACCCCCCTGAAAAGAACCAATTATGATTGGTTTATTCTGAAAAAGTTTTAATTATCTTCGCTACCCCTGTCCAGGCACGGCATTTTATTTAAAATACTATGAAAAAAAGGAAGAAAATCTGAAACACTTTCAGATTTTAAATGCGCACTAAAATGCTATACATTAAAAGCGTATCATAAATTATGCGTCGTTCCTATTTTTCTTCCTTATTCCATTAAGTTGGAAAGTGTATCATTATTCATGAGTGTGCCGCATTTTAATTCCTTGTTTCATAAAACCTATCTTTGGAATCGAAATCTATCTTAAAATCGTCTGTTAAAACTATTTTACAACCTTTGCCAAGTATATGACAACTATACTTCACCGTTTTAAATATTGTTACGAATGTGCATCATAATCCATGAGTGTGCCATGTTTGTCTTTCTTGTGTAGATTCTCACTTTAACACCCCGATTCGCACCAAGGTGGCGATCATTAAACATATGCAGTTACCATGACGATTTTTGGCATTTAAGTAGCAAATCGTAATTTAGAATTAAAATGGCGATTTGGAACAGCATGTAAGAACAGCATTCCGTTACATTTTTATTTATTTTGGGTTGGCAATTAATGCAGTTTTAATAATTAAGTGTCTTCAAATTCCTTAACTGGTGCGTTTATTGCTAATTTGTGTTCCCTTTAGTTTTCATCTAGTTCTTTTGGAAGCGTTGAAACTTGTGCATAACTCCCAGAGACCCATGACAGCAAAGTTCGCCAAAGTGCGTGGATTTTTTAGGTTGGCGAGAGTGCTGGCGTTAAAATAGTAATCAACGCTTTCTTGCACCATAAAACACATCTTTAGAATCCAAATCTCTCTTAAAATCGCCTACTGAAACTGTTTTACAATCTTTGCCAAGCATATTCTAACTATAGGCAAATTCCAACTATATCGCGTAGACATTTTAAATACTGTTTATAATGGACACCATAATCCACGAGTGCACCGTGTTTTTCTTCCTTGCTCCATAAAACACTTCTTCGGAATAGAAATCCATATTAAAATCACCTACCAAAACTGCATAACAATATTCGCCAGGCATAGTCAAACTATACTTCACTCTTATAAATACCATTTGGAAAGTGTATCATAATCTATGAGTGTACCGTATTTGTCTTATCTGTACTATAAAATACTTCTTCGGAATTAAAACCTATATTAAATTCGCCTACTAAAACTATTTTACAATATTCGCCAGCCATTTTCTAAGTATACTCGAAATATATTTATAATAAATTGCCGCGTTTTGGCTCCAAATTTAGCGATCAATTATCAAAAATTTCAAACCTTGTGCGTCTTTCAACATTTTATTATCACTCCCCCTCTCTTCGCGTTACCTGGCAAACATATTTGAAAATATCTCCACCGTGACAGTTCATATCTCCGAAACTTGTCGACAAGATGGCGTAGACAAAATTCTCGTACTGAGCGAAATAGCAACCCAAGTGCTAATAAACGAATGCATATGATGTCAATGAAGCGGATTACATTAGTGAAACATTACTTCAAAAGCCTAAATCAGAGCAACCAACTCGTGCGGAATATAATTAGTCACTTTTTGCAAACAGTGACTTTTTTGATGATCAGCATTCCGTTACATGTTGTGCTATTTTCTGTTTACAAATACTGTTTACAAAAAGTGGTTAGTTAAATTCCGTAGATGTTGGCATCTATGCTATATCGATTGTAAAGCATTTATACAAATGTAAATCTAAGTTATTTTCATCGTTCATCACTTTATATAATTCAAAAATAATATGACATTTGAGTTCTTTTCTCCTCTGTTATTTTATTGTAAAATTATAAAACTGTAAAGTATAAGATTGTGGGGATCCTAAAATCTCTGGGCCCTAGGCAGTTGTCCTGTTTGCCCTGCGGGTAATATGTCACTAATATTAATATAATGCGCTAACCTGTGGAATTTATTTTGTGTGGTCCTGTGAAAAAGCTGTGAACGCTCCATCATTGTCGATGGAGAGCACATAACATCATAAACTTTCATGGTGTATTCTAAACTGATTTTCTTTAAATGAGATTATCTTTTCCAATGTGTACTAGAAATAATGACACTCCATTGGCACACGCGATTCATACTTAGAAGAAAAAAAAGCAAATGACCATTTATAATGAGTGAAATGGCAGCCAAATCGTTCATCGTGTAGAGTTATAACTAGTTAAGTCTCCGAAAGGGCAAAAGACTTCTCCCTTTAAACAATTTATTTTGGAAAGTATGAATACTCAGGGTGGATTTCCAATTTCTTACCTATCAGGGAATATTTATTAATTTGATAAAAAAATTGAATGTTTTATTCCTTCAGAGGTTGAACGCTTTGCTTGCCATTTTATTAGAGTGACTTTTTTTTTTAATGTATGTCCTGTAAAAAACTGAAAATGCTACAATACACCATTTGAATATATGTCATTGAATAATAAGAGGTTGGCAGCCCCCTAGTGCATTTTGCAAATCAACGAAGACGCACTTCTAAATAAGAAAATATTAATTAATTGCAGCATTACCTGCTAAAACAATCGTTTTATTTGAACCAGGCGCTTAAAAAATCCCACAACTCAAGATTTTTCTATATGCAATCAAATACGGTTTCTTTAGTGCTTGTATTCGCATATCAGTATTAATTGAATGAAAGCATTGATTATACTTTGAAACCTGATGACTAGAATAATCCAAATTTTTAAATAAATCATTTCTATGATTCAATATCCCGATCATTTGAAATGATCAATTCATTTATTAATTTATTTTAAAATAGCAGAAAAGCCAATTTAAGCCTTTTATTTTTATTTTACTGATTCTTAAAAATAGCTGATTTTAAAAAAATCACATAGTTACTAACGTTCGCGGAATATTTTCAACAACTTTTTCTTAACAGTAATTTTCTTTTATATTATAAAACTTTCGCAGCCTATTGATGATACACTCGAACATCTACAGCTCTCCTACAAGAAAATTCCTTCGGTCAGAGTAATGATTTAGCTGCTTGCAATTAACAAATTGAAAACGTAGTGGTGACAAAATATTCTGCCCCCCCCTCTCACCCCAAACAGGCCAGCACTAGGTAGTAAAAGGTACTACGTAAGAAACAAAAAGTGGTTAAGTGTGTTCCGTAATGGCTAGTCACTATAAAATCTATTGCACCACATGCATGGTACAAACCAATAACCTAATTTAAATTTACGAACAATCTACGAGCACTTTCGACAGAGTACTGACACATACAAAACTATTTTTCAGTTCTGTTAGAAAGATTTCCAGTTAAAATTATAATTGTAGCAATAATTAATATTGCCTCAAGTGATTCCCTAAATATAAATCAGCAAATTAATGACCCCATTTTTTCGCAACAACCAGACACCTATATGCCCAGCTTAACCTACCATTTTACCATCATTCATTCTCTCAGACACTTATGAACTTGCGAACGTCTAGTTAAGACAATAGCCGGCTTATCTGCATATACTGTAAAAACACCGGGCGGTATATTAAGCGATCATCGTCTGCGCTGCCTACGCACCCGGTTTACCTAGCCAAGCCTTGCCTGGGCTGCTTGTATCCAAGTGACAAATGCTTCTGGCCCTCCCCTCCGATTAATACCTGGATCGAGTTCCCAGGGCGAGTTCTATTTTTGATGTCATTTTTTATTTTTTCTTGATGGATCTGGGAATGTTACTTCCGGTTCCTATTATCTAAAATGCTCGGTATTAATGAGTCAAAGCGTTTTCATTTGCGATTGGCAATTTCGCTAAAAACCATTGAGTTTTTGTATACCCTCTCAAAAATGTGTTCGATCATAAGCGAAATTTCCTGTATTAGCTTTGCGAATATTTAACGAGTTTTTGAAAAACACACAACTTGAAGAAACATGAAAATAATAATTGTGCTCAACCAAATTCACGTTCTCATAGCTGCCAACCTTCTCGATTTCTTCGGGAGATTTTTCACCACAATTTTTAAAGAGATTTACTTTAAATAAAACTTTTGGCATTTTAATAAATATAAATCGATGGGTAAAAGTTAGTGGTGCAAACAGCGGTGTAATCAGAAATTTTTCATGGGGGGGGTATCATGCATGTGTGTGATAAGGGAGTGAAGAATACACATTTTGTATGACAAAAAATCCTCATTGGGGAGGGGGGGGAAGACCTCAGCAACCCCCTCCTTGGCTACGCCTCTGGGTGGGAAATCTTCCGAAGAAATCGGGAAGTCGGTAGCTATGTCTATGATAAATAATTGTTAATATACGAAACCAACGTGTGAAGTTTACCTCTTACTCTAAAACTTTTTTGAGAGGTGCAGCCTATCTAAAGTTATCGATCGAATTGCATTTTAACCCTTAATGCCTGAATTTTAACCTATTAGCACCCAGCGATCTATTTTTAGACTGTCGCAAAAGTATTTAATCATTCATTTTTTTTTCTTATTTTCTTTTCTCTAATAAAAACTGATTTCCCTAAAATACTCAGCGATAAAATAAAATTGTTAACATATCATTGTTTTATTAATATTTTTAGAAAAATAAATACATTCTTCATACTCCACAAATATCGGAAATTTATTTATCACTTCTGACATGAACGTAAATTGGAGAATGTGCTAAAAGAAGTCGGCTGCAAGCTAAATTTCCTATACCAGTTTTGTGAATAACTATTTAATTTTTAAAAAAATTCGCAGTTTAAAGAAACGTGAAATTTTTATTATTCACGACATGAATAATTTATTATTAAAACCTATATTGTTTACATGTGAAACTGACATGAGAAATTTGGCTTGCGCTCTAATCTCTGTAAATGTCGGGTATCAAATTTGAAACTTGGGGAATTTGAGGGTTAAAGATATGAAATATCGTCAAGTATGTCGTCCCTTTTTTTCCAGTAGAAACTTAAATTTGCAGTTAAAAAAAAAAGGTGATTTACGAAGATATTCTAAAACACGTCAATTATGCCAAGGACATGAAAATTATAAAGATGCCTCTTGACAAGATACGATAAACCCATGCCTGCTAAATTTCAGAAAAAATTTCCCAGAATGCAGTATTTTGCTAAATGTTTTTTTAAAATATTGCAATGTAATCCCATGTATAAGAATTATTATAAGTTGAGTCGTAAGTAACTTCCGATTTAGATAAGTATAATAACAGTTGCCCTCAATTTCAGAATATAAGTCACCACTTTTTGTAAACAGTAAATGAGGTACCAAATTCTTTGCGTTAATCAAAGCAAGCAGCCGCTAATTATATTCTGAAATTATTCCGAACTATGTATTAAATACTTAGAGTTGCATTGGACTTCAAATAATATTTTTAAAGCTTTGCAACTTGCCCTCATTTAACCTGTTATTAACATAGTTCCTGAAGCAATTAGCTTATTATATTATTATTTAAGTTCAAGGGTTGTAATGCATGTTTTTGTTGAAGGGGGGGGCAGCTGGTTGTTTAGTTCTCAAACTACAGCCTTAAAGGTAGGACTGTTTTCTTCCTATGTGCAGAATAGTAATGTTGTAATTTTGTAGGCCTCTCACAGAATATACAGGGTGTCCCAAAAATGTGGTTACGGGCTTTAATTCTTTATCTATTAGAGATAAGTTGGTGGTGTACATTGAAAAAAAATGTTCAAAATAAGGTCGGAAATAAGAATCCGTTAAGAGAAATGTTATCTCGTTCATTTACAAAAAGTTACACTTTTTAAATTTTTATACGACCCCCGTGCGAAATAATTCCCAATTAGAAAGTTTTCATTTTCCATCCAACAAGACTTAAAAAAAAAAAAAAAAAAAAAAAAAAAAAAAACCGCACAATTGTAAATTTAAACTTGAGTGAATTCTGCTTAACTGAAAATGGAAGGCTGTTCAAAGGGACCATACACAAAAATAGAAATGTAAATTTGTGGAATGTTATAAAGGAAAGGATGTATAAAAATATTTACATTAGGTTTTAGGGTAGATTCATGGTTCCGTTGAAAATTATCATATTCTTCAAAGCAACGTTCTAACATACAAATTTACCAATATTTTTATTTCCTGTAAGAGGTAATTAACCATTTCACATGTTTATGATGAAACAATCTTTAACAACTGTATAATGAAGTGCAGACGATTTCTTTTGAGTTTACTCATTTGTTTTCAGTAGTAACTCCAATCAGAACAACTCAACCAAATTTTTCTTGTACATATCAGAATAAATACAGTATTAAAAATTATGGAGCGATATTTAGTTTCATATTTTCGAAATAAAAACATACAACTAGTACTGCATAGTGTTTTTTTTTAAATAAATGACGAGCTGTTTGAATTAACAATGATTTGTTCTAAGTGCAATAGAAAGAATGCAAAAACTGCTCGAGAATTCGGACGACGATATCCGAATTCACCTGAAATTTCTTGCATGTTTGTTTACCGGACGATGAAGGGATAAGAATTACTGGTGATTTTCATCCAAAACCTGGCCATGTGAGAAATTGCTTGTACGGTAAAAACGAAGAAACCGATATTATAACGTATTTCTCTGCCAACCATCTTGCAAGTATTCGAAAAGCAAGTGCTATTTTGGGACTACCTGGAACAGCAATTGATAGAATTCTTGAGAAACATAATTGCCATCCATTTTGTATACATGGACTGCAAGCACTCCATCCATATGATTTTGCTCGACGTCTAGCGTTCTGCATTGGCTATTAATTCAACAATATAAAAATGCGAATTTTGTTAAAAATATTATGTGGACGGATGAATGTTTATTTACGGATGATGCGTCAACAAATACTCATAACGACCATTATTGGAATACAGGGGCGTAGCCAGAAATTTTTCATGGGGGGGGGTTACGACTACAGCAACTCATATATATGTATGCATATGTGTGATAATGTAGTGAGGAACATACATTTTGTATGGCAAAAAATTTCTCATGGGGGGGGGGTTGCGACCCCCCTAACCCCCCTTGGCTACGCCCCTGTTGGAATAATACAAAATCATATTTTGTGCAAGAAATACACCACCCCAAAAAAAATTTCTGTTTCTGTGTGCTGCCGAATTTGGAATGGAGAACTGGTTGGTCCTGTGTTTTATGAAGGGACACTTACAGCCTCAATATATCTGCAGCTTATTTTAGAAGGCATAGTAAAAGATATTTTAGAAAATACACCGTTATCGTATGTAAAATGCATGTATTTTCAACAAGATGGAGCATCTGCACACTAGGCTATACGTGTAACAAACTGGCTCAATGTTAACTTTGATAAACAGTGGATTGGCATAAAGGAGTCACAAAATGGGTCCCCGATCCCCTGATCTAACGCCGCTCGATTTTTAATTTTGGGGTCGGCTCCGAACACTAGTTTATAATACTCGTCTCCTAAATGCAACCAACTGATCTAAAACGAAAGATAATCCATGCAACAATATTACTGGCGAAGAGCTCCAAAATATTTACAGAAGCATTATTAGAAAAGCCCAATTATGTATTGGAGTTGATGGAAAACATTACGAGAATGCTTTGTAAATCCATTTTCTTTATTTGCATTTTTTGCATTTTTAATAAAATTTGCTTTTTTATATGAGTGGAGCCCTGTAAAAGGTTTGTAAATTTGAACATTTAGCAATCGTAATAGGTATTTATTCTTTTTCGAAAAATGTTTTCATTGTAAAGTTACACGCATTTACATAAATGTTATTGAGTGTAAATTTAATGTACTTATTTGCAGTGAAACGTTTTATAAATATAAGTATTAGTAACACGATAAAGCATAAATTAGAAAAAAAAATGAGTACGTAATAAGGCTCACAAAATTTGCATATTCTTTAGCTTTCCGTTTATCTTGTGAAATCTATATTTAATTTATAAGATTAATATTTATTATTAAATCAACTTCAGATTTAGCTGTTTACCAAAAATATTTTCAAATATTTCTTATTCAAGATGCATAATTTGAAACACATTCCAAGTTGCAATATTATATTTTTGATTTAAAATTCCCGTTATCAATTTGTATACACCCCCTTTCTCACTGAGAAAATAGTCTTTTATGTGATAAAATATAGTATAAGTCCTGCATCATAATTCAGTTTTTCTACATCGTAATTCAGTTAGTTTTAGAGGTACGGTTATGCGGGTTTTTTTATTGGTCATTTTGGATGGAAAATAAAAACTGCCTTATTGAAGATTTTTTTGTATGGGGGGTCGTATAAAAATTTAAAAAGTGTAACTTTTTGAGAGTTCGCAAGAGCAAATTTTTCTTTACTGATTTTTATTTCCGACCTTATTTTTAATTTTTTTTTTCAATTTACACTACCTACTTATCTCTAATAGATAAAGAATTAAAGCCCGTAACCATATTTTTGGGATACCCTGTATATATTTGAAATCCTTTTCGACGTTTATTTGGTTATTTCCCAAAAGAAGGAAACTCAATTTCTCTGTTGCAATTTGGAGAATAACGTCCTTTATAGATCAATGAAGCAAAAAAATATCCTCCTGCCCTCCTGGCAATTTAAGCTTTATTATGCAAATTATCAGAACATGCACTTTTAAATGCATATGTCATCTCCAGGAAATGGGCAAGTTATTTACGTCAATGATGTGGATATTCTTTCGACAGCTTTTACACGTCAAATCAAAATGTTGGTAAAAGGGAGTGCCCTGCCCATGCAGATTTAACTCCAATAATTTCGATGCAAGTTATATCGATGAGGTCATATGAGTACATTCAATAGTTTATATCTTCACAAAAAGACACTATATCTTCACTAAATAGCCCGTTTTATCTGTTTTTAGAAACTTCCAATGACCATTGAAAAGATCCTCAGTAGGGAATGCAATCCCGCACTGTTTTTCACTTCGCGGAATTTCGGGATTATTTGTTGATTCCGCGGGGCTGACATTTCATTCAAATAAAAATCAATTTTAATAGAGAAAAGTGGAGGAAAATTAAGATAGTAAGCACTATCCAGTTTAATACTTTATCCTATTTGATAACCAATACAATTCCGTACATAAATATGAAAATTATAGTAATGACATATTCTTCCCGCGGGATAGAGATTGCATTCCCTATTTGTAATAAACTGTCGTGTTTGAAAATTTCTAGCCAAATTTCGAAGATATCACCAAACTTGGTTCAGTTTTGAAGACTTACTAAACTCGCCTCAAAACCGTTTAAAAATCTTCAACATGTTGAATGATAGCATCATTTTACATTTTCAGTGAGGCAGGCACATTCTTATTATACATCACCTTTATAAATACTGTTTGGAAAGTGCATGATAATCGATGAGTTCACCGCGTTTTTCTTCCCTGCTCCATTAAACACTTTGGAATCCAAAATCTATATTAAAATCGCCTACTAAAACTGTTTTACAATTTTCACCAGGCCTTTTGTAATTGTACTTCTCTTTCGTAATAAAATGCAGCATGTGTCAGTTTCTGGCCAAACTTGGAAGATATCGCCAAGCTTGGTTCGGTTTGAAGACTTATTTTTGGACACCAAACTTAGGGATCAATTATGAAAAATTGCAAACCTTGTGCGACTTTCAACATTTTGTCCCTCCCCCCTTCTTATGTGGCAAGCATTTTTTGAAAAGTGCGTCAGCTTGGCAAATCGGGCGCACACAAGTTATGTCGACGCTAAAAAATCTCCTTGATTTTAATAGAACTGTAGTGCTAATAAAGAGAGGGTGAAGTATAGGTCCAGTAGTACGCGTATTACCACTTTCATTGTAAACCTTATAGAGCAAGAGCCAGCGGCCACCAGACCTTCGTCATAGTATAAAAGCTGAAACTCTCTGCGCATACCCCCCAACAGAGGTAGGAACAATCGGCCACTATAAAGTTTGGATGACCGTGGCTTTGGCAGGTAACAGGTGGCAAAGGTGTATAAAATTGCAGAAAATTTTCGTCATTTCATAAAGCTTAATTTTTTAATATGTTCTTCTTCGCAGTACTAGAAATCACTTTATCCCTTGACAGACACTTTTAAATCGTGGCAAATCCCCGCCAGACAATCTCAAAGACAACGGGAGTCATGGAAAACTGTTGTGTTCGTAAACTCCCTGGACGAAGTACGTCAAGCTGTCACAAAGTGCAAAGCACATTTTATACTGCTACTTCTGAACTTTCTTACGATGATGCACCGTGCTCGTAATAGAATTACGTTTTCCATGACTTTGAGATTGTCTGGCGGGGGTTTGCCACGATGGAAAAGTGTCTGGAAAGGGGTAAAGCGATTTCTAGTACTGCGAAAAAGAACATATAAAAAAATGAAGCTTTATGAAATGACGAAAATTTTATACACCTTTGCCACCTGTTACCTGCCAAAGCCACGATCATCCAAACTTTATAGTGTCCGATTGTTCCTACCTCTGTTGGGGGGTATGCGCAGAGAAAGTTTCAGCTTTGATACTATGACGAAGGTCTAGCGGTCGCTGGCTCTTAGACTATTACACACGATCTACTTTATTTGATAACTTCCCGATTTAAAAATCGGGGTTCATGATTGGTACGGATGTTAGTGTGCAGCGTTGTTCAACCGAAAATTTCAAAAAATATATATAAAAAATGTCTATTTCTTATTTCTGGTTTGTTTAATGAAATCATTCTTAATTTCAAAATTTTTATTTTTTAAACACGATACTTTACGTAATTCCTGGGATTTTAAAATGTTCGGAAAAAGTTGAGTTCCCACTGTTTTCTGTTTTGTAAGACGAAGAGCTTTGACTGATGAAGAGTGAATAACTTTTCAATCAAAACGATCGTATCTTTTATAAGCATCATTTTATGTATGCTTTTTCACAAAGTTTTTATTTATTTTAGTTTAAAATGTAGTTTTTTTTTTGTATGTTATGCAGGTGCGTTCATTGTCAATGAACGTCAAGTGCACTTTCAATGCTCAGATGATAATCTTTTTCTTTCGGTACAGCAATCGAATAACTTTGAGGGCCATTTTCAGAGTAAAAACGTCTTTGAATTTACCAGTATTTAATGAGGGTAAGATGAATTTTGGAATTCCACCAATGTCGAAAGGATCTAACATCTAACAAACATAATAGTTCCTCGGAAATATTACTGTGTGTTTTTTTCGAAATATCAGTAGTACCTTCAACAGAAAGGCGTGACCGGCGTACTGACTTATGAAATGGGGCATATGACGGGTCCGAGGTTTTCGCGTAAAATGAAAATTTGTCATAGAAAAAAATTGAGTTTCTGTTTCCTTACTCTAATTTATCAAGTTTATATTTGTTTGAATTAATCTTGATTTATTTTTGATCAGTGGTTGAATATTGAACTGAAAATTAGTTTCCGAATTACGATTGCAGCTTACGTTTTTAAAACTAATTTTAACTGTTGTTATAAATTTAAGAAAAACAGATCTGATAAAATGATGGTGCACATCCAGAATTTTAATTTTTTCTTACATAATTCTAGACTACACTAAGGTGACATATCAGAAATACCCTCCGAAAGAGGAGAAATATTATTAATAAATTAATAATAAATTTAGATACTGATACGATTCCTGTGTTTGAAAACGAAAGTTTCTGCGCCCATAAGGGATTTCGAAATAAGGTAATAGAAATTTTGAATCTGAAGAGGATTTTTAAATTAATATGCTACATGTACGGAACTAATCACAGATTAATAAACTATTTTTCGACAAAAAAAATTACTGTTTACAAAAACTGGTTGGTCATATTCCGTACAGGCTGGCAGCTATGACCATGGAGTGATTGACGCACATATTCATTCACTAAACTACACTCTATAACAAAAAAATCTGGAGTGACTCCACTCGACTTTCCGAACACTTACGATTAAGATCAAGCATTTAAATAAATTTTAATCGATGAATAATTCAAACATATATACCCAATTGAAACTAAATCGAATGCACCGTTTAAACGCTTGCGCACTTTCAAGAATTTCTCCCCATATGCTATTATGCCATAATATAAAAGAAATTTTTGTCGTAGCCCTGTAGAAAAACTACAAGTCTTATACACACCAAAATCGATACCGGTCTTAAGATGGTTATTTATAATATATATACCCAATTTCAGCTCAATGGAAGGTACCGTTTAAACGCTAGCGCACTTTCAAGAATTTCCCCCTCATAGGCCAGAATGTAAAAGAAATCTTTGTCGTAGCCCTGTAGGAGAACTATAAGTCCTATACACACCAAAATAAATACCGGTCTTAGGATGGTGGTTTATAACATATATACCCAATTTGAGCTCAATCGAATGCTCCGTTCAGGTAGAGCTATGCGTGTTCAACTCACCAATACACAACAAACACACAACACTCACACTACACACACACATACACACACACACATACATACATCTCGTAAAAATAGCAAAAGGATTCAGAAGCCCTCAAAACGTGTAAAAACACCAAAATCTCGAAGTCGAATTTTTTCATGATTACAATACTTTCCTTACATGGTACATGCTCGGAAAGTAAAAATCGACGCACCAAGAAACAATCATCCGATTGCTTTGAAATTTCGTATGCATGAATGTTTTGAACAGATATGCAAATGATTCAAATTTGATGTCCAATGAATGAATAGTTTGATCTCTAGCGCATCGGAACTGCGCATCCAGCAGACGTATATAAGGAGCAGTTCTTCAACGGTTGTTAAAACTTTCGGTTTGATTGCGATTCAGATGACCTTTCAACAACTTAAAAAATGCCTCGCTGCAGGATTCGTGTTCATTACGAGCAACTGTCAGAGTTTGACAGAGGTCTTATCATTGGATTGAAAGAGGACGGTTGGACTATTCGGAGAATCGCTCGTCATTTGAGTCGAAGCGATGCGACGATTCGCAGATGCTGGCAAGGATGGGTGGAAAATGGCAGAGTGCAGCATCAGGATGGTAGCGGTCGACCTAGGGCTACAACAGATCGTGAGGACAGAGTGATGGTCCGATCAGCTGTCACAGCGCCTTCTTCATCTCTATCAATCATCAGACGTTCACTCCAAACACCAGTGTCCATCGTGACCATTCACAAACGGTTGAGAGAGCAAAATCTACACTCGCGCCGACCGTTACGCCACCTGCCACTCACGCCTGCACACTGCCGAGCCAGATTACAGTGGTGCAGGACTCGATCAGGTTGGAATGATGCCGACTGGGGTCAAAGCGTGGGGTATACTGGGGTATACTCTTTAGCGACGAATCTGGCTTCCAACTGCGTCCTGACGATCATCGAAGACGTGTTTGGAGACGCACTGGGCAGAGGGGGGATCCTGCTTTCACTATTGTACGCCACACCGGCCCTCAACAAGGCATTATGGTCTGGGGTGCCATTTCCTTTGACAGCCGGACCCCTTTGGTTGTCATTAGAGGTACACTTACTGCACAGCGGTACGTGGACGACATCCTAAGACCTGTTTTGCTACCGTTCCTTTTGCAGTGCCCTAGGCTGGTTTTTCAGCAGGACAATGCCAGACCACATACGGCTCGTGTTGCTCTAAACTGTCTGCAAGCTTGTCAAACTCTTCCTTGGCCTGCCAGATCGCCAGATCTCTCTCCCATCGAGCATGTCTGGGATATGATGGGAAGGCGATTGCATCTGACACGGACTGTTGATGACCTCGTTCGACAATTGGAGCGATTTTGGCAGGAAATACCGCAGGAGACCATTCGGGAGCTTTATCGGTCTATGCCACGAAGTGTGGCAGACTGTATCCAGGCTAGCGGCGGGTCAACACCTTATTGAACTTGTTACTGTAACTCTGAAATAAATTATTCAATTGTTCTGAAATTTTAATCATTTACTATTCTGTACATTGTCTTCCTATCCACCAATTTTCGTCTCAATCGGACACCTCTTTCTTGGTGCGTCGATTTATTTGTTATAGAGTGTATTTTCTTTAACGCGTACTTATACGTTTTTTTTGCTTATAAAATTACACGCGCCAAAAGCTTTTATTTTTATCCGAATTCGAATGTACTGTTTTTAGTTGATTTTCTTGTAGAATTAGGGAATGCAATCCCACACTGTTTTTCGTTCGCGGGATTTTGGAATTGAGACTTATTGATCCCGCGGGATTGGCATTCATTCAGCTAAGAATTCATTTCAACAAAGAAAAATAGGGAAAAGTAAGAGTTTCATCAACATGAAATTTAACTTTAATAGTAATAATTAATGATTTTAATTAAAAAAATAATTTATGAAATAATTTTCATACTTTATGTTAAAGCAATAACTTAAATATGAAAATTACGAAAAATTAACTTATAATAATTCATAATTTTCAAAAAATATGAAAATATAGTTGTGAAAATATGAAAATTATAGTTGATGTTCAAAATGACATACTTAGTTCTTAGTTTCTAAAAAGAATGTAAAAAGGCGATGTGTGTGTGTGTGTGTGTGTGTAAAGCGTCACTCGTCTCCCTAGTCTTGATCAACTTTTAGTGAAATAGTTAAAAATGAAGTTGTGAATTAAAAATTTAAAACCTAAAAGGAAAACTTTTTACAATTGATTCGTGATTGTTTCGCCAAGAGAAAAATTTGTATGGAATATTTCTGTTCACTGGGAAATTGGGAAGTTAGTGAAAAATTTAGATTACATTTGATCCAGACTCCCAGTGCAGAATAATTAGAAAAATTAAAACTTCAAATTAAAATTTGTAATTATTGATTCATGTGTTGTTGAAGATACGAATATATGCAGCAATTTTTGGTCAATTGATGATTGGGAAGGTGGCGTAAAATTGTAATAAAACTAATTTCTTTTGCAGTTTTAGTCCCGCGGGATTACGGTACTAATCCCGCGGGACTAGTCCGGCAAATATTTGTGCGGGATCTAGCGGGATCGGGATTGCATTTCCTAATCCTTAGATTTAGGAATGGATGCGAGACGAGAAGAGACAAAGATTTACAACTTTTATACTGGCAGAGACAGATGTTTTTATCATTGATACACTAAAGAAATTACTTAATTAAACTATTTAAAATTCGTAAATTGAATTTGAGTGCCGTGTTACTGCAATAATCAGGCTCGAAACACTTACCTGCTAAACGTAAAATCACATAAGTAACAGTATAAAATAAACAATCAAATTACCGCTGTCTAGTGGGATTTTTTTTTCTTTTGTGTGTCTCTGTGTGTGTAACATGTATTTCGGAATTGTGTGCTATATCCGAAGAGACCGCTTATAAATCCACGTCAGATGGACAACACAAGGGCGGGTGCCTTCCGGGGAGAGGTCTTTCGGTGCTATCACGTATTTACGCTAAGTTTCGGAGAAAACCACGGGGTAAACTCCGAACAGTTAGGTCGATGGACGCGACCTTGTTTTGAACCAGGCACCTCCCGTCTACCATTTTTAGTGACTTATCCACTCGGCCATGGTGGGGCACGCTGTCTAGTGGTGGCCAGCATAATAAATTTACTTGTTTTGTAACGCATTTGTGTGCTTGGACCGAAGAATCCGCTCATAAATCCACGTCAAATAGACCACATGGGAGGGGGGGGGAACCCTCCGTGGGGATCTTTAAGGGGTCCTAACCCATATTTACTCAAAGTTTCAGAGAAAACCGCTGAAAACTCTGAACGACTCGGTCGGCGGATGCGACCTAGTTTTGAACTAGGCACCTTTCATCTTCCAGTTCAGAGCTCTATCCGCTCGGCCGCTGGTGGGCCGAAGTGAATAAAAGTTTACGTCTTTAGAATCGAACAGCGGTGGAGCAAGTGAGGAAATACAGATGTCAACAGAACTTGATTCTGGAGAGAACATAAACTTGGCCGAGATAGCCAACGTCAAGTGCAATAAATTTACAGCATTGAAATTATTGAAACCGTGATTAGATAATTTTGAAAGTTGATGCATGGCATCAAAATAAAGAATGTCAAAATAAGCGCCATCAGTCGCGGATGTGTAACCCGTTGTAGTTACAAACTGATGTTATAAAATCTATTTTTAGCTCAAGAGACGGCGAGTAGTCCAAAATAAATAAACAATAAAACACAATTGCATGCCGGAAAAAGCGAAATACAAATTTTCAAAGTCGATGTAAAGAAATATAACAGAAATAAAAGTTTAAATGAGTGATTTTAAATAGATTAAATTAAGGGGCTGCTAACAAATGATTGTGAATATTAAATATGCGATCTACATCATATTTATAATCTGTATACAGTATGCCCACTGTCACTCTCTTAATTTCAGAGCGGCTGCTGCTATTTTTATAAACGTGATGTCTAGGCATAGTAAATTGGATATGCGCTACCGATTGAGACCACTCACAGTGCCACCTGGTGGAAAACTGGGGAGTTAGCTTTCGTATCTCGAAAATGGTACGAGATGGAAGGAAAAAGTGAATCACAAAGTTGTAGAGTGTTATCGATTTAGTATGAAAAGGCACCTCATTGACATGGATGTGAAAAACAGAGCGGTTAAAACTTGCAATTGTATTTTCGTGATTCCCTACTCTGAGAAGGTGAAAAAACGATCAAAGAAAGAAGAAAACAATTATTTTTAAAAATATACCTTTATTTCAGATGTTCAAACTTCGCACCGTCAGCTGCACTGCACATTTGGATCCTCGTTTGAATTTCACATTGTACGCGTTGGTGACACATTACTGGATATACGTTATACTGGATATTAGAACATTTTCTATTAGTCATACACATCCAAAGTATAAAATCTCAATGTATAAAATTCCTCTCAAGAATGAAAATTTATGACTGTAATATGTGTATTAGATGTCTCAAAGGTCATATGCGTATAAAATAATTTATCGGAAAACGTTGGTCGAAAATTAGATGTTATTATGCACCGATAAGAAATAATAATTACTGTGTGTTTCGTTCTGTGAGATTTCCGATGATAAATGTCCCACTCGAAAGTGGAAATTATTTAGCTGATGTAAATGTCGATTTACATTAAATATCTCACGCGTGCTATTGAAATGAGAACACACACGTTCGAATGCGACTACGTTCGTATCCATTTGGGTAGATGGTGTGTGAGAGCGTCCTCCACGATACAGATCGATTTATTGTAGAATGGTGGATGTAGGTGTATTAAACTTGCATCAACATCCCACTCTGTATAAGTAGCTGTAGCTATGTACTGGAATCAAGAAATTTGTTTTCTTAAAATATGTGTGTTACTAAATCGGCCTAATGAGATCGCGGTGTACAGCCTCCTAGTTATCAGTTAACTCATTCTGTTAGTTACCTAGATGTAGAAGGCGGAATGTTCGGAACATCCACGTCATCAAAAAGTCTTATTTTCAGATAAGGTCTTGTAAGGATCATTCCTTCACAGAGATGTGAATACGTGCTGTTGGCATCACGTATCTGACAGTGAAGCAAGAACTGTAACCGATCCGCCATATTACTTAGACCAAAACATTGCCACATGATTGTGTTACTCTACGGCATAGCAGTGGCGGATTCATGCAAGTTTGTCGTGTGGAGGGGGGGCGGCTAGTTAAAAGATTGACTTATACATCCATTTTACGGAAGTAATACAGGACCTTTTACACTAACTTATGTTGTCTCCGGTGTGCGGTCACCCCTCTCCTTTAATCCGCCATTGCGGCATAGTTACCAACCTTCCCGACTTCTTCGGGAGATTTCTTAACACTAATTTTTACCTGAAAAATTCAGGGACAGCAAATCGCCAAAAATTTAATTTAAAATAAAACTATTTAAAAATTGTGGTGGAAAATTTTCCGAAAAAATCGGGAAGATTGGTAGTTATACTCTACAGCAAGAATATCGTTAAATGTATAAACACATCATTTCGTTTTTAACGGCAAAAGAAAAGGTCCTTAATTACTGCGTAAAATCATGCATCGTTCACTGTTATTTAAAGGGACCAACTAAATATTTTGGTCGAAGTATGGACGACTGACCGCCTCATGAAGTTGAAGAACTTCTCTCGAAGTTACTTCATTTGGTCTAATGCTGACGATAGCTGATACCACCTCCCCGTATTCATATCTCAATGCATTCCTTATACTCGCTATGTTCCAATATCCTAGATCAGTTTGTTTAGAAACTATGTATAAAATCTTGAAATCGGCCAACCATTAAGCCATTTTTGCCAAGACTGTTTGCATGACTTTTAATCTTTGCTGACACCGGCAATGATAGAGAAATTTCTGCTGATAACTGCAAGAACAAGCGATAATTTCTTGAAAAAATTATGTATATAAAGTGAAAATTTTAACACCTTACTTGGATGCGTTAAAATATTTTGTCCAACTGAGATTTTATCCTTGTGCATTAAGGCTAGAAAAATTAAAGAACGTTTAGAAATTTTTGCAACTGACGATGAAAATGCTAAAATTTCAGTGTCCCCAAAAACTAAGCCTTGGGGGATCTTCTGCTTGGTATTTCCTTCAAAATTAAGAAGCCTCCTCTAACGACCGGCTGTGCTGCCATCTATCGGCTCCGATTGAGGTAGAAATGAACTCTTCGGGAGTTGGTGTAGAAATTAACACCCTTGGCGGTACTACCGCTATTGAAATAATCTGGATTTTGGGGTTGCTACAAAATGCTCTAAAAGAAGATGTGCCTAATCCCCCATAATCCATTAAAACAAGACGGACAAAAAGTCCCCAAAAACGACGCTAGGCACAAATAGGTTAAACTTGAACGCTTCTTTGAGTGGGTGTACATGACGTAAGACATTGAGTGTTTGAACTAAGTGCTCCTGCATGAATCCGTGACATTACTTGACGAGAACTTATAATCGGACTGAAGGATAGATCCTGAAGGATAGGAATCACTAGAATGAGCATAATGCGAGAAAAAATGATGTACTTGTTACCTTAACCTTAATCGTACTTGTAACACGCACGTGCTCAAAGTGGCAGTTATTGAAGTGATAATGATTTTTCCAATTGTTTTAGAAAAATTTGCTTCTAAAAATAATGCAATTAATGTACGGATGGCAGCCATACTGGTGGGAGAAATGGATGCTTTTTTGCCATAAAAAAGTACACGATTAGAAGCATTGTATGCTTTATCTATAGGTATTACTAAAACTGTGGAGTGGAGAGATCAACGACATAGGTGAAAAATAAATATACCGTAAACCTAAAAATTCAATTGAAAATTACTACGGAATAAATCAAAAACAAATACTTTAACATCGAATTAAATCTATTAGTGTTTTTTATGCTCGATTTAAACACACGGCCTATTTATGTGCAAATGAAAGTCTGATATATTGAAAACATGTACTGAATCGCACTGAAAGCGACAATACCTCGGTAATGGTTTGTTAGAGGCTTATCGCACATACAATTAGCATCTGGTTGTGCAAGTTTCATGAAGGGGTTTTGATTATGCGTATCATTAATAATTATTATGCGGTTTTTGTTTTGTATTTTATTTTCTATGAAAAGAAAGTGGTGTGTGTGTGTGTGGGGGGGGGGGTATCATGACAAGCGTAGATTAATTGAGAGTCGTATATTGGACATCAATCACTGAATTTCAGGGAGGGGTAGACTTCTGATTTAGATATGACATCAGGTTTTGAATGAGAAGAAAAGATATTAAAGTATAAAAAGGTGAGCTCCGTTGAATATATGAGAATAAATGAATGGTTCAGCTATAAATATTGTAATTATAGTTGCTACGTTAATTGGTTTGCCAGATGGGTATTAAAATATATTATGTAATTCGTATTCTAGAAATGAACTGCAAGACTATGGCATTTATAAGTGTTTAACTCTTTATAAGCCTACTTCTTTCTATCGATGTTATGTTAAAGTATTTTTGGCATTGATTTATACGTAGAAATTCATTTTGCTTATTACTTAAAATTAACTCGATTTTTTAAGACCCATTTTTTGGTGATAAGTATGTTTATGGTGGAATGGCATTATACATGGTATATAGCGATTTCATTTCCTGGTTTTTGCTAATTATCACGAGGAACTTATGCAGGGATCCCGCATTCTTTACCGTTCCTTACATGGAACCCCTGAGTAGAGGTATGCGCCGCCGCCGCCGAGGTCCAGGCCGGCGCGCCGACAAAGAACGCCGAATGTATGCCGCAGCGTACAATCGGCTTCAAAACTTAAAAGTTTAGGTAAAAGAAATTGTACCTAAACTTTCAACTGCTTATTTTTTTCTGGATACTTCTTAACCTTTTACTGTCCAATGTTTCCAACTAAGAACATCAAATTAAAAAACTTTTGGAAAATTAAATTTTATATCAATATTGACTTAAAAATAGCAGATAGAATTAAAGGATGAGTTAGTTGTTTGAAACGCAAGTTGCATTTCTATCATTAGTGGGAAACTGAAAAAAAAATCGTAATTTTCATAAATTTTTACAGAGATATCTTGATACACCCCCTCTTCAAGCTTAATTCATCTTTATTTAAATTTAAAAATAAATATCTCATGAATTCTCATTATTTCACTTATTATTTAAGCGATTGGTCCACAACCCCGGGCCACGGACCTGTCCACGGATCAAATAGTACCGGGCCACCGAGGAACATTAAATTCTTTGGATTTTATTTACTTTGGTGTATTTTTCTCGGGTTTTGCGACTTTGTCGTGCTTGTGTTGATTTATACCTTTGTAACAGAAGAAATATTGTAATTCTTTTAACATTTATCCTTTTTTGTTTATTAAAGATTTCAAGATCATGAATTAAAATTGCAGTCATAAAATAGAGAATAAATGTTCTTTCTTTAAAACTATTCCAGACAACAACTCTGCCGGTTGAAATGCTACATAACTTTATATTCATTTTTTTTTTTGTGTGTGTGTGTAACTGTATTTTATTTTGGAGGCATGTTTAAATACAATTAAATTAAAGTTATTAAATCAAACCAATCTAAATTCGAAACATTCAACGCTCTCGCCGGCCGCGGTAAAATTATCAAACGTTGACTGGGTCGTGGCGATAAAAAGGTTGGAGAGCACAGATTTAAGCTACTCATCATTACATCATAGCTGCCAACCGTTCCGATTTTATAGGAACATTTTCCACCACTATTTTTGAACAATTTTACTTTAAATTAAAATTATGGACTCATTTTAACCTCAAAACGCCAAGGAAAAGTCAGTAGTAAGCTGGGGTCGAAATCTGCAGCTACCCCTGACAATCAGATTTTTAAATGTGTGAGTAATAGAGATGGGCGGTTCGACTCATTTTACTGATGCGAATCTCGACTCACTCACTACTTCGATGATTCGAATCTTGAATCAATAAAACAACTAAAGAAATTTTCCCTCTCTCTGCGCCGAAAGCCGTACTATTTAAACACCCTTCACCCATTCATCGGGTTTCTTCTCCGCTGAGTTCTCGGGCAGTTAGCATCTCTCTCTCCTTGCTCCAGTAAAACTAGTGTTTAAACTGCCCGGAATGAAAATACAGGGGAGCTTCGTATGACCCCCTGGGCCTGTAAGATTAAAAGGTTAAGTTTGGTGTCAAAGTATTCGAAATTTTATGTATCGATGGGGGTTCCTGAGGGGGGGTCGAGAATCAATAGAAACACGCTCCGATGGATAGTTTCCGAGATATACGTTAATTAATTATGGTAATTAGACTAATTAACAATGATTGAGGCTTAAAAGGACTGCAAACATGTAGAAATTGGCTCTGGGATGGTTTCCAGACTTTGGAGATGCCGTCGGAGGAGGCTAGTGTTTAAAATGCCCAAATTGAAAATATAGGGGAGCTTCGTATGACCCCCTGGGCCTGTAAGATTAAAAGGTTAAGTTTGGTGTCAAAGTATTCGAAATTTTATGTATCGATGGGGGTTTACGTCTAGGGGGGGTCGAGAATCAATAAAAACGCGCTCCGATGGATAGTTTCCGAGATATACGTTAATTAATTATGGTAATTAGACTAATTAACCATGATTGAGGCTTAAAAGGACTGCAAACATGTAGAAATTGGCTCTGGGATGGTTTCCAGACTTTGGAGATGCCGTCGGAGGAGGCTAGTGTTTAAAATGCCCAAATTGAAAATATAGGGGAGCTTCGTATGACCCCCTGGGCCTGTAAAATTAAAAGGTTAAGTTTGGTGTCAAAGCATTCGAAATTTTAAGTATCGGTGGGGTGTTGAGTCTAGGGGGGGTCGAGAATCAATAAAAACGCGCTCCGGTGGATAGGTTCCGAGATATACGTTAATTAATTATGGTAATTAGACTAATAAACCATGGAGCTGTTTTTTCTGCGATGAGAGAAGAAGAAGCTTTCCGAGAGAAAGCAGTAGCAAAAGCATCACAAGCTGGTATTGATCTCAGGATTTCCTTATCGCTGGCCTCAGAGGCGTAGCCAAGGGGGGGGGTTAGGGGAGTCATAACCCCCCATGAGGAATTTTTTGCCATACAAAATGTATATTCTTCACTACATTATCATACACACATATACATATATATGAGTTGCAGTAGTCATAACCCCCCCCCATGAAAAATTTCTGGCTACGCCCCTGGCCGGCCTGTATTTTTGCCCTTTATCGAATTCGAGATTTCACTGAAATGAAAATGGGAATATCGGATATTTGATGTTGAAATAAAACCGATATGTCGATTTTTGGCCCAGTCCTACTGAGGGGCTTCTGCCCCCCCCCAAAAAAATGGGACCCTTTACTTAGCTTACAATTGAACTTTATCTTTAAATTTGATACCCAGCCCACCCCGAAATAAAATCCTGGCTACGCCACTGTCAATAACACTAACTACGCCACTGCTTTAGACCCTATTTTGTATTTCTCTGAATTACGAAAGAAAATAAAATCATTCCCCTTAAACGAAAAACAAGGTAAAAAAAAAAAAAAAAAAAAAAAAAAAAAAAAAAAAAAAACGAAATCTGCTGCAATAAAGCGAAATGTTATTTTGCTTACTACAAAGTCCTTTTGTGAGAGCGCTTAATACCGCCCCTGTATCCTTCATTAAAAGTGACAAGCACAATCCTAACTTTATTTCATTCTATTTCCCTTCACATGAAAATCCGCCACCATGTAAACTTAACGTTCCGTTTTTTTTTTTTTTTTTTTTTTTTTTTTGAGGGTGGGGGCAGGGGGACATATATTGAAGTTAAAAGTAGAAAAGGGATGTTTCATTAAATTTTAAACAAATATTAAATCAGCCAGACAAGTTGGAAGGAGGGATTTTCTTAATTTTTTTTTCGGGGGGGAGATTGACCCCTCTTGCCCTTAGGAAGTAACGCCTATGCCCCCGCCAAAAGCAAACGACGTTCGACCCACTCCACACCCACAGACAGATAAAACTTTAAATCCGACCACCAACCAAGAAATGAAACACCAAAGATTCGAAAAAAAAACTTCAATTAAATGAAACATCCTTTCAACTCTTTTCGACTCCTTTCGACTCTGAGTCGATAGAAGATTCGAAAAAACCCCTCCACTTAAATGAAACATCCTTTCAACTCTTTTCGGCTCCTTTCGACTCTGAGTCGATAGAAGATTCGAAAAACTAACGAATCTCAACGATCATATACAATCACCGAAACAGAGCGAAACACTGAATCAGTAAAGATTCGTTGCTGCACCAACTCAGTGACAACTCACCCACACCCACTCATTTGCTGTTTCAAATCATCTATCGACTCAGAGTCGAAAAGAGTCGTAAAGAGTCGAAAAGAGTTCACTCAGTACCAAGATTCGAATCACTGATTCGACTCATCGAATCATTGGCCATCTCTAGTGAGTAAAACCAATTTTTGCGTAGAAATACTACTTGACATCTTTGGAAGAATGCAATGGGAAAGGTGAAGCCTTTTACGTTATCTATCTATCCTAAGACACGAACGATTTAAATAAATAATTTTTATAACAAGAACTCTTAACAAATACTTGTGTTGAAAAGTAAAATTGACAAAAACTTTGTATAATAACACACACCTATAATAGTACATTTTAAATGGAAAACCAAATCTATTAAATTTAGAACTCTTGATAAAGGTGCATGAAAAACTTAAAATGATCATTTCTTTTTTTAAAAAATATTGGAAATGTTAATGTCCATATTTTTATGTTAAGAGTATAAAATAATCTGATGTTTCATAATCAGCTGTTAATTTATAATGAGTTTTAGCTAAATTTAGTAGCTTTGTTTTCTTATTTAAAATTTATAAAGACTTAAAAGCAAAGTTCTGCAACTACATCTTTTTTAGCTGGAGAAATTATTTTATGTATATTTATTTCATTAAAAAAAAGGTGGAGAGGGCTTGAATTGAAAACAAACTATCTTTTAAAATACAGTCATTATCTGTTTTAGATATTTTTAAAACGATCTAGAGGAGAAAAACATATGAAACATCCATAAATGGTATTTATCAACAATGTGTGTTATTATACAGTTTTTATCAATTTTGCATTCTAACACCAGTATTTTTCAAGAGTTCTTTTTATGAAATATATTAATTTAAACCACCAGCATCTCAGGATAGGCAGGCAACGTAAGTAACGCCACCCATCGTTTCACGTCTCTCATTGCAATATTCCAAAGATGACAGGCAGGTTTCTAGAAGGCGGTGGAAAACGAAAAATTCAGTTACCCCTCGGGCAACCCAGAAAAACAACTGTTCCTATTTTTATTCCTTAGCTTGAAAATGCAGTTCACTATTCCTATTTTAATTCTGAATTTCTTTCTATTTCCATTCTCATTTCCGAATAGTAATGGCAATTTTATGAATAAACGTTTGTCAATTTATTTTCATGGTAACGGCCGCATGTTCTTAAAAAAATTTTGTGTAGCGAAAATTTTATGGGCAAGAAACTTCATTTGCAGGCAACCAAAATCATTTCAGTGATTGCCCAATGGAAACCGAAAAAAATCACAAGATTCTATCCCTGGTGGTGGGAAATGTTCCGATAAAAACAGAACGGTTGGCAGCTATGCTATATTCCGTTTTTGAAACCAATGTAAGAGTTTGTCAGAAGTCATTAGCCAGAAATGACCAATTTTCACAATTGCGAACACAGGGAAAATTGTACACAATTTTTCCCCGTTTAAATGACTAATATCCTTTAATTAACTCGTTATGAAACGAATTCAAAATATGCCTGGATCTGAATTCGGTCTGTAAAAGGTTAACACTAGTAACTTGTAAAGATACCATTTAAATTTTTTGAGTAAATGGCGTACGTTGATAGCTTTAAAAACTGCTTAAACATTACTTCATACCGCAAAAGAACATTATAGGTTTGGAATGATTGATGAGAAGGTTGTGGAGAAAAAAACCGTTTAAAAGCAAATGGATCAATTGTACACTGACAGCACGGGCGCCGATTTCTAAAAATTATTGGGGGGGGGGCTCGTATCCTTACGGAGGTGGACGGGGGAACACAAAATCCTTCTCTCCGTCAGTATAATTAAGGGGTTCAGAAATTTTAGAATTGAGATTTCAAAATGTGCTTTTTTAACATAACACTTTCATGAAAATAAAAGGAATTCCATTTAATAAATTTTTCAAAAATTTTTTGAACTCATTTTTAAAATTAAGTATTTGAACTCAAGATCTCGAATCAGTCTTCAGTACACATATGGAGAAAGCAAATCTCCCTTCTGAAAGAACAACTGAATTTTAATTAAGTTAATAACAGCAAAACAAGTAAAATCTTTTTCGAAATGTATTTAATGATAATTTCATAGGAAAGAAAATGCATGCAGTCAAATGTGGAAAACTGTTCTGCAAAACATTACTCCAGCTAATATTTCAAAATACCCTAGAAGTACAAACGAGACGAAATACTAAAATCTGGATTATTTTATTTACTTGCAAACATTCATCAGAGATAATTTTTACTAATATAAAATAGTATTTTTTATTTTACTACATGATGAAATACCCATAAATTGAATCGACTTTAATTAAATGTCGCACTACTTTAAGACAGAAAAACTGATCACATTTAAATTACATTTTTTGACAACTTTTTACAGATTACATTTAAAATTATTTTTAAAAAAACATAAACAAAGAAGTAATAAATACCTCCTTTCCATGTATTAAAACAAATCAAACAAATATACAAACCATCATACAAAGTTACAAGTCCTCTCTTCGACACATACATTTTAAACGGATTTCCGTGATTTGAATTGTAAAAACAAATAAATAAATAAAATATACTTTTAAATTCATTCTCATAGTATTTTTCACAGCAGGAAAAAAATAATTAATTTTTCAATAATATCATCCTTGTTAACATTTAAAAATGATTTAACAAAGAAATCCAAGTGCGAGAATATATCAAAATTCAGAGTCTACACTATTTTAGGTCTTCATAAACATTTTAATACTGAAAAATTTCATTTTACATTAAACTAAGAATACTCATATAATCTTTCAATAACATTAAAAATGAAAAGAAATGTTGAAATGTGGTGTTATGGCCAAACTATCTTGCGCTGAGGGATCTAGGCCGGGTGGGGGGGGGGGGGGCTTTCGTGTGGAACTTGGCATAAGAAAACTCGAACATATAAAATCTGGCATTGCACTTTAAATCACACTTCTTTTTGGGAAAACCGTTTCCAGATTACCTTAACAATTATGAAAACAAATTAAACCAGCACATAAGCAATTGGCAAATCAGAGACGCTCCTGGCAAAATGGACACATAGTAATCATTTTATAAACTAAAACCATAATGAATTATGGCTATTTGAAACATATTTTGATGATATTTTGTGCAACAATATATGAAAATTTATTTTTATTCAGTACGGAGAAAAAGTTGTATAAAATATAATCGTGGCTTTAAATTTAAAAGTGGAATAACACAAGAAACAGATATACAATGCCAAAATTATCACTCTGAATTATTGTAGATATTTACAGACAATTTTTAAGAATACTCAATAATATGAAAAATGGAAACAAAATGAATGAAATCTAATTCGAAATCATAGTCTACGCCATATTATTTTTAAAACATATATAAAAAACTCCACTGCACTCTAAATCACCCTTTCTATTTGGAAAATTGTTCCAGATTACCTTAACAATTATCAAAACAAATTAAACTAGCACACTAGCAATTGGTAAGTCAGAGACGCTTTGGCTAAATGGATACATAGTATTCATTTTTATAAACTAAAACCATAACGCATTATGTTATTTGAAATTTATTCTGATGATATTTGTGCAACAATATACGAAAATTAATTTTTATTCAGAACGGAAAAAAGTTGTATAAAATATGATTGTGATGACTGGGGTACGAAGGGTATTTTGTTTATAAGCCTTCTTATGATTACCATAGCCCGTTCGTGTAAACATAGTGCTAAAAGTTCTCCTTATTGAATTTGCAAAATATACATCCATCTAATGCAAGGTATCACTGAAATGTGCACATAAAACTTCAAGCTAAATAGTCAGCTTCAAACTTTCTAGCACATATTCATTCAAATTTCAATTAAGAAGTGTACAATGCCAAAAAGTGTTTCTTGTGTACGAAGTCAATAATGAATCAGAATTATTTTCTCAGAGTTACATATACATATACTGTATAAATATTAACACTAAAATAGCTTTAATAATGTTTGATTATATTTTTTTCCTTCTAAATTTTAACGCAGGCCTCTAAAATGGTAGGAGCCCACAGGTGAAAGCCTACTCAGCCTAATGGGTAATCCGGCCCTGTTTAGGTATAGTCCCTCTTTCCCCATGAAGCCCCCTCCTTCCTCCTCTATAATTTTTATGGTTTTGTAGCAGTTACGCTAGTTTGATATTCCATAAATAATAATTTACAAACATAGGTGCTTCATAGAGTGCTTTTACAGAAGATGGAGGCTATTTGCAAGTGTGGGGTGGAGGTGGGGGTCGAATACGAGTATATGTATCACACGCCCAATTCACACATTTTTCTAAAACCATTTTTTGATTTTGATCGTTTTCTTTCATTGTGGTTTCGAGGCTACCCCATTCACCCTTACGTCAATCATGCTCGCTGTGACTCCCCTTTCCTTTGCCCTCTATGTATGGATGAATATGGATGAATGCACATATTTACAAAACGGCTGCATATTTTTCTGCCAAGGAACAACGACTGAGCACAGAGTCATATTGTGTGCATACTTTAGTGTTGTTATAAAATAAAGTAAATTAGTCAGAGACTAATGGTTTTCTAAAGAGGAATTCTCTTTCAGCAACACAATATGATATGTATGCACATGATCAAGGCCTCTCTGAATTTTGGGCCTTGTCCAAGCTCGGCTTGGGCCCTCGTTTTTTTTCTTCCTTCTTTCTTGGCGAGATGGTTAATCTAGGCCCATGACCACTATGACCCCCCTCTGGAACCGCCACTGGCACCATATGCAGCCAAGAGTAGCAAAATAATGAACCGAAATTCGCCTAAAACAACGAGTCTCCTTAAAGATTTCATGGTTTTCAAATGTTCGTTTCTAAATTTTCGTATTTATGTGTAAACTAACAAAAATTTTTGAAAATCGTAGGGGGGCTGGGAGACAGCTAAGTAGTGCTCAGCCCGCGTAGCCCCCCCCCCACCTCTGATTACGCCCTTGATGGGGGATAGAGTTTTATATGTAAAGAGAGAAGATAAGAGCAAGCAATTATAAAATATAATCCAGAAGTTGTGCTGCTCGAAGATTTTTATGAAATCATTTTTATTTAGCTCCTAACTGTAGCTAAATCAGAAACGTTAAGCGTTCGATATTAGTAAAGTTTTGATAAAGCGTATAAAGAAATGAATACTGTCTATATCCGAAACTGTATTAAACATCAATTTTTCATCTATCTCATAAGGTTCTTCATGATTTAAAATCTTCAAACTTAAATTTGACTATCAATTTTCTGCCTTGAATTGTTTTTAAGTCACATTTAAACGGTTTATTTTCAGCATCGAAACTTAATACTGCTGGGAAATGGGAATGTCACAATCGTTTGCAGTTTTGCACAATGGGTAAATCTCCCTTAGGGTCAGACATCTACAGAAGAGTCTGTATCTCACAATAGAACAAAAGGGAAAGCTTTTGCTGTACTGATTTAAAAAAGAAAGATTACATTACACGAGAAAGACCCTCCTAAAAAAAACGCAGTCCTCTCCCTACTAGAAAGCAATTCCATCATCAATTGTGTCACGGTGTAAAATCTGAAGGGTTCTTGTGGGGGAAAACACCCGTTTCTTTTTGCCTAGCTATCTGATGGTCATTTGTTTGTGCTTGCGCTCTTGATAAAGAAGGTTGACATCCGTGCCTTACGGCATTACAGGCGCCCAACGTAATTCCTGAATCCCTGTGAAAGAAAAAGCGGAGTGGGAGACAGAAGAAGCTAGCGATACATTCTCTATTTTTAGGATTCTTAAGTTTAACCGATTTGGAGGAAGAAATATGATTTGACACAAAAAAGTTGGAGTGAAGTTTTTGAAGGGGCTCAGCCCCCTGTATATAATATTGGGTAATAAAAATATTGGGGGGGCTGAAGCCCCTTCAAGCCCCATGAAGTCGGCGCCTATGACTGACAGCTAAATGTTTCGTGAATGTGCTATAAGAGCAATATAAACTTATCCGATATTGATAAAATCTATTGTTTCAGCTTTTCAGTAGAAATGTTTTAAAAGTGCACCGAAACGGCAAGCTCATACTCTGGAGCCTCACCAATAGCCGAGCCAAGAGTTCGGAGTTTTCCGTCTTTTCCTCCGAAATGCTTGTTAGGATCCATTTGAAAGACCCCACGGAGAGCACTCCACACCTCGGCCTAGAGCCCACATGTAGCTAATTGGCCGTAATCCCACAACAGAAAATCATACTCAAGACTAGTTTTCATAATCTTAAAAAATCTT
Organism: Cheiracanthium punctorium; assembly: GCA_038373885.1. Lineage (NCBI taxonomy): Eukaryota > Metazoa > Arthropoda > Arachnida > Araneae > Cheiracanthiidae > Cheiracanthium > Cheiracanthium punctorium. Next base: position 280,125 of record JAWZYV010017274.1, read on the forward strand.
TTAATGTTAATTTATACATAGGTACACACCTATGTATACCTATTTACATAGGCGTGTGTTTGTATGCATACGCCTGTTTTCATTATGCTCTTTTTCAAAAAATTTTCCACGCCGCGCCGCGCCGCCGGGTTTCTGAGGTCGTTACGCCGCCGCCGCGAATTTCCGTGCGGCGCAGACCTCTTCCCCTGAGGGGTTTTGCCCGCACTATGGACCATGCTGTAAAATGGACTCTTGTGTTGGAGAGGGGGAGTCAAGTCTCATCTCGTAGTGGTCTGACTATAACCTTGACTGTTACGCACATTTATGTCAACAAAGCCCTTCACTGCTTTTGTTTTTTCCTTTTTTATGTTCTGGAGTTATCAGCAGATGTAGGGTTGCCAGGTCGCCAAACCAAATAGCCGGACAGACCAGCCAGTTTGGTAAAAAGGCCGGACAGTCTACAAAATTGAGGATTTTGTCTCACTATTAATAGGTACGACAAAAAAAAATGAATGTAAAATCAAGGTTTTTTGATTATTACCATGAATCTTGTTCACTTCTAATGAAATATAAATAACATCGAATGCCAAATCAGTTCAAATACTTTATTACTAATCAGCCAAAGTTACCAGTGAAAAGCCGGACACGCAATCAAAAAGCCTAACTATGTCGGGCTTTATCCGGACGCCTGGCAACGCGAAGCAGATGACAGCACAAATCATAGGTGGGAAAATAGTTTCTCATCGACATTTAAAGATTAATGAAGTTGATAGGAATATACTTCCCTCTGCCTTGCCGATCAGGCATTCGCCACTACGACGGTATTAAGTTTTGGCCATTTTGTTATGAGCCCACCTTGAAGTCGGTTAGCATTATCCTCTCTATAGGGCCGGACAAGTTAGCTACCAACCAAAAGCCGTACCCGGGCGACACTTCCTAGACATAGAAAGCCTTACAACTCCTTCGTCACTAACCTTTGACGTTATCACAAGGCCTACTAACGAGTCATCATCACAGTTTTCTTTTCATAAAATAAAACTATTTAAAATTCCTGGTGGATGCTACAGGTATTAGAAAATATCTTAAATTAAACTTAAAATTAAAATACCTTTCTCATACAAAATTTTTCATGATGATATATTTCCTTATCATATAATCTAATTAATCATGGTTAAAAACTGCCATTTGTCGTAAAATATTATTTTTTTCTCAAATTATTAAAATGTTGCTATTCAAGAGTAAATCCACCAGCAAATAGTTTTAGTTTGTGAAACTAAAACTTTTGAATGTAGGCCTAAGGCTGACGTCAAAGCTTGGTGACGTAAGAGTTGTAAGGTTTCTTATATCTAGGAGGCGTTGACCCAGGACCAAAGGTGTGATATAACGGTTTGTTAGTCACTATAGCTTTTTTTTGCGGCTCGTTAATACAGCTGCCAACCTTTAGCAGTGTAACTATCCACTTTCTGCAAGCAGTGTATCTTTTGAAATTTTTTCTTTAAAAAGTACTACACTTACACGTTACATTAATTTTACTGTATTCTAAGTCGGCATTATTATTTGCAAAAGGTGGTTAATTACATTACATACATGTTGGAAGACATGCATTAAAATCATGATTTCTGCCTTTCTACAATTTTTTTTCCCAATGGCTGGCCGTCCCTGGCCGTTTGAAGGCTTTCAGGCCGGAATCGTTGATCTCTTTATTATGGGGTCACCTAATAGGTGTACTAACGTCAGGGACGGACATAATGATAATCACGCCCAGTCGGGGATCGAACTCCGACCGCCGGGAGTTGAACCCGAAACCGTAGTACGGTGCTTTACCCACCGTGCAATCCAGTCGGCCTTTCTACAACTTTAACTACAAGTAATCATTCCTCTGAAAATTCTCAAGAATCGTAATTTTTATCTGTAAATTCTTGTAATCGATTATAGGTATGGATCTGTCGTATGCAATTGTTTGATATCTTTAGCATGCAGTGTTGTGCCCTCGCTATGAAAACACAAAATCCTAACATTTCGACTGTAAGTCGCAAAACTGACCAACGACTTGTAGATTTTGCTCGTGAGTCATTTCAAACAATTCCCATTTCCACCACTCATGACTGCCGTAAATGTAAAATCAAACATTACTGAATTATTTTTAAAAATAAAGGAATTAATTGAATTGTTTAAAAAATACATTCAACATAAAGTAAAAAGGCTGGCAGCTCTATCTCATTGAGCAAGAACTACCGTTTAGGGAGCTACATCCTATTGGATCTAGATAAAAGGCATTTTTTTTAGTGCAAGCATGGCCCCCACAAGGGTGGGACTCCTGGGTTCAGGGCCCAGGCCTGAAGGGGCCCGTTCGCAGCCCTACACAACTCAATTATTTATTGTTATTCAATAATGTTGAAAAAAATATATTTTTCCTATCTAAGGCAATTTTACAAGATTCTACAGCTTTTTAGCTTAAAATTTAAAATATATATTTATGATAAACAGTTTAGTTTTTCGTTAGTTTTTCGAATCTTCTATCGACTCAGAGTCGAAAGGAGCCGAAAAGAGTTGAAAGGATGTTTCATTTAATTGGAGTTTTTTTTTCGAATCTTCTATCGACTCAGAGTCGAAAGGAGTCGAAAAGAGTTGAAAGGATGTTTCATTTAATTGAAGTTTTTTTTTTCGAATCTTTGGTGTTTCATTTCTTGGTTGGTGGTCGGATCAAGGGCGGCTCCAGCGAGGGGGCCATAGGGGCCATAGCCCCCTCCGAACTTTTTGTTTTTGAACTTTACATTCGTATACATTACGATTCCTCACGTTAAATTGGCAATTTAAACAATTTATAGACTATCTAAAAAGTTCAATGGCCCCCTCCGAAAATTCATCCTGGAGCCGCCCTTGGGTCGGATTTAAAGTTTTATCTGTCTGTGGATGTGGAGTGGGTCGAACATCGTTTACTTTTGGCGGGGGGGCATAGGCGTTACTTCCTAAGGGCAAGAGGGGTCAATCCCCCCCCGAAAAAAAATTAAGAAAATTCAAGTATCAGAGCTATTTATAATAATATTTTATACAATCGGAAACATTTTGTCACCCCATCCAAATATTACATGCCAATTTACGCCAATGCTCGTGGAAGAGCGGCGGGGGGTCTCAAAGTTGTTTAAACCTTTTTCCCTCGGGGGGACTCCCTCCTTCCAACTTGTCTGGCTGATTTAATATTTGTTTAAAATTTAATGAAACATCCCTTTTCTACTTTTAACTTCAATATATGTCCCCCCTGCCCCCACCCTCAAAAAAAAAAAAAAAAAAAAAAAAAACGGAACGTTAAGTTTACATGGTGGCGGGTTTTCATGTGAAGGGAAATAGAATGAAATAAAGTTAGGATTGTGCTTGTCACTTTTAATGAAGGATACAGGGGCGGTATTAAGCGCTCTCACAAAAGGACTTTATAGTAAGCAAAATAACATTTCGCTTTATTGCTGCCGATTTCGTTTAAGATATTTTTTTTACCTTGTTTCTCGTTTAAGGGGAATGATTTTATTTTCTTTCGTAATTCAGAGAAATACAAAATAGGGTCTAAAGCAGTGGCGTAGTTAGTGTTATTGACAGTGGCGTAGCCAGGATTTTATTTCGGGGAGGGCTGGGAATCAAATTTAAAGATAAAGTTCAATTGTAAGCTAAGTAAAGGGTCCCATTTTTTGGGGGGGGCAGCAGCCCCTCAGTAGGACTGGGCCAAAAATCGATAAATATCGACATATCGGTTTTATTTCAACATCAAATATCCGATATTCCCATTTTCATTTCAGTGAAATCTCGAATTCGATAAAGGTCAAAAATACAGGCCGGACAGGGGCGTAGCCAGAAATTTTTCATGGGGGGGGGGTTATGACTACTGCAACTCATATATATGTATACGTGTGTGTGATAATGTAGTGAAGAATATACATTTTGTATGGCAAAAAATTCCTCCAAAAAATTCAAAAAATGGGGGGTCATATATCCAAAAAATTTATGACCCCCCTAACACCCCCCCTTGGCTACGCCTCTGAGGCCGGCGATAAGAAAATCCTGAGATCAATACCAGCTTCTGATGCTTTTGCTACTGCATTCTCTCCGTTGATGACGATGCCGGATCGCGGAAAAAACAGCTCCATGGTTTATTAGTCTAATTACCATAATTAATTAACGTATATCTCGGAAACTATCCATCGGAGCGCGTTTTTATTGATTCTCGACCCTCCTAGACTCGATACCCCCCCGAAACTTAAAATTTCGAATGCTTTGACACCAAACTTAACCTTTTAATCTTACAGGCCCAGGGTGTCATACGAAGCTCCCCTATATTTTCAATTTGGGCATTTTAAACACTAGCCTCCTCCGGCGGCATCTCCAAAGTCTGGAAACCATACCAGGGCCAATTTCTACATGTTTGCAGTCCTTTTAAGCCTCAATCATGGTTAATTAGTCTAATTACCATAATTAATTAACGTATTTCTCCGAAACTATCCATCGGAGCGCGTTTTTATTGATTCTCGACCCCCCCCCCTAGACGTACACCCCCATCGATACATAAAATTTCGAATACTTTGACACCAAACTTAACCTTTTAATCTTACAGGCCCAGGGGGTCATACGAAGCTCCCCTGTATTTTCATTTCGGGCAGTTTAAACACTAGTTTTACTCGAGCAAGGAGAGAGAGATGCTAGCTGCCCGAGAACTCAGCGGAGAAGAAACCCGATGAATGGGTGAAGGGTGTTTAAATAGTACGGCTTTCGGCGCAGAGAGAGGGAAAATTTCTTTAGTTGTTTTATTGATTCAAGATTCGAATCAGTGATTCGAAGTAGTGAGTGAGTTGAGATTCGAATCAGTAAAATGAGTCGAACCGCCCATCTCTAATGCAGAACTGCCAAATCTCCGGCTTTTTTACGGAGATTTCCCACCACTAATTTTTACTTACAAATTTATGCTTAAAATAAGTCCAAATATTTAATTCAAAATAAAACAGTCTAGAAATTGTGGTGGGAAATCTCCCGAAAAAAGCCGGAGACTTGGCAGTTCCGATAATGATTTAGAAAAAACCTTTTTTTTTAGTAAAGATTAATTACCACTATTTCTGCTGCTAAAATTATATTTACATAAATAAATTTTTAAAATTAAAGTCTGTAAGAAAGTTGTGGTAAACAATTTTCCGGAAAATGCATAAAAGTTTGCAATAATGCATATTGTTACAGAAAACTGGTAGTTTTCTGGGTTCGTCGTTCTAAAATCCAGTAGGTGTAGAAAATTCTACTAAAGAATCCACTTGTCAAGATGGAACAACTTTATTGCATATTGTGACAGAAAACTAGTAGTTTTCTGGGTCCGTCGTTCTAAAATCCAGCAGGTGTAGAAAATTCTCGTAAAGAATCCACTTGTCGAGATGGAACAACTTTATTGCTTCTAGAACTTCGTCGAATAATCAGCTGTACAAAATTCACAGGCACTAACGGCCAGTTGCTTGTTTATAACAGCCCGCTCAGTACCAAAGCTTTCACAAATGCTGTGTTTCTCATACACAATAAAACACTTAAACGGGTATAAATTCGGTGGAAATTTAAGAGGGAAATCATAAACAATCCCACAAGACTCAGCAATGAGGATTTTACACAGAGCACTTTAAAACAAGCGGAAATACTGCTTCTATAGCGCCAATACAAAGCCTTAAACTCACGCGGAAATCTGCTCTCTCCACAAGCAGAATCAAGACTGACTTGACCGGGGCAACTCGCGGCTATTTATAGATGATGCAAAAGCTATTAGAAATTTCCCTAAGGTTCCAATTAAAGAGCGAATATTGATAACATCTTAGAAATGCAACTGAATCAATAGCCTATTATGTAACGTTAATGTAGGAAAACTAGCTTTACAAGCCCTATTTGCAAAATCACGCCAAATGTCCGAAATGTCGCCAAGCTTATCGACTATTTGGCGAAATATCACCAAATTTGGCACATAAAATAAGTCCCCAAAAGAGGTTAGGGAAGGTCTACAACCCATATTTCTCGAGATTTCTAGAAAACGCTACGTAAACCAATGGGGAAACCAAAAACTCCATACCTCCGATTCTAGTTAACCAATTTCGATGCAAAAAAAATGCAAAATTTAACTATTCGATGCGTAGAGCACGAATTTTAAATTACTTCAAACCTCAGAATAGAGGGTTACCGCGAAAATTTGCAATAATATGCATAGCAAAGTATATTTTAAAATCGTAAAGTAACGAAAAGTAAACAAAAGACGAATCTACAATATGAAAATCGATATGAGGCGAACCGACAATATGAATATCGATAGATATGGAAATCGCGTAACTCCGGGATCGCATTAGCCCAGGTATTACCGCATTGGTGAAATAGCATGGTGTATAACTGTTTTGACTTCATAAATATTACGCACATATTCACTTTAAACTACAGTTGATAACTTTGATAAAATAATAAACAAGCAATAAATTAAGTCAATTCTTACTTAGGTCAACAAAGAAAAAGTTTTATTTTAGTTACTTTTTTTAATTTAATTAATTAATTAATTAATGCAGGGCCGTTTGTGAAGCAAGGGTCGATACCGTTAATCCAGTTTGTTTGTTTAGTTTATTGTTTTCATTCATTTTTAATCCCAGTAACAGGATCTAAAATTAATTAATTAAATTAATTAATTTAATTCATGAATAAATATTTGAAAAAACCGTATTAACAGTGGATGAATAAAATGTATTTTATTAACGATTGAAAATTTGAACAAGATACATAAATATAGGGAGAATGTGAAGTAATAGTAAGTAGGAATTGAATTGAAAAATTACTAGCCGCCCCATACCCTACTGTTTGTTCTATATACTCAGTGCAGTGTTGGCCAAATTATCGGACTCATTTCAACGAAAATCATGTTTCTTTGTTTTAACAGTATTTGTCATTAAATTTATTTAGGTTAGGGTTGCTACACATTTTGGGTGTCATGATAAAAGCTGATGCTGACGATGGGGGCAAAGTCAAGTACTAACATTGCAAGATGTATGAAAAGATATAATTGGTGACATTTTCATTCATAAAATTATTATGAAAATGCTGCATTAGGTGATAACGTGTTGTACAAATTCCTACAGAAATACTTCTTAATTACAGCAGCTGCGGAGTTATCGTGCCAAAGTTAGCACAATCTGGTGTTTTATAGTATGGTTGCATTACTGAATACATATCCTTGGTTTAAAAAAAAAAAAAAAAAAAAAAGGAAATGGCTAAAATATACTTCAGCCCAATGCAAGAAGGGTTTTTTTTTTTTTTGTGTGTGCGATAAACGCGCTGTGAAAAGATCCGAAAGATTTTGTTTTTTCTCGTATGCATTGTTATTAATTATGTAATCTACTGCGTGACATACGTAGCCAGTAACGAATATGCTTGCTTCATTTGACGTCATTGACCTGCTAATTTGAATTTTTGCGCGTGTGTTATTGTTATTAAGCTAATGTTTACATCTAGTTGTTGCCGTTCCCAGCATAGAAATATCGTCGATTTTGGTACCGCATACGTTAGCATATTATATAAGTAGATTTTCAGTATCATTATTTTTCATTATATAACTGTTACAATTAACAGGGGGTTCTCCCCTGCAAAGCATTTATAAAATAAAACTAATGAATCTAAATTATATTTAATCATACAACGACCCACCCTTTTGAAAAATGGTGAACATGTAATTTAAAACGAATTATCTTTTACTCAATGCTTCATTAATAAAGGCGTAGGGTTTGTAAATCTTTGAATCAGTTCTACTACAGGGATCATGGCTTACCAACTAGAAGATACGTTTAGCATTCCAGGCAGGTAACAGATAGTAATTCCATTTTTCCTAGCACTCTTTCTGCTATCAGTTTAATTGTCATATTATTTTAGTATAAATAAATGATATTACTGTAACCGTTCTTAGACGAGTTCAAAAATATGAATATAGTACCCTAATAAAACTAATAGCGGTGTAATAATGCAATAACACATCAAAGTTTCAATGTAACATAGCTCGTGGATGTACACTGTCTCCAGAAATATTCAAGTATGAGTCATGATCAGTTTAGATTTAGATCATGCGTAAAGCAGCAATTATGAAGCATTTTCAAACATAATTTTATTTGCGCATACAGTTGCAACACCTTCTAGATATAGAGGGCCTAGCAACTGAAGTTTGACATCATCACTAGATCGTATATGATATTATCACAGTTGTTTTGTCAAAAAGTAAAACCATTTAAAATTTCTGGTAGATGTTAGAAATATTAGCAAATATCTTAAAGATAAAAATTTAAATATTTTCCGATACAAAATAATTCATTGCGATCTACTCCTGTATCATATTTATACAATTAGTGATGGTCAAAAATTGTCATTTGTCGTAAAATTAATTTTTCTATCTTAAATCATTTAAAGGTTTTATGGGTGAGAAAATTTACCAAAAATTTAAAGTAGATATACTTTGTGAAAACAAAACTGCGATGACGTCAAAGCTTCAGTTGTGAGGCTTTCTATATCTAAAAGGTTTGGGTCTTTTTGCACAACCATGATATGGAAGCTTTTATGCATGAAAGTTTTGTATTCCTTTTAATATCAATTTATCTATAAGAAAATAGTGGTTAAAAATTTTCTGGGGAAAAAAAAAAGTATAAAAATTATGGTATGGAGATCTCTGTCGCCACGTTTTACCACAAAGGGTAACGAAGAAATAAGTGTAAACGAGTGGTAGACTTCGTTACCAAATGCTGTGTAGGAGGATAGAGTAGATAGGGAAGGCACCTCAGAAAGGAAAATCATCGTTACTGTTCACTAAACTTGATCGCGACTAACTACTGCCACTAACAGCGCCGCAATCTAACGAAATAAGATTTGGAACACAGCACAACAGTAATAAACATGGTATACGTATATCGGCAGACGCTTCTAGCCAATCACGACAATGAGCACAGACTGACTGAAAATAAATTTAAAGGAGTACCTAGCGAAAATAGCCTAGCCTCCAGTTTGACTTAAGAGAAATTGATCTACTCTTAGTGAGACGTGTGACCGAAAAAGTGTGCAGAAAACCATACAAAAAGACAGAGAAAAAACCCGATGTGAAAATTCAGTGCAAGTCAGAGGCACATCTGAAAAAATGCAGATGGTCGAAAAATGGATAACCGGACCCGTCTCCCCGCCGCTAGCGGGCTTCACAACGGGCTGCTCGGTTGAGACCAAAAAATGGATGGCAAAAAGCAGTGGTACACTCCGAAAGGAGATGAGAAGCAGTTGAGGACGATCCAGGAAAGAAAAAGGTCCATTTCAACAGTTGGAGAAACCGGAGTGTGGCGAGTTGCGTCCAAGACCATGCCACAGAGAGAGAATGACGGTGCCCTACGTCATCCCAGGAGGGAAGCCACATCCATAAAGCAACGATCATCATCCACCAACAAAGTCCCCTGCTACGACGAAAACGTCATATGGCTGTAGCTCTTCTTTAACAAGTTCTTCATCAGCAATCCAACAATCGCCACACCGTAGGTCAGCTGCCACCCGTAAACCGCACCATCCACCTTGGTGACGAGTTTCAGACGAAAAAATGCCTCAGCTCCTATCGGTCTATGGGCCAGTTCGACGACAGCGTCGTGAACAGTATGATCATCCAGAAAGATGTTAAGGAAGTTTGGCTGGAGACGAATCCATCAATAAAAATTTAGTAATAAAATATTACAGTTTCACCGAGCAGTCAACTTACTTCCGAAATTCAAGAACAGAATGCCAGAGCTCCATCGGCAGCCCCCACGAAACCCCGGAGGCCTTCCGTCACAAGAGCCCTTTTTAAATCTGTATTTTTAGGGTATGTACGCAAAGCACTGCAGTTATGCATTTCTAAGAAATGATTATGCTTTTATTTCATTACTCATTTAGGGAAAAAAATCGAAAAACTTTAATAAAAAGTATAAGGGCCACAAAAAACTTTTGATACAGTCAGATTTCCTTGTCTGCTAGAAACGAGCTACAAAAATAACAATAACAAAAAATATATAAATAAAAATAAAAATTGTAAAAAATTGATTCCATTAACCGAGAAACTGAATCATAAACAGTATAACATCGATGATTTACACCTGAGCGCCACTCCCACAACCTTAACTAAAAACAACAAAATTAAATTATTCAATTTCTTATTTTGTGCAATGTTAGCACGCAAATTTTATGCCATTGGTGTATGTAACACGAAAAGGGTGGAACCAGCAGTTCTTAATTTTGCTTAAATAGGGCGATTAAGAAGTATTAATTGATGAGCTCAGCAAGAATCGAATCTCGTATTCGAAATACATTCCATCATAATTCCAAGCAAATGGTCGCCATTTAGGCTTTTGTCTAATACCCCAACCTCCTACCATGCCCTTCATTCATACGCCAACAGCTCTCCATTCCCTACACCTGATTGGCCCGGGGCGTCGAAATTTCGTGAAATATTACGCCATCCCGACGTTTCCGCCATCACGACTATCGCCGATATGCATCTGATGAACATCCATACGATGACGCCGAAAGACTACTAATTAAGCAAGCGAGCAAGCCACTAAGAACTCTCTCTCTCAATCCGTGGGACTCGATGATCACCAGCGCGGATTGAATGATTAGCGGATGATGAGCACCTAATAGTAATCAGGTTGGGCGTAAATTACTCATCACTCAGCTTTTTTCTTTATTTTGGCGAGTTGAGTTGCAAGCGTCCGATTTTTTAATGAAGACAAGAAAAAAAAAATCATCCGTGGGAGAGAGAGGAGGAAGAGGGAAGAAGTCGATACATAAAAAAATGTTTCGCAAGTTGATGAATGGAGAAATTTCTTTTTTCGTAAGTCAGTAGACACAGCTCTTGACAGCCTGCCACCCATGGAGACACCGTGTCACACAAGTTGTCGCATCGAGTATGAAGACGTGAGATTTCCGGCTCAGTTGCATTTAGTTTTGGTTCTTTGAGCCTGTAGGAATATTAATGCCATTTTGACACTAGATTTACGGATATTGATTTTATTAAGTTTATTTACTACTTCTTTTAAATGATGTACCCAATTTATTTTAAATGATTAATCAATATTTACGCTTATGTCATGACATTACCATGCTATAAATTAATTTTTTTTTTTCTATACACAGTGCAACCTTCCTGTAGGACAGTTTCTAGAGAATGTTTCGACGCTAATGAATATCATTCATTGTGTTTGATTTTTAAATGTTTCAGACAAGTTTATTTCATATGTTATTTTTACGTGATTATGGAAAATAATTTAAGGCTGCATGAAAGAAGTAAATATCAATAGCAAACATTCGCTGAAAGTACTAAGACAAACTGTTTCCATTCAAACTTTTAAAAATGTTTCCGTTTTATAGTATTTCAACTTATGTTAAATATAAATATCTTTGAATAAAATTTTCAACTTCAGGGCTGTATATTGCATACATTTTAATAACACAAGAAATATCACTCTTGTAAAGCGTTGGTGGAAAAAGATGAATATTTTGTCACTAAAAATCAAATTAAAGTGACAGAAGAAGTAGTACTTTGATTTTCAGTGAGCCACACACTGCACTACAGCATAGCAGAGATAACCATCTTAACACTTTTTTCTTTTTTTGAAAATATTTTTTAACACTATTTTTTGTTGTTTCTTTAATATCAAACTTCGGAACTTCGGATTTTGATTTCCAGAGTGCCTGGGCTCTAGGCCCTCAACTCCGCTCATAGAAACTATATTAGAATGGGAATTGATTTAAATAGTTGTCCGTAGACTTAAAAAAATACTCTAAAAACAAGAGAAATGGGGGGAGAAATTATCTGACTTTTATCTTACTTACTGAATCTGACTTTTATCTTAAAAGAAAAAGCCTCTTGAAAGTTGTGGTGGTGATTTTCAGAAATAAAACAGTAATGAAAAAGTGCAAAAGTAGGCAGCCATAGATACTTAAGTATCGTCTTTCTAAGCCCTACCTCTGTTTTACTTTCAGAACAGGAAAGTGATTCATTAGGGGAATAATTTCCTACTAAGTCCAGTATCACGAATAATCCACCTGTGCCGCACCGCTTTCTTTCTCTTTAGTCTCCTACCACCTCCGCACTTTCGGAACAGCCTGCACGAAGTCTCGTGACGTCACTCTGACAGGGCATCCCCATCATCTCCTTTGACATTGAAATCAATTTGAAGAGCAGCATCATCCACTTCCAGTCATGGTGTAATGATTGGAGTCATTCAAAAAACTCTGTCAGGACTGCCCTGTTGTGGTTTTATAGATGGCCAGAGAATGCTCTTGTCGCATTTTTAAAGATGTTTTGATAAGCATGGAGGATTACAGAACAAAATGAAAAACGAAGAGCTTGGAAGTGAAATATGCCAATAATATGCTAAGTATAGTTTAGAACGAAAAGGTTTCAATGCTTCGTTGAGTAAACTAAAGTTGTGAAGTTGTTTAATTACGCCTGTAAACGTTTTGAGCAGTGTCCGATAATATTGGTTCACCTCCGATAAAGGGATTGTATTTGAAATCTGTATTGAGAGTTATGAAAGTTTTATGTTTTCACTGACTGACTCTGACAGTTTTCCTGCTCTGGACTGTTTTAAAACTACCACGAGCACCTCAATTATTACATCTTTTAGGAAATATAACGTGATGGAAAATTGTTCTAAAATGAGCTGGAAAGCTTTCATCCCATATCCCCTTCAATAGAAAAATTATTTTGTTTCTCGTAGATCTTGAGCATAGCTGCCAACCTTCCCAAATTCTAAGGGAGATTTTCCACCACAATTTTTAAACAATTTCATTTTATATTAAAATTTTTAGCGTTATTTTACGTATATATTGCTAAGTAAAAATTAGTGGTGAAAAATCTCCCGAAGAAATCGGGAAGGTTGGCAGTTATGGTCTTGAGTAAAGAGGGCAGTTTGCGGATGTATCGATAGCTGAGTCATTCGGCTGCTAAAATTTTGTACACTGACATAGTATTTATCCTTTGAAGCACCTATCAACCCATTCTTAATTTAAAAGATTGACTGCAAGGATATACAAACATTAAACATTTTCGACAACGATGTGACGAATAATAAGCCTGCTTAAAAAAATACACCAATAAAAGCTTTCATTAATAATCTGGATTATAAATAGATGCTAGAAGTACCTTATTTCGTGTACTTGCATTAAACCATGGAAAATAAAGTTGACTGAAAACAAATATATAAAAAGTTCACTTTTTTTCCACATAAAAATTACCGATCTCTTATTGTCACGTATTAAGTTTGTTTTGTTAACTATAATTGATTGTTTTAAAAGATGATCAGTTGTTTGAAAGAAAAAAACTGAGGTTGGATTTCGTATTTGCCCATCTTAATAGCTTTCCAACCGTGGATTAATATAAGAGGAAAAATGCTATCTGCGGGGATAAAACTCGTAAGACGGTTTCGACTTTTGCGAAACTAAATGTTGCTGCTTCTGCTAGGGGGTGTGGAATATTACAAATGCAAAGGAAAGAAGATGCAAAATAGCTGGAGTATCATTAAAAATAGGAGTATTTTTAAAGTGTCAGTAATTTGATGTACTATTTGTTTCATATTTATTAATTTCTATTTTTTGAGTCCAAAAAGCTTTAGAAATTACATCAGTTTTTTTTTTTTTTTTAATTAGATTGTTGAATTTAAATACTTCAGTGGCAACTGTGAATTTTATTACTACACTAACTTTAATGTTGAATCTAGAATATGAAATCAATTACTTATTTTAAGTGAACAAGGGGGAAATCTGTTGAGTGTAGTTTTCGTTAATAGAAATAAGAATTATTTTGCTGTCAGACGATTGCTTTTTACATGTACAAATCGTAAAACTCTCTATGAAACGAAGCGCCCTCTGATATCGAATTGTTTGAGACCATTTTTTCCCCCACCATACCTATCCTTGTATTCCAATTCATGCATGCAACGTTACGAAGAAATGAATCAATCATTCCGGTATCGCTAAAACCCGTCATCACGAATCATTTACAAGAAACCCTTTTGATCCCTTCCAGTTTCTACCTGCGCATTTCCATTCAAGAAAACCGGTCGCCACTTGGAAAAGATGATGTCACCTCACAGTCAAGTCCCTGCCTCCACCACCACTAAACTGAAAAGATCTTGACAGGAACGTCCACTCCGGTTTTCTTACGCCGGCGGTTCAAGCAAGCGAGAAATATCTCGTAAGCAAAAAACTACTAACTACTACGATTCCAGAACGCAATTTGTGAGACTGGGTGTGGCATCCTCTGATTTACACGTTAAGACTTGACGCTTCCTCTATCAAGATACTAATCATGCCCACTGTTTTTAAGATAAGCATCGGAGGGAAATAGAAGATAATGGTATTGAGGTGAAAATGTGGCAATCAAATTACTTGATAAAAGGCATATCGCTTTGTTTAGCATAACTTAAATAAACATTATGGTTAGTTTAGTACCATTTGGCTGTGAATAAATGATCAGGAAAAGATTTTTTCATTGCTTATGCTGAAGTAGGTATTGTTACTGAAACATTCTATGAAAAACTGGAGTTTAATTTGCTGTACGTTTTTGCAGACTGGGGTATCAGATGTAGTTTGATAAGATTTTGCTCAAGTTATGGCTTGGCAAAAATGCTCAAGTCTTGCATCTTGTTTACCTAAAGCGTGAAAGATTAACACGACAAACCCATCAATTATAAAACGCGTTACAACGCAATCTTGCGCAGAGTTGCCAACTCTCCTGTTTTACGCATTACTAGGCCGTCAATTAATGACGTTATCACAGTTTACTTTCACAAAGTAAAACTATTTAAAGTTTCTGGTGAATGCTACAAATATTAGAAAATATCTTAAATAAAAAATTTAAATTAAAATACCTTTCTCATACAAAATTATTCATTCCGATCTATTTCCTTATCATATTATCTAATTAGTCACGGTTAAAAACGGCCATTTGTCATAAAATTATACTTTTTATCTAATTATTAAAATATTGTTATTCATGAGTAAATTCACCAGAAACTTTCTATAGTTTTATTCTATGAAAATAAAATATTTAAATGTAGACCAAATGATGATGTCAAAGCTCAGTGACGCAGTAAGTGTCAGGCTTTCTTTATCTAGGAGGTGCGGTCTCCTGTCAACCTAAATTAGGATACATCATAGCTGCCAACGTTCCCGATTTCTTAGGGAAATTTTCCACCACAATTTTTAGGTAGCTTCATTTTAGATTAAATGCTTGGCGATTTACTAAGTATGAATTGATAGGTAAAAATTAGTGGTGGGAAATCTCCCGAAGAAATTGGGAAGGTTTGCGTCAATGGGATACATTTATCCTGATTTTGGATATTTCGTTAATTTTCTCTTAATTTTTATCATTTGTCACATGAAAAATGCGATTTTTCGAAATTGAAATCTTTACTTCTGTCGTAAGGGTATGTCGCTGCAAGGAACCTTTCTCGCCATTTTCCTCTTTCCTGCAATTAAACTAGTTCCAGGAACTGGTTGGCAGGTTGGCAACTCTACTTATGTACATATTACTTTGGTGCATATTCTTGGGTTACTCTTATTTTTAGTGCTATTCTAGATATTTTGCATCTTTATCCCCTGCATGTGTAACATTTCCAATTGCCTAGAAGAAGCAGTGACGTCAATTGTCAGAAAAATTGGAGACGTTATGAGGATTTTAGCTCGTACTTGATTATTAGTCACCATTGATTCATGACTTGGATAGTTATTTTTGTTAAGAGTACATAACAAAGCTTGTGGAGAAGTTTTCTAAAAAATTTAGTCTCTGTTTCGGTTTGTTTTTTAAAACTTTTTATAAAATTATACTCACTCACATACACGCAAACATATATGAACAACTTAAAGATAAAAATTTGTGTTGAACTATACTTTTTTAACACTAGAGAGCTAAAAAAGAATTTCGAAACTAAAAAAGCCAAATAATCATATTTTCCGATTTCAAAAATGTATTCACGTGCAATGGTTGCCGATTTTTCGACAGCGTTCGGATGTAAGCAATGGACAAAAATGTAAGTAATGGAGAAGTATCATGAAAAGAATCATAAAATTTCTTCCTTCGGTTTAACCATTATTTCATTCACATGTCAAAACAGAGCGAGAACGGACACCAACGGACTAGATGTATAAGGCCTAACTGAAGCTTTGAAATCGTTACTAGAATCTCTTAAATGATGTCATGACAGTTTTATTTTGAAAAAATAAAACTATTTAAAATTTCTGGTGGGTGCTACAAATATTAGAAAATATCTTAAATTAAAGATTTAAAACGAAAATACCTTTCTGATACAAAATATCAGGTTGTAACGAAAGTTTTCCGCCAACAAAAAGTTAATGCGGGTAGTAATCACCACCCACATCTATGATTTTCTGCCAACGTTTTGGTAGTCTTTCAAAGCTTTCAGCCCAGAAACATGGGGGTGCGAGACCAAAAACATAACTTTCAAATGCCAAAAATCTGAATTTGACAAAATATGAGGAAGCAGGCCATCGCGAACTGTTTGCTGAGATCATATCTGCGGTGGCGGGAAACTTTCGTTACGACCTAATAATTCATTGTGATCTACTTCTGTATCATATTCTACAATTACTGATGGTCAAAAAGTTTCATTTGTCGTAAAATTAATTTTTATATCTTAAATCGTTAAAAAGTTTTATGAGTAAGAAAATTCACGACAAATTTAAAATAGATATACTTTGTGAAAGTAAAACTGTAATGACGTCATATAAGGAGGTCTAGTGATGACGTTACGCTTCAGTTGTACGGCTTTCTATATCTAGAGGGTGTTGGAACGCATTGCGTTAAATAAATGAGCATGGGTAATGATATCTTTGCGACATAACGGAACAAGAAAAAAAAATATGGCCGATTTACAGATTATAGTACATTTTCCACCATAATAAAACAAGAAAAAACAAAAAGTGCCCACAAATGAATCATGATTCATTTTCCAAATTAACGGAACAAGAAAAACAAATAGGTGCCGACGCATAGATTATGATGCACTCTTTATATATGGCACCATAGCGCAAGTTTCGAATCTGAAAGGATTTCAGATATATTTCTTTTCTTTTCCTTTTCAGGGTGTCCTTGAATGACAAAAACTTTTGAGTCTTTCATTTCAAGGTGAAGGCCACAAAAACGCGTTCTCCACGCATATGACTTGGAAAAACTCGGGTGGAGATGAATAAACGCACAAAGGAACTGTGAGATGGATCCGCGTTCATTCGCTTTCCCAGGTTGAGAACGACACTCGCCAAGAAACGACATCTACAGGGGTCTTTCGTAAAACAGCCGATGCGGTTCGGAATCGATAACAAAACTCTGGCCGGCCTTTTGATGTCTGAGCTATTCCAACTCTCATAGATGCCAACTTTCACGCTTTTTTTTAATTTTAGCACTTGAGTGATATTAAAAATCAAGCAGGTTTTTTAGCGTTGACATAAATTGTCTGCAGGATTTGTCATGGCGAGGCACTTTTCAAATGTGTCAAAACGGTGGATAGTATGAGGGGGGGGAGAGAAATAAAATGTTGAAAGTCGCCAAAGTTTGCAAGTTTTGATGATTTGGCTCCAAGTTTGACGCAAAACTGAACCAAGCTTGCCGATATTTTCCAGATTTGGCGAGACTGGCAAACGCGACAGCTTATTAAAAAGGGAGGTATAGTTAGAATATGCATGGTGAAGGTTGTAAACTAGTTTTAGAAAGCGATTTCAAGATAACTTTTCAATTTTGAAGAAATGTTTTATGGAACACGGAAGAAAAATACGGCAGATTCATGGATTATGATGCACATTCCAAACAGTATTTATAATGGTGAAGTATCGTTAGAATATGTTTGGCGAAGCTTGTAAAACAGTTTAAGTAGACGATTTTAATATAGATTTCGATTCCAAAGAAGTGTTTAATGGAACAAAGAATTAAAATGGGGCACACTCATGATATACTATCCAACTTAAGGGAATAAGGAAGAAAAATAGGGACGAGGAAAATAGGGATACGTTTTTAATGATACGTTCTTAATATGTAGCCCTTTTTTGCGAATTTGTAGCCCCTTTATAGGGGGGTGGGGGTAATGTACTATTAGTAAATATACATAAATTATAATCTATATATTCATTCTCTTTCTTTTCTATCAATTACATTATTAATGTAACTACTGCATAAAAATGTACCAGGTTTGATAGTTTTTAAAAAAATCCCCCGCAAAGTTTGAATAAATTATGTTATCCGGAATATTTACTTGTACGGGACGAGGCATTACCCGACCATCCCGGTTAATCGAGAATCTACTGTATATATAGAATTTTTTTTTCATAATCATAATGTCAAGCACTGTTAGTATGAAAAATGTTTTATTAATCAATTATTCTGACACAAGTTTTTCAAGCTTCCTGTTTCGGATAATTTTTCCTCAACAGCATTTAAAAACAAAAATCAAGATTAAATTATGAGCCGGAGGAGCTACTTGAGTAAGTTCATGATTTATTCATGGACTTGATAATCTACTGATCAGTTATATAGCTGATGAATAGAACTCTTTAAAAAGAAATCCTCAATCGCTACATTTATAAGGAGTGAAAAAATTATGCAAATTATCTCATGTTGCGAACTACCGCAGTTATTATTATTTTTTTCGTTCTGCAGACGGTCTTATAAGTGCAGCTAGCCGTTTCCCAACTTCTTCCTCCCTGCAATAAATATTCTAATGCTATTTTATAATGATTTTCTGCCAACGACTGGAACTGTTGTTGCACATGGCGATAATTTCGATACATTCTTTCACCTCAATCATCTAGGCGTTTCAGTTTAGACGCATTAGCTGTGCATGAATATAGTTGCTTTGTTACAGTGAATACCCTTTTTTATCACGCCATGCACGAAATTTTTTTCTGTTAAAATAAATTATACACATATATTCTCGGGTGCACCTGGAACTTGGAGTTCGAAATTTTAAATGCATGTTTTCTTCGATTTGTTCACACAAAAACACGTGGCTATCTATTGGTACACATGTATTTTTACGATAGGATCTGAAAACGCTTTTGTTGATGAAATGTGGTGCAGTAAACATAATGATGCATTAGACAACCATTAGAGGCTGGAGCATTCGGTCGGCCATTATAAAAATTATTTAGGTGTAATAGTTCCTTTTTATTCAAAGCATTTTCATGAACAGATTAGGAGGGCAATGATAGAAGCCTCTGCCTTAGAATTACTGCAGAGTGAAAACAAATTTACACTTTTTTCGTCCAAGACGATAACAGGGTTAATGGACCATTCTGTCAGACATTGAAAACAATGATTTAAAAATAATACTTTTTCTTTCTCATTCACGGCATATTCAAGAATAGATTAAGGGGTACACCATAGGAGCTTTAAAATAACTATAGCTTTAAATATGTAATCCTAAGAATGATTTTTGACCATTACCATAATTTTAAATGTTATAACCCAGTCTGCATACAACCATCAGCCTGCGTTTGGAGAGAAATTGATCGAAAAAACAATAACTTCACGATCTCAGTTCGTTCACAAATCAAAATAAATTAAATGCACCAGTGATTCGAAAAAGCTACACTACACATCGAAAAAATGAAAAAGGCGCCTTTTATGAAACTTTAAGAAAAAATTAGTAAGCATGGAATTGCATTGCAAAATGTTTCAGAGTGACTCCTTCAGTAAAATTTTCGATTTTAAAGAATTTTTTTTTCTCGAAAACCTCGCAGCTGATTCAGATTTATTATTTATTTCAATACATAGTACAGCTTGCAAAAAAGTCATCCTAAAGATGTTGAAGTATTTACAAAATTAGTTCAATTGTATTTATGTAGCAAAATCACTTTCTTTTCTTTCTTTCTTTCGTTTTTTTTTTTTTTTTCTGTATACACTGTTAATTATCATCTTACAACCTTACAGTTAAAATAAAGATGCCTGACTTGAAAATTCGTTGGCAGACAAAAAGGATAGAAGACAATTATCAGGGAGATTCTACAAGAGCGATAAGTTTTGAAGCCATTTGCTGGCAACGTGGCTTGGTAGCCTCTGGTAAAATCACGTGTATAGTTGGCAGGCAGTTGTGGCAGGAAGTCAAACACGGACGTATACAGTCGACGCTCATTTTTACGAACCCGTAGGGACCAGGACTACTTGCTAGCTTGTAAAATCGCAAGTGTTCGTAAATGCAGTTAAAACGAGAGTCGATAGTTGGTAGACAATTAATGCGAGAATTTCTGAGATGACAATGTTTACTAATCAGCTTAGAGACTTCGCTGTTAAGACAAGCTTGTTTGCATCTGGCCATTAAGAAACGCAAGAGATTTTTATTGACTCTTATCACCCTCCAAACTCTGTGCAGAAAAGAGTATTTATCCTCGCTAGCTGTAAATGACTGACAAAAATACCTACGTTAACGCACGGACTCGGATATAGGACGATTATCGGCGTATTCTAAAAGACCTAAACGAAATTTGCCTGCAAGACGGCGCTGTGAGTCGTAATCAGTAAGTTTGCGTTGTGCACATGCGTACTTTAGAAGTAGCGACAGCTGGCTTCAATTCTGGAAAAAAAAAATTTGGCGCCAAATTTGGGGGCATATCGTCGAAAGTCGCCAAGATTGCCACCATTTGGTGCGATTTTATCAACGTGGTCTGTAATGTTCGCTTTACTGTATTGGTACTAAGCAATAGCCTTAGTATTACGCAATCGATTTACGCAGCCAATAGGAAGTGCCACCGAAATTGGAATTGCCTCGAAAGTACTGAAAATTTTGCCAAAAGCTGTAAAAGTGCAAACCAACTCTTGTGTCTTGCTCACTGAGAATACGTTAGCTGTGAGAAGAGCCAGCTCCCTCTGTATTGAGGGAGTTTTCATTATCGGCCTTTAGCTTGTTTTGCGAAGCCAGTTTTTGAATTCCTCATTGTTATATGAGGAAACAGTTGAGAGTTATGCATGACAATTTTCGCTGTGTTTTACTCCGTGCAAGGATTTTTATTGAATGAGAAATAAAGTATTTGAACAAGCTTCTGTGATCAGCTTACTGTTAAAAATCGACTGATTGCTTGTTAATTTCTGCGAATTGTGTACTGAAGATTATATGTTGAATTCCTAGAACTAATAAAATTTGTTTCTTTTTGTGGACTGGACTGATTACTATAATTTTCTATGTACACTTGGCTTTACGAACCCGAGAACTCAGCAAGAGTTTTTAAAACAATATAAATGCAAAATACTATTAGAATTGATAAACGGAATGCAAGAAGAAAAAGGGGGGAATTTTAAGAAATTCTAAAAAATATTTTATGTGTTTAGTTTAATAATAATTTTAACCAAATCAAATGTTTCGAAATCGTTTTTAGATAGTGATAGAATAACAACCATGAAATATTTTCTTAAATCACATTCAAGAAATTTTTGAAAATGGTGAAAAGTACAATTAGTTCTGGGCTATCGTTATTCTACCGGGACTGTTGTGCACTCCGAAAGAGGCCTATGGACGTTTCCTCATTGGCTAGATTCGCCCATTAGACGACGCGTCTAAGTGCTGGAACCAATAAGTGAGCATCCGAAGGCTTCTTTGGATTACTCATCGGAGGGCACAAGCAGGCCCGGTAGAATCACGATGGTTCCGGTTAGTTGCATTCATAGAATTTATAGTCGGAGTGGGAGACCCAATACATTTACGGATTCACATGTCTATTTGGAGAAGAATATTTAGAGATGAGATAAGAAAACGCATTGGGTAGTTAAAAAAAATAAATCTGTACTAAAGAGATTTTTTTTTCAGGTGTCTTTGAAAGCAATTCTAAATGCATTTGTTGATGCAATACAGAATATATGTACTTATATAAACTATTTAATTAAAATTGTTTGAATCTGACTATAAAAATTTGATTTTAATTTTACGTAAGTTAGTATTTTAAAAATATCCATTAAGTAATATAAGATCTTCAACCTGTGCAGTGTCATTTTTGCGATTACTCTACTATGAAGTGGATACTGGTTCATAGAGGAGCACATAAATATTGATACGTAGAAGAAACGCTGGATAACAGCAAGGCATTGCAAGAGCAATACGTGGAACATCTCTCTCGCTCAGTTTGAAGTCATCAGAATGAACAGGTTAAAGGGGGAAAAATTCTCACATTTACTACTCAGGCTAGGATGGATGCGAGACGCGACGACAGAGATTTACAGTCGTTGATAGACGTTCATAGCAGCCGACTGTTTGGATGTCGAAAACACAGCAGTGCAGTTTCGTTTGATGTCACAATTCATCTCTTTTGCGACAGGCATTCCTCAAAAACAAATAAAGAAGAATTATTATTTTTGGAATCAATTATGAGTAATTTATTAGCACTAGGATGCTATTTCGCTCAGTACGAGAATTTTGTCTACGTGAACATGGCGACAAGTTTTGTAGATATGAATTGTCACGGTGAAGATATTTTCAGGTGTTTGTCAGATAACGTGGAGTGGGAGGGGGCGTTAATAAAATGTTGAAATCGCATAAAGTTTGAAATTTTTTATAATTGATGCCAAATTACTAATACGCTAAATTTGGTGCCAAAACGCGACAATTTATTATAAATGTATTTCGAGTATACTTAGAAAAAGCCTGGCGAATATTGTAAAATAGTTTTATTCGGCGATTTTAATATAGATTTTAATTCCGAAGAAGTGTTTTATAGAACAGAGAAGACAAATACGGTACACTCATAGATTATGATACACTTTCCAAATGGTATTTATAAAGGTGAAGTACAGTTTGACTATGCCAGGCGAAAATTGTTAAACAGTTTTGGTAGGCGATTCCAATATAGATTTCTATTCCGAAGAAGTGTTTTTTGGAACAAGGAAGGAAAACACTGTAGACTCATGGATTAAGATGTTTACATTCCAAATTTGGGATGTTTACATTACGATGTTACATTTCAAACAGTATTTTAAATGTCTATGCGATATAGTTGGAATATGCCTGTAGTTCGAATATGCCTGGCGAAGACTGTAAAACAGCTTCAGCAGGCGATTTTAAGATAGATTTCGATTCCAAAAGTATATTTTATGGTACAAGAAAGAGTTGCTACCTATTTTTACGCCCCTACTCTCGCCAACCTAAAAAATCAACGCACTTTGGCGAGCTTTGCAGTCATAGGTCTCTAGGAGTTATGCACAAGTTAAACGAACCCAAGAGAACTTGATGAAAACTGTGAACAAATTAGCGATAAACGCACCAGTTAAAGAATTTGAAGACAATTATTAAAACTACATTAATTGGCAATCCAAAATAATTAAAAATGATACGGAATGCTGTACTTAAATGTTGTTTCAAATCGCCATTTTAATTGTAAATTACGATTGCCCCATAAATACAAAAAATCGTTAAGGTGAAGATTGTAAAATAATTTTAGTAGTCGATTTTAAGATAGATTTCGATACCAAAGATGGGTTTTATGAAATAAGGAAGAAAAATACGGCCCACTCATGAGTAATGATACACTTTCCATCTTAATGGAATAAGGAAGAAAAATAAGGACTACGGATAAATCGTGATAGCTTTTAATATATAGCACTTTAGTGCGTATTTAAAATCTCAAAGTGTTTCAGATTTTCTTCCTTTTTTTTTTTCTCAGCTCGAAATCATTTTCAGTCATTTCTAGTCATTTTTCCTCCGGCAGATTTAGTAACGCTGATTAATGCCGTACCGTAGTGCTGACCTTGCTCGAACTGTCTGTCTGACTGCATGCCAGTGGGTGCCCATGCAAAAAAAGGTTTAACTAAACAGTCGTGGTATAACAAGATACCAGCATGCAGATTAAACTACTTTTTACAACTATACAGAAATCACATCTGTGGTTACAGCATGGACAAAACCCTTTCTTTGCTTGTGGAGGGAAAAAAAGCATCCACAGAATTCGCCTCCATACCTGAAAGAAATTACAAGAATGAAAAAAATAAATAAAAAGAAACAAATACAAGGAAAAAACACATCTAAATGCACTAGTAGCCTATTATTAGTCAAAGGCAAAAGTGTTCAGGTCAAAGCCACACCTGTGACGTGACGCGGGTTCGAGATGCCAGGCTGGGCGGCAGGCTGTCTGCCGGGATCGAACCAGTTAGTCCCCCCCCCTCCCCCTTTATGGGACAGAGTAGATTTGATTTATGCATTTTATATAACTTCGATTCCACCGTTTGCACTGAATATTAAAACGACGTCAATCAGACCTTGGGGTGATACAGGTGTGCGCCTTTTTTTGCTTAAACACGTGGGCAACTCGTGATTCAGGCGCTAAAAACGCGATGGGAAAGAGTTGATCCTGATGGGGAAATGGCAGCGATCGAACGAGTTCTGGAATTTTTAATTAAATCAGTAATTACGATGTCGATTGTTGCAGTTCTTTGTCTCGGGAGGTCTTGCATGTGGGGAGGGCTGTGGGTAAATTGATAATTAGGGCTTCTCGTATGTTGTCAGAATGTTGTTTGGGCAGTCATTCATTAATTAGAGAGAATGAATTTTCAGTCACCTTCGGGTAACTAACCACTTTCTTTAACGCAGCACTAAATTGAAATATATGTCCAGCTTCTCACACTTGGAAGTCTTACTCAAAAGTAATACAAAAAATAATAGTGAAACTCTTGAGTTTTGTCTATTAGAGCAGTAAACACCTTGATAAAGAAAGCCTAACGACTGTTGCGTCACCAAGCTTTGACGTCATCATTAGACCTACATTTAAAAGTTTCGTTTTCAGTAAATAAAACTATTAAAAATTGCCGATGAATTTACTCATGCATAAGAAAATTTTAATAATTCGAGGCAAGAAATTTAATTTTACGACAAATGGCAGCTTTTAACCATGACTTTTTTGATAATATGATTAGGAAGTAGATCATAATGAATAATTTTGTATAAGAAAGATATTTTAATTTCAATGCTTAAGATAGCTTCTAATAATTTTAGCATTCACCAGAAATTTTAAATCGTTTTACTTTGTGAAAGTAAAACTGTGTGCTTAGACCAAGTGATGATGTCAAAACTTGAGTTGTTAAACCTATATGCAGGAGGTGCTGGTACTACAGTACACTCTTGGTAATAGGAGTATGGTGGTTGGCTAGACCAACACCTCCTACGTATAGAAGGCCCAAGAACAGAAGGTTTCATCTTATCCCTAGGGCTTTTAAAATGATGACTGACTGAGTGAGGGGTATACAATGGAGTACCTGCACTCGAGGTGCTTATCTCCAGTATGTGGAAGGATCAATGAGTTCTTTGATCTTCTGTTTAAAAAGAAGCCCTAAGCATGACGGGCGTTAGTTCAATCAATCAGATAGTCGATGCAGTTGTCAGTGGAGGATGGCGAGAGAGGCCATGGGCCTTTTTCTGTTCATTGGGAGCGTCGGATCGTAATCCGGTAACTCGGCCACAGTTTCGTTCGGTAAGTTTCTGTTCCTTGAACAGAACCGTTGTGATAGTTTGTGCACAGTTTTTTTTAAAGTTGCAATCTTGAGGTCCCGTCGAATAGTCGAAAGGACAGGAAATGGTTAGCCAGGAAATGGTGTCCGTGTCTGATGGATCTTAATATGGTGCTTTGACGTCGTTCAAGAATGCTGAGGTTGGATTTAACCGTGTTTGCCCAGACCGGGGCAAAGTACGTAGCGATGGGTCTAATGATGGACTTGTAGAATACCACTTTATTATGTCTGGAGACTTTGCTGTTGAAAATGAGAGGATGAAGACGGCGGAAGGCGGCCGTCATTTGTTTCTGGCATCAGTGATATGCGCTTTCCAAGTTAGATTCTTATCTAACGTAACACCGAGGTATTTGGCTTTACTAGTCCAGTCGATGGGATTATCGTCGATCATAATTCTAGAAGGTGGTAGCCTATTTGAAAAGTAGATTGCCTGGCATTTGTCAACACTGAGTTGGATGTGCCATTTGGCAGTCCATTGCAGGATGAGATTAAGATGGTGTTGAATTGTTTTTTGTTACGTGGTCTTGTAGGTCGATCGGCCGATAAAAGCCGTGTCGTCCGCGAATGTTCGCTTTGTGGAATATCGTTGGCATAAATATTGAATGATGTGGGCCCAAGTATGGATCCTTGGAGGACCCCGCTTGAGATGGGCTGCTCGTCAGAGAGGGCATTGTCAACCCGGACGACGAATCTGCGGTTTTGTAAGTAGTTATGAATGAGCTTAATGAAGCTATCGGAGAACCGAGTTCGATAAGTTTGAAAATCAGTCCGTCATGCCAAACCTTGTCGAAGGCTTTGGCAAAGTCCAGTAGTACGATGGATGTGTGCTCCTTGCTGATGTACGCGTCTGAAATATTTTCAATCACCCTGTGCAATTGGTGGACGGTACTATGTTTTGCGCAGAATCCGTACTGTTCGGGGATCATGATTTGAGCGTCGATGATGTGTCTGTTCAGTCTGTTGAGTATGACCCTTTCAGTAATCTTCCCAATACTGCTGAGGAGACTGATGGGTCTGTAGGAACTCGCTACAATATGGTCCTGGCCCGGCTTTGGAATTGGGCACACTATGGAGGTCTTCCAGGCGTCCGGGAAGTGCTGGTGTCGGAGTACATCGTTAACTAGCGAAGTGATGGCAAACAGTGTTTTAGCGGGGATGTTGCGGAGCATGGTATTGTTTACCATGTCAATTCCGGGGCATTTTTTAACTTGTAGCCCTTTTATGATAGTGGCAACTTCGGAGGGAAGAGCCGGAGTGATAGTAGACGTTGAAGGTGAAGTGGCAAAATTAGAGACAGTCCTTTGCACTTCAGTTGACCAACTGTTGGTGAGATCAATGTTGACGCTAAATTGGGTCGCGTAGGTTTTAGCGAGGATGTTGGCTTTTTCAGTGTTCTTGAATGCATAAGAGTTACCGTTTTTCAGAGGTGGCATCTCAGATTTTTTGGTGGTTAGAAAAGTTTTTTGATGGCATGCCACACCGTTTTGTTTTCTGCATTCAGGTTGGTAAGATAGTTCGTCCACTCTTGATTTTTGTGAGCGTGTATAGCTCTCTTGACTTGCGCACAGAGCTGGTTGTATTTGGTTCTGTCCCGTGGGTCACGAGATCTTTGGTAATACTTCCTGGCGTTGTTTAGCTGTTTGATAAGGCTTCGGATTTCCGCAGGAAGGTAGAAAGATATATTGTTAATCTTTCTGGAGGACTTGTGGTAAGCTTGAATTATGTTGTCCGTGATTGTCTTGGCTTTCATTTCTATGTCTGTCACACTGGATGCGTACGACATAATTATGGGTGCGTCAATGAGTGACTCCGTATACTTGATCCAGTTGGTGATTGTCATTTAGGATAGTTTAAGTCGATGTCAACATTAATTTCAAATGCAATCGGCAGGTGATCCGAGCTAAAGATGTCGAAAGTCCGGCAAGTTGGGGTTTGTGGTAAGTTATGCAGTGCGAAGTCAATAGTCGAATGTCCAGTGATGTGATCGCTGGAATCGGTGGTGTAATGCGTGGGTATGGGTGGGAAAGACATCCTAAATTTGCAGTCAATGAGCAGCTTGAGGAGCTTGTTCCCGTTTGGGCAGTTCTTTTGCCATTCCAGGCATAGTGGTGGCCATTAAAGTCTCCGACCACTATGCTGTTCTTGTGGTGAGTAAGGAGAGTCCGTAGGTCGCTCTCGGGAAATGGTTTACCATGTCTTCTGTAAGCCGACGTAAGTGCTTTTAAAATGATCTTATAACAATTTTACTTACTCAAAGTAAAACTATTTAAAATTTCTGGTGAATGATACAATGTTAGAAAATATCTTAAATTAAAGATAAAAATTAAAATACCTTTCTGATAAAAGTAATCTATTATGGTCTATTTCTATATCATATTATATAATTAGTGATAGTTAAATTTTCCTTTTTGTCGTAAAACGTTTAGTAACATTCCTAATAAGAAAACATAAAACATACTTTGCAGACAGTAGGCAACTTTACGTAAAATTTAATTAGATTTTCTTAGAAGCAAACACACTCAGATGGAAGGAAAAAGTTATTTAAAATCCGAACCTGTCAGTTTTGAGTATATGCCTCTTGTCAAACACTTAGAATTAGTTGTAGAGAGCCACGTTATTTGGAGTTGAATGAAAGAAGGTGTAGCCGCGCATACATGCTTCCAAAATGTTATTAATTTACGTTACAATATACTGGGTGTCCCAAAACACTGACCTACGCTGCTATTCCTTAAATAATAGTTAAAGTCATATTCAGTTAATTTCAAAGTTGCGTAAAAAATCTACAGAATTTTACGGTATCGATTCAATTTTCAGGAAATTTAATCTAAATAAATGCAAAGTTTAAATTTCTGTGCAGCTCCCGTAAAAAATGTCTAGTTTGTGAAATGTATCCCATACATAAATTAGATGAGGTACAAAGTTTCAGCCTTTCATCATGAAAACGCTCAGAAACATTTTTCGGCAAAATTGGCGAGAGACTACACAATACCAATAACAACAAAATATTATATATTGATACAATCATTGTTTCCTGTCGTATTTTATGTAGGACCCCTGAAATGCGGTGATTTGACATGGTTTTTCTCTTCGACAGCCATTGAAAAGTGGTTTGAGTCACCTTAAATTTATTTTCATATTTCCGTTACTTTGTAGGATAATGTGCTCAAACCTTATTGATGTTATGGGGCGCATTTTACTAACTGTTTTTCTTTTGTAAAAAGGCTGTATAAAAGATTAAATTTATTTCGATTTAATTTCCTGAAAATTTAATTGATACCATAAAATTCTATACCTTTTCTTAATTTTATTTATTTATTTATTTAATTTTCTGTGGTTTTTAATTTTATTGTACATGTCTAAAACGAATGTTTAAGAAATAAAAGCAGTGTTTTAGTGTTTTAGGTACACACACTGTGTGTAGTTCTTTCACGTTAAAAATGCCTGTTTTTGGAATTCAGACATAGCTGCCAACCTTCCCGCCCCGGGAAATTTTTCACTACTAACTTTTAGCCTAGCAATACAAGCTCAAGATAACGCCAAATATTTAATCTAAAATAAAACTGTTTAAAAATTATGGTAGGAAATCTCCCGAAGAAATCGGGAAGGTTGGCAGTTATGCTCAGAGGCTGATTTATCATTCAAATACACAAATTTTATTCACATAGCTTCATACCTCAGAAATAGAAATTGTTTAAAACCCGGTTTTGTTCACTGCCTCCTAGATATAGAAAGCCTAACCACTGCTACGTCACTAAGTCTGTACGTTATCAATTGGCCTTCTGAAGGTGACGTCATCACAGAATAATTTTCGTAAAGTAAAACTATTCTAAATTTCTGGTGAATTTACTCTCTCATAACAACATTTTAATGAATTGAGATAGAAAAATTAATTTTACAAAAAAGAGCAGTTTTTAACTGGAACTAATTATATAATGTAATAAGGGAGTAAATCACAATGAATTGTTTTGTGCCACGAACGTATTTTAATTTTTATCTTTCACCTAAGATACTTTTAATATTTGTTGCATTCACCAGATATCTGAAATAGTTTTACTTCATGAGAATGAAAGTGTGGTGACGTCATTACTTGAAGGCCTAATGATGGCATCAAAGCTTAAGCGCTCAGGCTTTCTGTATCTAGGTGGCAGTGTTTTGTTCAACCTTTTCCTGAATTTTAAGACAAGTTCATTTGTCACATAATTAAACGTATTCATGATATTCAGTACATACTAAGTGTAATATAACTGCAACTTTCACGCTTTTTTTTAAAAGAAATTTTAAATATGTTTTATTATTGTATTTATGCTTCTAGAACGTCGCATGTAAGTAAATAGCTGTAGATATTCTTCGGAAAAAAAGCGCAAGGATTGGCAACTGGCTGAATTCTAATCAAGAGTCAAATTCCGAATGCATTCCTATGAAAGAATGCGAAAGGTTCATGAAATTTTCCCAGAAAGAAAAAATACAATTTGTCAAATAACAATGTTAAGTAATTGGATTACCGAGAAAATAAAATTAGATTCTGTTCCTGGGATCAATACAACTAAACTCTACCCAGCTGAGAACAAGGCCAGCTTTATTTGATGAAAGCTCCCGTCTTCAGATACTGTTGCATCCTACTAAACACCCCCACAAATTTACACCTGCATAAATTCGATAATTTTCTGCAGATAAACGTTAAAATAACGTCAATGTGTTGAATATTTTAAAAAATGGTCATTCCCCTGCTGTTATTCAGAATGGATCACCGCTGCGAAACAATTGGTAAAACATTCAATCAAAATTTTCTTCCAGGAAGACGTGAAGAAGCTCCTTTAGCAATTTGTGGGTGTGGCTTTAAGTGATTCATGGAGGTGTGTTTTCTTGAAGGTGTGTAGAAAAACTGATGAAAAGTTGTCAAAGTTAATGTAGTTATCCCTTACATAAGTAATATTATATCAATAAGTAATTACGCAACCAATACTTTGTATTTTTATATGGTGCTATAACAGAAGTGTTTAACGTTGGTAGGCCTACTTGCTTTTTCGGCTTAAACCTTCAAATATGTAACTTGACGTTTTTTAGCTTGTAGAGCACAAACCTTTTAAACCGGCATTATGGTACAGTTTAAACCTAATACATGCCCATCCTTGCATAAGAAAGTGTTTGATATCTTATGAGAAAAATGAATATTATTTCATATGGGAAGGCGACATCATTGTCGATGTTTTATTTATCGTTATATTGAAACCGAAGTTTTTTTGACATCAATGCTTGACACCGATTTTTTCAGCTTGATGTTATATTTAGTCCGATGTATACTTTATGCTTAGGTAACAACATGGACGGAATATAATTTAAAAAAATCGATGATTTATCCATCGATTTATTGAAGTATACGCCTATAAACCAAAACCAAAGTGATCTATGGTTATGGTGTTTGGGAAGCAAATATTTGTTTAACACCGATGTTTTTTCACATTGACCAATTTACATTTTATCTAGAAAAAAGTTTTCTCTTTTAACATTTTCTCAAACAGTAAAATGAACCTTCTAATAGGCTTACTCTACGTTTATTGTTAATTTATTTTTCTACTAAGAGCAAAGCAGACTTTGTTTTGATTATTTTTGTTTTAAAAATAATATTGAAGAAATAGCAATCGCACAGGACGAAAGGCAAACGATTAAGGTAAATATTTTTCAAAAGTAAAATATTAATTTTAAAAAAAACTATTCTCCTGAAGGATTTTTTTTCAAACAAGGATGTTTTGCTTATGCACTGAAAAGCTTTTCGGTAAAATATGTTTGTT
This sequence comes from Cheiracanthium punctorium, assembly GCA_038373885.1. Lineage (NCBI taxonomy): Eukaryota > Metazoa > Arthropoda > Arachnida > Araneae > Cheiracanthiidae > Cheiracanthium > Cheiracanthium punctorium. The sequence continues at coordinate 311,421 of JAWZYV010017274.1, forward strand.
TAAAATATTCTACTGAACCTCTTAAACATCTGTGATTTTTGACCTATGTATTTATAACAAATATGTTTACGGTTGATATCGCAGCTTTAATATACTAAAAAACATTTGGATTGTATAGTAAATTAAGGTATTGCGTCTTACCAACATTCTTTTGTGCATGTGTGGTACCAACGCCGTCTATGACATAACGCTACACATTATCAGAATACCTTGTTCCGCATTCAGCAAAGACATGACGTACCGATGTTTTTGTTAAACCATCGATATCTTAAACATCGATATATTGAAGCCGATGTTTATGTGACAGCGATGCTTAACACCGATGTATCGAGGTCGATGTTTTTCGCGTAGTCGACTGTACTGTACACGTTATGCATAGTTGCCATCATTTTCGGAATACAACTTTTTCTAATAGCAACTTTTTAATAAAAATAGCAACTTTTCCATAATATGTACGTTATTTGATGTTGCTCCATTAATAACGTGCTAAACAGAAATAATTTGTACAGAGTTTGATCGATGATGTTTCGTGTGTGTTCAAAAAATGTTTATGTCGGAAAAATGCCAGTCTTTAACTTTTTTTTTTTAACAGACAATTTAACGTTCTAATAAGCTTGTCCCATGACCTAAAGTTGTGTGTTTGAGATGCGAAGGTTTGTTTAACATCTATTTTTTTCACATAGAGCAGATTTTTTTTCAAGATAAAATAGACTAACATTTTTCTCAATCAGTAAATTGAACATTCTAATATGCGTGGTCAGTGTTTACTAATAAACATGTGAGTTACATCTCATATAGTAAGTATGCTGATTATTTTAACCTACAAAAAACACCATAATGTCATATGGATTAAACCTAATGACGATAAAACCAATGTGACCAACAGCAAGAAAGTAACCAAGAGAGTGTCCAGGGAGTCCGATAACCCTTTCCCAAAACAGAAATTTCGAATTTTTATAACAAAATAATGAGCACGAAGTCGCTTTGTGAACTGAAAAGATGATCTTTAATTTGTTAACAATAATTTTTTTCCCCCAAAAGATTGTATTTTACATTTAAAATAGTTTTGTCCACGTAAGTCAGTAATTTTGCCAACTGTGTGCCGGGTCGCCTTGTTTGACAGAGGAGTTCTACACCGAAGTTTTTTTTTTTTTTTTTTTTTCTTCACTAGGCAGCTTCATCAATTTTCGAGCGCTGGCTTCATTCGAAACAGAAGGCGAGAGCGAATTCTGCTCAAGAAGAAACGAAAGAACTTAGCTCTTTATTTTTACTTTTTTTGTTTTCATTTTGCACACGAGTGATATAACCTAAAATGTTTTCGCATTAAGTATTTTCCCCCAAAAAGAAATAATTAAACGTTAATCTAAATAGTATATAGTCATAACTAAAATGGCTTGACTCGCATACGCTGTATTGAAGAATAGTTTATTGCGTTGCCAAGGACGAAGCAAATTTTGAACATTTTTGCTTAAAATATTGTGCTGAAAATATATGAACTGAACAGGACGAAAGTGAGAAGATTAAGGAAAATATTTTTCATTAAAAACTACTATTTTTCTGGACGTATTTTATTTAAAAAACATTGTTTTTTGCTTGTGCACTGAAAAACTTTTCAGTAAAATATGTTTGCCTAAAATATCCAACTGGAAAATAGCACCGAAACACTTATTAAGTGAAATACATATTTTTTAAAAATTAAACGTAATCTTTCTCCGGTTTCCTTTTCTAGACATCCGTGCTTCTATTATGGAACATCTATATATCGACACAGATGCAGCGTTCGATTTTCTACCCGCAGGTGCGGTACGCATAGCACACAGTGAGATTTTTAAAATTTATAAATTAAATAAAATATATAAAATTTCTGGTAAATTCACTCTAGCACAAAAATTTTTTAATGATGTGAAACAGGCAATATTAAAAAGAAGATGGCAATTTTTAATGTAAATATTGAATTTAATACGAAAATTTATAGTGATTAATTATTTCACAAGAAAAAGATATTTTAATGTTTTATCTTAAATTTAAGGAATGTTTTAATAATTGTGTTACTAACCAGAAAAAAAAGGTAGGTTCTTCATCAGCAAGCAATTGTATGTGAAAGGCATTAGAAATGAAGTTACTTAAACTTTATCCTTTTCCTTGACTGTAACTCTGAGCCTGCAATAATACTTTTTTTTAACTTCTGGTCTTGGAATCTATTGTTTACGTAGTCATTTTTCTGTACATAAACGGCATTCTACAGGTGAAACCGTTAGGCGATTGCCACCAATTTTGGCATGCGGACTGTGCACGCGATGCGCTGAAGGAAGTTTTTTAATTCCATCAGGTGGCGCTTTGCATGATGAAATCAGCTTTAAAATGAAACAAATGAGTTTAAAAATGGTTTGAAAAAAACAATTGAATAAATGTTAAAATTGTCTGTACATATCCAACTAGCCATTTCTGCTGTGAAATTTGCTGTTACAAAGCGCCACCTAGTGGACATGTTTTGAACTAATTTTGTTTTCGACATTCCGTGAGCGCACATTTCGTGTATAGCCCATATACAACATTGTTGCATTCCCTTCACCCATTTGCGCTGTAGGATGCCGTTTATTGGGGAAGTTTAATTATGATTACAGAAAAAAAAGCAACTGCTGAACTGAAACAATGAACATGGATGTGATTGCTTCTCTTGGTTCTAAAAAAATACATTAAAGTGTTAATGCAAGTAAGTATTTATTTGTATCTTACTTAAGGTTTAATAAATGTTAGCTGTATGCCTGTTCTTCGTGCTGGGAGAACAGCTTTTCTTTATGAGAAACATACAGAAAGCACAATAATTTATGAGACATCCAAAAGAAACCGATCATTCATGAACACTGAAAACCACAAACATAGTAGTGCTGTGAGTGTACATGCTTGATATTCATTGGAAAGGTAGAATCAGTGTTTCCCCACATGTCATCTTTTTATACAGGGTTAACACCTCGTTTTACTAACTCACGGAACAGGACTACAAAGTTTCAGAAAGATCTACTTTCTAGTTTACTATTAGCTAAGAAAAATAGAGTACACTTTAATAGTCAAAATTTGAATTTTGTTGCGCACAAAATTAACCATTATGTTTCATTGACTGTTCAATTTCGTTTGAACAAGAAGCCAAAATATCGTTTTTCGCCACATATACCGACAAACTTAACAAATCTTAGCATTTCTTTGGACATGAACAACATTTTCACTTTTTTTTTTTTTACAAATTTCTCAGAATTTATTTAAATTTTAATGAACATTTTACGTTTTTTGTTTGAGTATTCCCCTAACGTACTACCAAATGTCAATGCATTGGTCTGGAACGTCTTAACGTGATGTCCGAATGAAAAAAAAAATATACATTTTTCGCAACATCTCAAAATTCAAATTTTCGAAAGGAAAAAAACCGCTTCCTGTTATTTAAGTCACTAATTGACTAATTTAAGATCCCCGCTTGAGCCGATTACTTAACTTGAACAGTGTTTTACTAGGCTACTATCAATGTTTGATTTTAAAGTGAGAACTACAAGAACGTAAAATACATTTACATAACTGTTAACTTTTACGCTTTCCCCCCCCCCCCCTCCCAGAAGATTATCTACCAGAAATGTCACAAGATTTTAATACAAATGAAATATTTTGGAGGTTTTCTGGGCGTCAGCTCTGGAAAAAAGCACATGAAAGTAAACTGTGCATTTGCGTTCCTTTATTAACCCTCGTAAATCATGTGGGAAATTTCTGTATAGACAAACACATCCATGAGCAAATAAAGATTGTCAGCATACAATTTATAAGGATGCGACAGAAGCCCCAAAGCATCGATACTCCATAATCGAGACATCGATGTTGAAGAAATATCGACGTTTTCAAAATTTGATGCTTAGAAACAGAAAGTAAAAAAAAAAAAAAAAAACAGTATTTTTAATTTAAAATAAAAGGATATTTATCTGATTTACTCCCTGCGTGGGTGCTATTTTTCAGAACGATATTTTAAGCAAACCTATTTTACTGAAAAACTTTTCAGTGCATAAACAAGACATTGATTTTTTTTATTAAGAAGAAAATACATTCAGAAAAATAGTATTTTTTTTTAGGAAAAATATTTACTTTAATCTTTGGACTTTTGTCCTGTTCGGTTGATATTTTTCTTAGTAAAATATTTTAAGCAAAACTGATCAACATTTGCGTTGCCCTTGGCAGAACAATAAATTATTACTCAACACAATAAATGCTGGTCAAGACATTTTTACTATGACTATATAAATTAACCTTTAATTATTTCTTTCTGGGAAAAATACATAACGGAAAAACACTTTAGGTTACATAAACATGCTTGCAAAAAAGAAAGAGGCAAGTTCCTTCGTTTTCATGTCTTTCACCTGGAACAAAATCCGCTCTCTCCCTTTGCTCCAAATGAAACCAATTGAATGCGCGAAAATTGACAAGCTTGCCGATTGAATTGAAAAACAAACTTCTCTGATAGAGAATTCCTCTGTCATATGAGACGACCCGGCACACAGTTGGCAAAATTATTGACTTACGTAAATAAAAATATTTGTCATAGGCAATTTTTTAAAGAAAAACTTAACAAATAAAAACTTTGTTAAACAAATAAAAAAAAGTTCATTTTATCAGTTCATAAAGCGATTTCCACTTTACTATTTTGTTAACAAAAATCGAAATTTCGGGTGTGGGGAGGAGTTATCGCATTCCCTTCATACTCCTCTGGTTACTTTCTTGCTGTTGGTCACTTTCGTTTTTTTAATCTATAATCTTGTTCATATGACGCAGTGTTTTTTGGTAGGCTACATTAATCAACAGAATTTCTCTATGTGACTATGTTTATTCTTAAACACGCCTAATAGAATGTTTAATTTACTGATTGAGGAAATGCTAGAACATTTTTTTTTCAAGATAAAATATGAAACAGACTAAGTAAAAATAAAAATCGATATTAAACAAACATTCGCATCGCAAACGCCCCCAATTTTTGGTCATGAAACAATCTTGTTAGAATGTTCAATTTGCTGCTTTAAGAAAATGTTAAAAGCCTGGATTTTTCCAACACAATCATACCTGTTAACAAATACGAAGTATTATTGACCCTCTTCTGCACACAGTATTTATTTGTAATACTGCGCATGAATAATATGATACGCACGGGAACTGGAAAAGCTCTAATTTTTAATTTAAAAAAAGTAACTGTTTACAAAAAGTAGTTGTAGTCCGTATATGACGGCAATTATGCAAAAAGTGTACTATTAACTGCATGAAAAAAACATCGAACTCAGAACATAGGTGTTAAACATCGATATCGCATAAACATTGGCTTCAATACATCGATGTTTAAAATATCGATATTTTGAAAACATCGACACCGATGTCGCATCCTAAGACTTTCCAACACACAACCTAAGACAATTAAGACACCATCGAGACTGAATCCCGTTAAATATCTAGTCTCAATGTATCCACGCCTACGGTAAAACGACCGACACAATCTGAAAATAGCTCACCGGGCTTTTTGCAGCATTTAAAAAAGAATGATTAATGACAAAATGACAGTCATAATGATTTTTTAATGATTACGTCACATACCACGGGTTCCAGTGGCGAAGGTAATTAGAGTTGCAGTTGAAAAATAGTAAAACTACGAGTGGGATAGAATGCTTATGACAGACTATTTATAGTCTCCCAAAAAAAATGCTACACATGAATGTCGTACAAAAAATTATAAAGAAATAAAGAAAAGTAATTAAAATAAAACACCTCGTCGACGAGCGGGAAAGTTAATAAAACCGGTAACCGTATAATTAGAGAGTGTTGAAAGGATGTTTTGTTTCCTTTTCTTCTGGAATGCTAATGGCACTAATTTTGAGGACTTAATGTCATTATGTTCGAGTCTGTCACTACTTAATGAACAAGTAGACGGCATCCTCTTTAAAGATTCCGGGTTCGAGTCCTGACGAAAGGTTGATTTATTGTTTCTTGCGTGTGAATGCTCTTCAAGTATCAGACTATGCCGACAAGAGATTTTTCCAAACTTTGGAGTTGAATGTTACTGAAAAAGGTAAGCAGCACATCGATTTGTTCAGGCCATTATTACTCGCAGTGTTCAGATGAAGAAATAAGGCAAGCCTCTGAAACACAATATTATAAAGTATGCCCATACAATTAGACTTTTACATTTTACTTACTGGTAATATTTACCAGAAGCTTTATGCAATTTTTTTAAATAAATTCAAACTGAATAGTGACTGTGCCTTAATGCAATATAAAAAAAGCTGTGTGTATTTTTCCTATACGTACTTCAGCGGCATAAACTTTTGATAAAGATTCCTGCGTAGCTGCGAACTTGTAAGGTTCACCACCAGTTTTTTTAAAAGATTTACTGCAACACCACGATAATTAATCCACACTAGATTTCCTAAATGATTTACTGCATCGATTTAACATTTTTCTACGTGGTATTCTTAAACACAGTATATAATTATTATCTGGTATTCTACATCCATAGAAAAAAATGGGTGGTATGTTGGAAGAATAAAATACGCAAGGATTCGAGGAAGATTTGTACTGGCAGTCCAGGAAATCGGGCATTTTGCTACAGTGACCATTTCTCAGAAAACCACAAATAAAGGAATGATTACTACAATTTACATAGTAACTATTATTCAGATTTTCTAACTCAATTTAAATACCCATAACAGGTGAACAAATTTGTTAAACAGAATTTAATGATCAAGTATTACGATCCCTTTATAGATAAACTAGCAGCCTCCGGCGACCCGTTGGTTCGCCATCTTAATAAATCTTCGGAGAGAATCCGGTTCCTCACTGGCTTCCTCGGCACTGAAATCTCTCAGATTCTGAATGGAATTTCAAATTAAGATGGATTACAAACAGGAGCGGCCCTAGGGTAAGTGGCGCCCCTACTAATGTAAAAAATACGCCCTCTTTTATGTTCTACTTAATTTTTGAGTTTGAAATGACGCCCATTCGAAACCGGCGCCCAGGTGCGATGCTTACCGTGTCGAGCCACTGTTCTTGTCGTGGAATTCTTTTTTTTTAATACTCGGCAATATTAAAACACAAAAAATGAGACATTACTTTTGAAACTATTGCCAAAACAGCAATTCTGCACAAGTAACAGTTCTTGCATCCATTAAACCAGTGTTTCCCTACCACTGGTCCGCGAGACGTGACTTTCAACACATGTATTAAAAAATTGTAAGCAGAAAATGTCATTCTAACTAAAAATTATATTTTTACTAGCTGAAGTACCCCTTCTTCGCACGGTAATGCAAATTATTAAAACATCTAATTCGAATTGTGCAAACTAAATTTTCATTACGGATAAGCTGATACTAAACAAAATTAATATTCAACCTGTGACATGAAAATGGCATCGAACTCACTTGCAATATCTCACAGTGTTTACTGCACAATATCTAGAAGCTACTATTTAGAAGAATGTGACAATCAAATTAAGATTTCCCTCATCTTTTTATACATAAATGTTTAAAATTTCAAGCTTATTAGTTTAACAATGACGGTGACCTCGCTGTTTTGTCTGGTAATAACAAATAGCCATTGCACTCGGCGTTACCCGGTTGCATTAAGTGTTAGAGCAAAATTTGCCAGAAAATAATGTCAGCTGGTCATGACCATTGGGAATGGTTCCTGTAAGGTAAGCTTTAAAGCAAAGCTAACTATAGCATTATCTAATCGAATTATGGGTGCATTCGTAAACAACAAACTCGTTGCACGAATTTTCTAATAAAACTGGAATGCGTTTGTTCAATGCTATCAGTTTCATTTGTCTTTACGAACAACTTTAGTTTACTGAGTTTCGTCACCTAAGAGATGCTTTTGTTTACAATTCGCGTAGGTTGTTATTTTTCCCGAGAAGTTTTTAGGAATATAAAATCAACAGGATTTTAAAAGAAAGAATGGCCATCATTGAAGTGCACTGATCAAAATTTAGAAATTTCAACTTGCATTTATTCAGAAGTATTTAGCATGAGAAGTTCAAATACTGATAGTAACAATTTAAATCAACTTCAATGTTGACATTAAAAATATGCATTTTTGAATTTTCTAAATTGAAAAGATGAAGAAAATAATTACCTTTGAAAAATTCTGTACCTCCGTTGCAGTTTGTAGCGTGTGTATGAATTTTCTTCTCGAAAAAATAACATTTGCAGCTTCAGCAAACGTACAATACTTTTCATAACAACGGACGCAATTTCATAGCAACAACAACGTGTTAGCAAGTGTGTTCTCTCAACAACTAAATGTACCTGCTCCATGCTCAGTTTACTTAGTTTGAAACTAACGGCACTCAGTTTTGCGCACGAACGCTCTAGTTTATAAAATGAATACCCGAAGTGTGAAGGTATCGGGTTCGGGTCCCATCGTGCCGCTGTCGATCTAACGGTCTGGAGTTTTGGTAGGTTTTCTCAGGATGTAACCTGAATACGCGTTAGAACCCCCAAGGAAGTTCTCCTACCAAGGCACCCTACAACCTTGGCAGATCGCCCTAGCGCAGCGTTGCCATAATCAAACAAACAAAAACATAAACTGAATGCACTCAGTTTCATTTGTGAACAACTTAGGTAGAAAGTCGTTGCACGGGTGTAACTGGGCTTCTTGTTTACGATTGCGGCCTATAGGAGAAATCTGGGGATCTTTCTAGTAATACAAATTCGGTAATACAAGAGTTAGTAATACAAGATTTTAAGGAAGCTGATCGAAAAGTATAAAAGATGCAAAAGCAGATTGGCAAAGCAGGGAAAGTTGTTTTTCAGTTGTCAGTCGAGCGATAGCCAATCTATTCATTCCGCAGCATATATTGCATCTTTAAAATATACCTGTCCATATAGCGTAAAGTATTAGAATTCTTCTGAGTGTCCTTGTAAAAGAAACTGTTAATGCTATATCCATGAAAGGCAGTCTATAATACTCAGGAGTTTAGTTTTCTATCAATAACAAAAGTTTTAGAATCGATTCAGTAGGACGTAATATATTAGAATTTTTTTGAGTGTCCCTGTAAAAGAATTCGCTGTATGCATGAATTTTAGCTTACGTTACTCAGGAATAGTGTAGCTTTTTATTAGTGGAAAAATCTTTAGAATTAAATCTGTGGTTATAGAGATGCCCATAGCGCATAATGCAATTCTTAAGATTGTCCTTGTAAAAGAACTATTCGTGATGTATGCACGAAAAGTATCCTACATTACTTAAGTTTAGTGTAGCTTTCTATCAGTGAAATTTTTTTAGAATCGATTCAGTAGTTACAGAGATGCCCATAGAGCGTAAAGTATTACAGTTATTTTGAGTGTCCCTTAAAAGAACTGTTTATGCTATTTGCATGAAAGGCAGCCTATAACACTCAAGATTAGTGTAGCTTTCTATCAGTGAAAAAAGTTTTGAAATCGGTTCATTAGTTGCAGAGATGCCCATAGAGCGTAAAGCATTAGAATTGTTTTGAGCATCCATTTAAAAGAACTGTTCATGCTATCTGCATAAAAGGTAGCCTATAATACTCAGGATTAGTGTAAGTTTCTATTAGTTTATAGAGTTTAAGAATCGCTTCTGCAGTTTCAGAAATGCCCACACAGAATATTGTATTAGAATTATTTTGAATGTTCCTGTAAAAGAACTATTTATGCTATCTGCATGAATTTTAGCTTATTTTACTCGGCAATAGTGCAGCTTTCTATCAGTGAAAAAAATCTTTAGCATTGGTTCAGTAGTTACAGATATCCCCATATAGCGTAGTGCAGGGATGAGAAAACTTTTTTGGTCGCGGGCCAAAAATCGAAAAAAAAAGTTTGGCGGGCCAAGATAAATTTTTCTAAAATTTTAAAAACAATATACATGCATTACAATTAAAATATGTTAATGAGATGAATGAAATTGCGATTTAATTTTTAAAAGTTTCTTATATTGAGGTTAGAAGTGAGATGTACTGATTCTAAGGAACGAGGCTAAATGCTCATCTGTCAGTCTACCTCTGAAAGAATTCTTTCTAAGGTTGTTGGTTCTAAGGTCTTTCTAGTTGAAAACACTTGTTCACATAAATAAGATGAAGCAAACATAGCACTGATTTTCTGGGCATGAGATATTAAATTTGGGAAACTTACTTTCGATAATGATTTGTAAAACTCTAACTTTCGCATATTTAGAAAGAACTGCTTGAGATGATTGTTAGATTGCAACTCAATTAACAAGCTGCAAATCGGACCTCACTGCTTCACAATTTACGTTGAAAGGCATGGTAAAAATATCTAATTCTGTTTGAATGGTACTGAAATCTTGAAATCTGCATTCGAACTCAAAATGCAGTTTTTCAAGCCATCTTCATAATTCTAAATATGGATATATAATATATAAATAATTTTCTTTTAATTTCCGTCGGACCGGAAAATTTAAAATTCTATCCGCGGGCCAGATAAAACCTTCCGGCGGGCCGGATTTGGCCCGCGGGCCGTAGTTTGCCCATCCCTGGCGTAGTGTATCAATTATTTTGAGTATACCTGTAAAAGACCTATTTATGCTATTTGCATGGAATGTAGCCTACATGTTAATTCAGGGTATATGCTATCTTGATTTCAAATTTTGTCCAAATCCGTTAAGCTGTTTTTACGTGATTGAATCTCAAACAAGGGCGGATTAAAGGGGGGGTGGAGGGGGCGACCGCCCCCCGAGACAAAAGAAATTATTGTAAAAGATCCTATTTTACTTCCATAACATGGACTTATATGTCAATCTTCTAACTAACCGCCCCCAACGACAAACTAACCGCCCCCTCCCTCCGAGAAACTTACATTAATCCGCCACTGATCTCACACAACCTCCAAACACACAAACATACAAACTTTCACATTTATAATATTAGTAGGATAACACCTGATTTAGTAAGCAGAATACATGTTTACATAATGTTTGTTAGTTAGGCCCAACGTTGCTCACCGAAATACCCTTAAATCTGAGGGATATGGCAACTACACTGAAGCATAATTGCTTGAAACTTTTTTAAGTGTGGGAGACAATTTCCAACACAGTCGAACTGCTACAGCTTTATTTGTGAGGTAAAATAGAAATGGAGACTCGCAATGTTACTTAACCCATTTATGCCTAGTGTCCCTTTTTTGGGACGGCATTTTCGCTATTAGTCGAAAACGTTATTTATTTTTCCTAGCCTCTATTAATGAGTATTGAGCCTGAACTCTACAAAATATTTTAACATGACCAAGTAGGATGTTGATATTTTGATTTTTATGCATAAAGATTTTAAAAGAAATTATCCCTTGTTCAAGAAGTTGACATCAGAAATGTATCTATTATTTCTGTTATCAGTAAAAATTGAAGAAAGTCGCAAAAATATCCAGGCACAAATGGGTTAATCCTGTGATAATTTTATTTTTGAAAAGCATGTTTAATTCAAATCTTTTACATTAGCATTCCTTACAGCAAAAGTTGAAAATATTCACCGCCATTTTGAATGCAAACCTGAACACGTCGAACCAAGTTTCTAAGAGAAGTCCTGCAGAGGTCGATGAATTAAAACGAATCATAAGTAAAGAAATCTCGTCAATAACACCAACAATTCTGTAAAAGTTGTCACAAAAACTTCGTCCGACGTGTTGATGTTTGCGTCCAAAATGGTGGTGAACATTTTCAACATTTCACGTAAAGAATGATAAATAATAAAAACAATTGAATAAATTATGTTTTACAAGAATAAAATTATCACATGATTAAGTAATATTGTGCACCTCCATTTCAGTCCAGCAGTGTTGAAAATTATCTCCCATTCTTAAAAAAGGTTCAAACAATTATAATGCAGTGTTAGAATATAGGGATGGATGCGAGACGACTTTTTGAGAGACGAGACAGAGATTTACAGCTTTTTTGCAAGACGAGACAAACATTTTTAACATTACGATATAGGGATTTTGCGAGACGAGACAAAGCTTTTAGGCTGTCTTGCGAGATGCCAATTTTTCGTCTCGCATCAATCCCTATTAGAATAGTTGACGCATCCGTCAGATTTAAGGGTAATAAGAAAAACTAACGGGTATCCTTGTAAATTGATCACCCTGTAGAAAGACGCGAAATACATTGCATTATATCGAAAGCAAACATCATCACTTACTCTTGTGAGGTAAGAAGTTCTCTTGGAAATAAAACCACCAGAAAAATCAAAAGAAAATGTGTAATATGTTGGTTTCTAAAACTCCCGGAGTTTATAACCTGCTATACAAAGGTTAACAAATATGGCTTTAAAAAAATCCCTTTCTTAAATGATGGAACAGCTTGGATATTTCATGTTGTCGTGGTGGCAAATATCCAAGATATGCTCAGATTATTTCACCATACCGAAAAATTATTCCCATTGTCAAACAGTACGGTTTAGTAAATTCTCGTCCAATATGCTGGATATCGTCAAGTTGAGTTGTTTCGGAAACTTAGTTTTTGCCACCAAACCTTGAGATAAATTGTCAAAACTGGCCAACTTTCAAGACTTTTGACATACAATTTACATGGACACGGAATGAACGAAGGACTGGGACGATTCATTAAGAAAATATATAGAATTTGTTCTACAAATACTATGGAGTTGCCACTATCATCTGCAGCAAAAAACACTCGCTCTTGCCGAATTATTTATCTATGTTTGCATTTTGGAAGTATACTGTTAGAAATCGTATTTATTGGGTAACGAATTTTGTTCTGAAAAATAAAGTAAATATTTAAGAAATTCATTACTACCTAAATTCAGTAAATAGATTGAAACGTCTTCCCCATATATATAAACAATTGTGGCATATCTGTATTTTATTTCCTTTACTAAATTCTTGAAAACTTTATTGTTGTGCTATTGATAAAATCTGGTTTTAAAGGAACTCAGTGAATGTTTGTACTATCCTCTGGAAGAAAATAGTAGCTATAAGCCAAGAAAGCGAGATCCTCTCAAGAATTTGCATCTTGAATATTTATAATGTATTTCTTTATATAATCAGTAATAATATAGTATAGATTAAAACATAAAAGATATTTCTATAGGTTTGTTCAGAGTATTGTGGAAATTTTGGTAAGCATATTTTGGCAAATTAAAATTGCCAAACACCTCTCTCATCATTCGCAATTTTTTTTTCGGTTTAGTACAAGCTGCAGTCTTTAACCAGAAAATAGTTATCACGTCTGTAAAGAAGAAAATATTAACAATTTTTTCTATCAGTGAATAGTAATTGCCAGTAAAGTTCATCTTAGATTACGGTAAAAATTAAACTTTTTCAATATAAATGATTTCGGTTATATATTTCTTACTGTGACGTTACACAGTTATTGATATTTAAACTGTAGAAATTGCTTTTGGTTGTACGATTACATTTTTTATCACAAGTTCCTTAACTGTGTAAACCAATAAAAGTTTTTTCAATACTATTACTCGGAAGAGTAAATTTCATATGTTGAATTCGATGCCATATAATCATATGCGGTTTTGCCTTCTATTCTAGATGGTGTTGGGATCGTCTCGACCTAATACCATTTTAAGACCGAAACGTAACCAGAATTTTTGTGTTTAAAGATTTTTTCTGAAAGTTGCACGAGACATATAATAATCACTTTTAATGCAAATAAGTAGTGTATTTTAGTGAAACAGCATTATTGATTTTTTCGTGTGTTTTAAAACATTGGTTTGTGTTTAAAGCTATTGAAAAGTCGCGTGAATGGTGTCACTTTTCAGGAGAAACAACCTTAAAAGTGATATTTCGCTACAGAACAAAAAGTTTCTTCAAGATCTCAAACTTATGTCTATACCATTCCTTACGTTTACACACAAACAGAACTCCATAACTACCAGCTTTTACGCTTTTTTTTTAACCCACCGCAATTTTTGAACAGTTTTATTTTAAATTATGAATTAGTATTTTGTTTTCCGCAAAGCGTTGCAGATAAGGTTGTAACCGTTAGATAAAAACGTAGAAGTTAGTAACTGTGACTTCTGATTGAGTCAGCCCAACACCTCCTACATACAGAAAGCCTAACAACTAAAACTTTGACATCATCATTAGGCCTTCAACTGATGACGTCATCACAGTTTTACTTTCATAAAGTAAAACTATTTAAAATTTCTGGTAAGTGCTACAAATATTAGAAAATATCTTAAATAAAAATTTAAAATTGAAATACATTTCTCATACAAAATTATTCATTCCGATCTATTTCCCTAACATATTATCTAATTAGTCATGGTTAAAAACGGCCATTTGTAATAAAATTATATTTTTTATCTCAAATTATTAAAATATTGTTATTCATGAGTAAATTCACCAGAAACATTTTATAGTTTTATTTTATGAAAATAAAACTTTTAACTGTAAGCCTAATGATGACGTCAAAGCTTGGTGACGTACGAGGTGTTAGGCTTTCTTTATCTAGGAGGTGTTGGTCAGCCGCGATTTCTCGCAAAAATCTACGTGTAGAACGCCTAACTGCAGCTTTGACATCATCATTCAGTCATAATGAAGTGCCATAGGGTTAACCGCTTTATTCAGGCATAATCACAGTTTTAATATCATAAAGCAAAACAATTTTGATTTTCTGGTAGATGCTACAAATATTAGGAAATATTTCAAGTTAAAGATAAGGATTAAAATACCTTTGTGATGCAAAACTATTCATTAAGATCTATTTTCTTATTACATTATATAATTAGCTACAGTTAAAAACTTGCCCTTTGTCGTAAAATTAAATTTTCTATCAAATCATTAAAATGTTGTTATGCGTGAGTAAATTTACCAGAGATTTTAAATAGTTTTTCTTTATCACCCCCCCACACACACACACACACACACACACATACACGCGCGCGCACACAACTGTTATGACGTCATTTTTGAAAGTGTACTGATGACATAACAGTTGTTTGGCTTTCTTTATCTAGGAGGTGCTGTTCATAGTTACTATTACGGACGTGAATTTTGAATGTCCACTTAATGGCGAGTTAATTGCGACATGATGGATTGTCCAGATCGACTTTGGAATTGCACCCATGGATCAACGCAGGAAGCCGTCAAATGACATGATGCTTGTATCGAAATCTGTTTTCGACGTTAAGTGGCAAGGATCTTTGCAGAAAATGCAAATATAAATCGGGTGTTAGCATGTAGAGTCAAAAGTCTATAAATCTATGAATCAGACCGTAGATTAAAAATACAAAGATATGCATCATGATAATATCCTTAAATAATCCGACATCAGAGGGCGCTTTTCCTGATAAGGGTACACCTTCTCAAAAAATGTATTCGATAGTAATACTAATTTCCTAGGTCAATTTCGTATTTAAATAAAAGTGAATATGTCATATACAATAATAGCAGCTTGTCATATTTCTTTATAACCCATTTATGCATAGCGTCCCTTTTTTGGGACGGCATTTTCGCTATCATTCGAAAACGTTATTTATTTTTCCTAGCCTTTATTCGCGAGTATTGAACCTCATTTCCACAAAATATTTTAATATGGCCAAGTAGGATGTTGACATTTAAATTTCTATACATAATGATTTTAAATGAAATCATCCCAAGTGTTAGCAAAAATCGAAGAAAGTCGCAAAAATATCCAGGCACGAATGGGTTAATGCTGTGTTTTCCAAAAAATAATTAGTTGTTGACAAAACTAAAATAGGAAATTTGGCTATTACTCGAACATTATTTTGAGAGGGTGTGTTTTTCGATAAATTAATTTATCGCGTAATTTATTCGTTGACTTTAAATAAATGCCGATTTAAGAAACAAAATTCTGGCGACAAAAATCTTTTATTTGTCTTAAAAAAAACTGGATTAAACGCATTTCAGCTTTGGTCGCTTAGCTAAAAAATTTCATATTCTATTTATAAGATTATAGTCACTAAAGTAATAGAATCAGCAGTTATCGCATAATTGTTAATTTGAACATTCAAATGAAAGCTTAAATCACTCCTACACGCTTTAACCCAAACAGCGAAAAATACTACACTGCGGAGCGATCTGTTTCCTTGGGAACCGACCGTTTTTTCGCGAAAGGGCTCTTTACGTAGTCCTTTATCTAAGAATCCTCTCCTCGCTTCCTATCTTTTCCGAGAATTTCCCCTCCCCGCTCATTGTTATATTCCGCTCCGCTCTTGTGATCGAAAACCGCTCCAAAGGAGAAACTCACTTTTGGAAACTGGCTCACTTTTCGCTGAGACTGATCGAATTTCGCTCGTTTGGGTTAAGCGTGTAGAGCTCTTAGCATCAGGAATTGAAAATACGAAAATACGGAACAAATAAATTTAGCGGTAGAACGATAATGGCGCTTGAAATCTATTTCGATTTCATATGCTGTTGCACGTGCTTTCAAAAATGTATTCGAGTATAAATAAAATGTCCTGATTTGGTCTCATAAACTATTGTTTATTACAAAAAGGATTTCTAATGTACTTATAACTTTTCTTATTTGTTTCGAAGTGCTTGTTTTTCAGAAAAGTAATCCGATATTCGTAAAATTAAAATAGGAAATTAGGCTTACACTCGAATTTTTTTGACTGAGTATACTCATGTCATTTTTAAAATGATATAAAATTGTTTAACAAAATGAGAGTTTTTCCATTCCTCGCCAAACATATACCTATCGCCGAGCTAGTTTCAGTTTTGAAACTTATTTCTCGCACCTAATTAGATGATGCTTTACCAAAAGGGCATTCACCCAAGAAAGTGTCAGAGTGTAAGACAAATTTCCTATATTGACTTCCAAAGTAATAGCTAGGTTTGCACAAACCTGAATTATTGAGTACATCCTCTCAAAAATGTACTTGAGTATAAGCAAAATTTCCTATTTTAGTTTTGCGAATAACTCTTGAGTTTTTGAAAAGCACCCAACTCGATAGAAATATAGAACGTTACAGTTATACATAGCCTATATCACATTCTATGAAAAATAACTTCTAATCATAGAGATATGAATACCAGAAGGTGGCATTAGCTATCTTCAGCATTGGACGAAATGAAGTAAGTGAGTTGGTCTAAGTATGGCAGAACATTTAGTTTTGATTGGAGCGGATCCAAAACGAATGGGTCCGAAGGAATCGGTCCTTCAAAGGACCGGATCCTCAGAAGGACCGACTTTACCCACCACTAGACTACACTTCCATTTATTTGGTACGAGGTAGTAAAAGTTGTTAACCCATTTATGCCTAGCGTCCCTTTTTTGGGACGGCATTTTCGCTATCAGTCGAAAACGTTATTTATTTTTCCTAGCCTTTATTCTCGAATATTGAACCTCAACTCCACAAAATATTATAACATGACCCAGTAGGGTGTTAACATTTCACTTTTTATATATAATGATTTTAAAAGAAATCATCCCTTGTCCAAGAAGCTGACATCAGAAATTTAGCTATTATTTCTGGTATTGGCAAAAATCGAAGAAAGTCGCAAAAATAACTGGGCACGAATGGGTTAAAATTAAGACAATTTCAAGAAATATTAAAATTGGTCTTACAGTTGAAGGGAGAAATTGGAACTATTACCAAGAAATAACAATGTTTTGGTCAAGGCAATATGGCGGAATATGGTGGCTCGGTTACAGTTTCGGCTTCACTATCAGATAAGTAATGCCATCTCCTGGTATTCATATTTCTATGCGTCTGATATACAAAACCAACGTAGGAAGTTTATCTCTTACTCGAATACATTTTTGAGAGGGTATACAAACCGTAGATTTAGAAAAACCTAGATGAAGATATTAATCCATTAGCGCTCGATTTTTTTCAGCACGTTCTCCAATTTATGTTGATGCCAGAAGTGATAAATAAATTTCCAACATTAGTGGGGTATGAAGAATGCATTCATTTTTCTAAAAATATTAATAAAAACAATGAAATATTAATATTTTACTTTGTTATCGCTGAGTATTTTGTGGAATTCAGATTTTTATTCGAGAAATGAAAATAGGAAAAAAAAATGAATGATTAAATATTTTTGCGATTTACACTTTTTGGGACCGAATAAAAATGGAGCTGTTTCACCTACGTCATTATGACTACGTCACACCTTAGCAACCAACATTTTTTGGCCAAACATTCGTTCATTTGAGAATGGTCATTGGCTGAAAATGTGGCTTTGTATTCCTAAATATCCGAGTTGACCTAAAAAAAAAATTCAGTGACGTCACGTGAAAATACTCTATAGATTTTGAAGTCACAATTCGCAAGATTCGTACTGTTGTACACAGATACAGATTAAATTTATTATTCCTTACGGGACTATTCTGCCGTGAGCGATCGTCCGGATTTGTGACGTAATTCGAAACGCATGCTAATGTAAACATTCGGTTGGAACAATCCGCACCTAAAACTCTACAGTACCTTGCAGAGTACCAACATATGTTAGCAGGTTGCGAAAAACGTCAATTTGATGTCACACATCCAAACGTTCGCTTTTAACGAACGTGGCAGAATAGAGTCCCAGGACTTTCGATGAAATATCATTTAATTTTAACTGAGGACATTTTACAAATGGCGTTTTTTTCTTCAGTATCAATATCTGAATGTCTGACTAAATTAGGCGGTATTATTGAAGAATTGCAGGAACTTAAGAAAAAATAAGAAATGTTAACTGCTATGTATTTTATGATGTAAATAAGTATTAAAATTAGAGACTGGAATGTTATGATTTTAATTTTTAATTGATCTACTCGGAGCTTACGGAACCATTTTTGACACCCAACGCCGCGTGATGTGTGACCAAAAAGGTTGGAAATCTGAAGGTAAGATGTAATATTCTTTACTATGTGTTTTTTCATAATAAATGTACGATAAAAATTGTTAGTATGATTAGAAATTCATCATTTTATTTGCAAAACAATTAAGCGTGATTTTGAAGTTGAAGCACCATAGTAGTTGCACCTTTCGCATAAAAAAAAAAAAAAAATTCAGGCCAATTACGTTGTGTGTTTTGGTGTGTTGCATTGAACAAGAAAATAAATAGTCATAAACATTATTAAAGGATATTGATATACGTTCCGATATAAAAAATATTTTGAGCAACTTCGATATCATTCCTTTGTGTTTCTATTCTGGCACGGCGACAAATTATTGTACCTATTTATTTTATTAATGCTTATATTTCTTTTTTAAAAAAGAATGTATAAGCTTGTGTTACATATTAGTAACTTTTTATGCATTAGACTTTCAGTTGATATTTACATCATGGGGAGGGGGGGGCCTTCGCTACCCCTTACATCCCCCTTTTTTAAGTAACTACTATTATACTAATAACTCTTAAAAGAATTACTAAATGTAAAAGCAAACCTAAATTACACATCACTAAATACAAAATTTACTAATAAAAATTAAAAAGAAAATTGAAATTTAAAGTCTAAACAAAACGTAAGCAATGACAAGTCATTGCCATATCATTTATCACACATACATACACAAAAAAAGTCATCAAAACAAACAGCGCCAAGATGGGATGATATCGAAACTGAGCCGAATACTTTTTAGCATGCTAATGACACCAAAAAGTTTGATCCCAAAAGTTGAGTGTAAAATGTAATACATCATGGCATTTTATAAACGTATTTCAATTTATCAAGACATTCTTCATTTCTGCTATTTGAAAGAAACCACCATAGCTTTTATTATTTCAGACTCCACGGTAGCAAAATGATCAGTTATATTGCTGTTGAAACTTGTTACATTCATATACAGATCTGTAACTTCTAATCTTTTAAGGTTTTCTTTTATAACATGTTTCATGAACAAAATGCTATTTACATCCAACGAAAAATAAACTTGTTTCGTTCAGTATAGTTTACTTAAATGATTTAAGATACTGGTAGTTTTCAGCTGATAGTTTTATTGATTTGGATAATATTAAAATGTATATAGTTAAAGGTGATTGGGTGGTTTAAGCAAATATTTACAACTTTTTAACAGAATATTAATGAAAGTGTAAGTAATGTTTATACACTGCTCAGTAAATGTGCATATTCGCTGATCCTTCTGGAATAAATTAAAATCTGCAATGACCAATTCATAATATCAACATTTTAAAATAAATTTCCTCTTCCAAAAAATATCAGTAAACTAATCGTAATTTGAGCAGAGTTATTAAAAGTAGGTATATTTTTTTCTACTTTTTGAGAAGTTTTGTGGATGCTACTGCAAAGTACCCTTTTGAATTGCAATTTGTTGAATTAGGAAAGTATGCAATGGCGATATTCTTGCATAGTACTGAACTGCATGTTACTTCATTTTTTCTTGAAAATTTATTAAACTATAAGAGAATTTTTATTTCGTATGAAACTAAGAATAGAGCATGTAGATATACAGGATGGTATTTTATAAACGGATATCGTTTAGAGAAAATTGAAGAGAAATAATTGAACTAAAAAGAAACTGAGGATACCTTACTTGTTGTTGAACCAAAATAACTCATTTTCAAGAAATTCGTCCCCCCCCCCCCAATCTCAAATTGAGGGACTGAAAATTTGAATTTATACAGTGTTTGTGAAATTTCTGCAAAAGCTTGTGGTAAAATATCATGTTCGAAGCATTTAAACCTTTATCTCAACCACTGAAATTTTAAAAAAAAAATTGTTTACTGCGAAAGTGCAAAAAAAAAAAAATATAAATTTGCTGCAATTTAATTTTGCAGTTTTGGGATTCATGTAAGAGTTCATTGGCCAAAATGTGTTCATTGTACAGTTCAGTAAAGTTTTTTTCTCTCTCTCCCCGTATCACTCGAAAAGATATCTATAGCATACCAAACTGTTATTGAAATATGCAGTTTAAGCTGACTTTCTAAACAATCATCAGTAGATTCCTGTAAAGTTGACGCACGAACAAACGCTGTAAGTGTTGCCAAAAACCAATACTTAGGTTGCAGAAGGAGAAAATGCAGTTTCGTGTTGAAATATTAATTAAATATTACAAACTTTTGGAAAAATTTTAAAAACTATTTCATTCTCACGTTACTTTAGGACAAAAACAGTCATTCAAATGTTTTTCTAATGCACTATGAGTAACTTATAGAACTGCTTTTTGGTATGGGTCGGATCTATAGTACGGTGATATAAAGGGTTAGGTTAGAAAATACAATATTGCTTAGAAGCGTTTGGAAAATGACAATAAAAAACAATGAGATTTTGGTACATGAACACAAAGACTATTTTCAAGCCTTTCGAAATTTTTAGACTGTCTCTTTACAAGCTTCTATACACTGAAATAAAACGATAAAGTAGTATCAGTTACGAAACTTTTAGAAAAAATCTTAAAATTTTTCAGAATGTGTAATTCTTTAAAAACCTTTTCTGCGCAATCTCATCTTTAAGAATTTTTTTCGGAAAATTTCATAAAAGGTAGTTTTTTTCATGTATTTCAGTGCGCAGTGAAGCTTGTAATGAATCATGCTGAATATTTACGAGTCCTTGGTGCAATTACATTATTTTAATCTTGTGCCTTGGGCTTGAAACTTCTAAGCCTGAAATTCCAGCTAATTATTAAATAAAAATCAATTACTTCATTGATAGACTATCATAAGTCTTACTACTCAGTGCAAACTAAAAACAACTATAGTATAAACTCAATACACTTTCTAATTGAATTACAAATTTCGAAAAGTGCTCAATTCTGGAAATTAAAATTTTACAGGGCACACACGTACACAAAAACAAAAACTAATTTTCTGTTGAACCATTTGACTGACTGAAGCAGGTTTTCTTATGTGACATTATCGAGAATTGTGTACATTATAACAAGTCAAAACAGTACCCTGAACAAAAGATTTCAGGGACAAAATGATCGTTGCAGTTTTCTGAGATGAGTCCTCCTCCAAATTCATCCGAGGATTTGGGTGATTTTAGTAGTAAAATGGCCCTATTTTGCATGTACGTTTTTAAAAAAAACAAAATACAAAGGTTTTTTTTTTACATTTAACCATATTGTTATACCTTCTGATTACACTGTCGTACAAAAATATTCCCCCATAATTCTTTTCAATGAAAATCTTCTCTGACGTCCAGCTGTAATGTAGAAAATCATGCGTTTTTCACCGGGAACTACACCAGAAAATTAATCTACATGTTTGCATTTAAATTAAAATAATCAGATTTAAAATAACTCCGATTGATATGCCCTTTCAAAATTTCCCATTCAATTCTTTCTCACAAGAATCGCTTATAAGGAGCATGCTTAATGAATGAGAAGCTTCTCTGAGCCCGAGCCCAGTCTTGAATTACAGAGCCCGAACAGGGCTCGGGCTGAGCTCGTCTCTCCGTACTGCTCACGTGTCGAAAAACCTTCAGACTTATTCCAGTGTACGCACCATGTGGAAAACGAAAGATAACTGAGAAGCCAAAAGCGCATTAATAAACCGATTTAAACGATCATTCTTTTTGAGTGTCATTACAACGAATGGCGGGTTTTCTGTCGTGTTTCTCTCTATTCTAAAAAAAAGTAAAGGCCGCTGTCAAAAGCTTGTCAGCGTATCTCCTCCTAAACCGTGGGGATTTGAGTTTCGACTAAGGTGCCCACAGATTCGAAAAATTCCGAGGAACCTGCTAAGCTGATTTAAATTTCGAAAATCGAATTATTTTAGAAGATATTAATAAAAAACTGAAAAAATAAACCGGATGGTTGCCAGATTTGGCATAAAATCATTCATTCCTTTGCAACAAAGCGTTTCTAAGTATCTAGAATCGCGTGAAATTTACAAACATGAGTTAGAATGACGCCCATTTTACGCCAAAATAAAAACTATATGAAATAAGTAACTCAAAATGTGTTACACAAAGTTGACAATTTTCAAATAGTAAGTTCGCTTAGACAACAGGAGTTTAGAATTAGCGATTATTCGTTTTTCCAAAACAAAATAACTAATATCTTGAAAATGAAAAATAATTAAAATGCAGATTATTTTAAAGCCGGTTCTCGTCCAGCTGGATTATTTGCTACCAGTAGAAATATTTGGCGGCGTTAACTATGCCATTATAGCAGTTACAGTACACTTTGGATATTTGCTAGCGCGACGAGATGGTATAATTCGTGGTGCTAAGTACGCCCATCTGCAAACGATTATGTAAATGAAAATATGGATAACGGTTTTCCGGTAACCTTACATGAACAGTAATTATAGGTTGTGAGCATGTGTAAATCGCCAAATAATGAAAAGTCGCCATTGGTGGCAAGCTATCCTATCTGTTCCGTAGCTTTTATTAACTTTACATGTACGCAAGTCGCCAAATAATGAAAAATCGCAATGGGTGGCAAATTCGAAGGGTGTCCAATAGGTTTTACATTATTAAAAATACAGCTGAAACAGATGTTCTGATTTTATTATGCTTTAGCTCCTAATTAATATAACTTTTGAATGGCAACATTGAAAATCATGTTTTTCTGAAGAGTGCAAATAATTTTTCCAGCGATTATAAGCGGAGTCCGCACGCCAGGTTTAGTATTTTTTGGCGTAAATTAGGTAACTTATTTTCATTTCTACAAGTTTAATACAGCCGAATTTTGTTGATTTTTTTAATTCTTTATTTTTATTGACGGGGAGGGGGTTAAAATCAAATTTTATTAAATTAATACTTTCTCAAATTAAAAAAAAAATCTGGAGTGACTCCACTCGACTTTCCGAACTACCAAGCGTTTAAATAAATTTCATTCAACTCAAGCGGATATAGTTTTCAGGCGCTAATGCACTTCAAATAATTTGTGAGTATTGGCCGCAATGTATAAGAATACATTTTTGAAGCCCTTTAAAAAACTGTAAGCCCTGCGCACACTAAAAAATGCAGTATGTGAGACAGTGACCTATAATAAGTTTACCCAATTCGAACTTATTCGAATGCATCATTTAGATACTAGCTCACTTTAAATGATTCGCATCCCCAGGCCGTAATATATAAGAATTATTTTTGCTACCCTGTGAATAAATTATCAGCTCTACACACACCAAAATCTATGTAGGTCATGTAACCATGACCTATAATATATATACCCAATTTGCTCTTAATCAAATGCACCGTTTAGACGCTAGCGCACTTTAAGGAATTTCCGCCCATAGACCATAATGTAAAAGAATTCTCTTTTGTTGCCCTGTAAAAAAACTAAGTCCTATACACACCAAAATCAATACGATAGTGCGACCAGTATTGCAAGGGTGGTCTATAATATATATACCAAATTTGAGCTCAATCGAATGTATCAGTTAGGAGCTATCGTGTTTACTCTTGCACGCGTACACACACACAACCCATACAAATAGCATTCATGAATTCAGAACACCTCAAAACGTTTCAGTACATCAAAGTCTCAGTCTAATTTTTTCACGATTACAATACTTTCCTTACATGGTACGTGTTAGGAGAGTAAAAAAATGACAGGTGTCACAGAACTTCTTAAGAGCTGTAAAAACAGACAGAAACAGTTGGAAAAATCATTTTGCTTCTGCGGAAACTACAGACTAATTTAGTCAGCTTGTTCTTTGTAATTAAATTTAACTGCATGTCTCGTGCAAATTTCAGAGAAAATTATCAGACGCGGCTTGCAAAATAAACAGAGGCGTGTGTGGAGGGAAATATTTCAAAATACCGTCTGATTTAAGAGTTTCTCGAAACATTTCGCAATCTTTACTGGTATACTGTTTGAAAATTACTCCGTAGAGCTATTAAAGACATACACTGATTTTTTTCGAATTTCCAAAATATTTGCCTAGCTGCCAACTGTTACACTTTTGGGATAAATATCAAGCATTACTATTTTTTTCTAGTGGTCCAATGTGCATTACTATTTGTAATTTAAAATAAAACTATTTGAAAATTGTGGTAGGAAAAATCTTCCAAAAATGCGTCAAAGTTGGTAGTTTATATAAGTTGGATTCTGCAAAAACTTATATTTAAGAAATGCACGGTTTTATTAAAAGAACAACCTTAATGGGATATTCCCGCATTCTAGTAAGTGAATATTTGGTATATTGATGAATAATCTTCTTTGAAATTCTACCCCAAATAATATTCTTGAAATGTTTCTGTTCGAAGAACTGAGAATTCTGATTTCCTGACCTTAATATTATGAGTAAAAAAATTAAGAGAAAGATAATGAAGTTTATATCCCCATGGGGGTCTGCTTTGAGTCACATGTCTTTGTCTCAAAAATCGATGGAAACGTTTTCTCGGATAACGACTGTTTCCATGAATATAGCTGAGACATCTGGAGTAAATTTTTCGAATTCTTTAAACTTTAGTCATCGTCCCAATTAAATGAATGAGTCATCCACATTTCTTCTATTTTTAACATTGTTCTTCAATGGGTGCATTGTTTAGAAAAGTGGGACGATTTTATCTTGCTTTAATTAAATTTCTTTTCTTTTAATTAATACTAAAAACTAAATGCAGAACAATATTTTGAAAACTCTTAGCTTTCATTGGAAATTTTTTTCAGAATTTATCCTTATTTTATTCTTTAAAGAAAAGTTAATTTTCAAAACGTACTCAAGTTGTTACATTGTGACCCTTCGAGGGTAACAATGGGACAGGGACTGGGGTACAGTGGGACAATGAGTATAACATAGAAAATCAGATGTAATATGCAACACGTTACTAACGCTGCAATTAAGTACCGGTTGAGATAGTCAACACAGAAGTTATGAACAGTTTTTAAATGACAAACCATAAAAATAGTTATAATGATGAAGCACATTTAAAAGTTGCAAAATTCTTTGCTGAACAGTGTTTATGAATCAAATTACTCAGTAAACGATAGCAAAATGTTTGCAAAAGTTCATTTTATCATCGAATATGATCGAAAGTCTACTGGAAATAAGAACTGTGTCATTGTTCTATCCATACCTGCACAAACCTTAGGTTCTCTAGACTTCCGCAAAGTACGATCATTGATTTATTCTATAAAAGAGCTAAATAAAATTGTAAGATTGGGCTGTGCGTCGTATTTATTGAACTTATTTTGCTGATCGATTAAAAAAATTTTTTTGAAAGCAAGGAACCGTTTAAAATATCCGGTTGTTTATTCACATACAACATTCTAATAATTTGAGACAGGAAATTTTTTACGACAAATGGGGATTTTTTACCCATCACTTCTATATAATAATAAGGAAATAGATCATAATGAATTATTTTATATCAGAAAGGTATTTTAATGACTTAAGATATTTTCTAATACTTATAGCATTCGCCAAAAATTTTAAAGAGTTTTATCTTGTGAAAATAAAGCTAGATTGCATGACGAGTATTTTCCTTTGAGAGGATGATGCGATTTCACCCGTCTGTTGATAGTCCATGATTGTCCTATATACATGTCCATGGTTTACACGCAATGGGACAGTGTTGCATTGTACTCCGAAGTCTTCTTAAATCCAAACTCAAAAGTTCTACAAAATTTATCAATATAATAAATGTCATTACATGCATGCAGTTAATAAAGTTTAAACTTTAAATTAAAGCAAGGATATTGATTATTGGATGGTAATTTACTGATCAAATCCAAAAAAGCAAATCTCTTCTTATTTTTCCAACAGTGATAGTAGTAACAAAAATGGCTGCAACATTCCTGCAAAATGAATTGTGACAGTGACTAGTTTTCAATGTTTCAATAGTGGTTTACTGAATTATGGTATTTTTTCTAATTTTTGAGCTTTAGAATCGTAGAAAAATATCTCTCGTCCCACTCTCCTACTAGTTGTTTAAGTGAATAAATGATTTTGCAACTAATATTTTTCTTGTACAATTTATGAAAAGAGCTGATTTTAAAAATAATTTTATACATTAATCATCCAGACATTTGCTTGATGGAAACTACTAGATTTATTATATTTGTAACAAGATAAATTTACCAGATTAAAAACAAAATTATACTTTTCAATTAATAATCGGATATTATGCCAACATTTTTAAGGTTAAAGCATTAAGCTTAATCACTTTTTCTTTCCAGCTGATTAAAAGAAACAGAAAAAATGGTTCTTATACATATTAATATGCTTATTACTATAAACAAAAACTGTATGAATTAAAACTATTGCCCATTAAACATCCGATGAAACAAGTTTAAAAAAAATACTCCAGTAAAGATTATTAATAATTATTTTTATATAATATAAAAATATTTCTGTAAAAGATACAACATTTTGCTATTTTATTACTTATAACATCCAAACTTTCAAGTTTCAAAAACTTTTAACATTAAAATTTATGAATTTTTAATTTCACTTTTTATACATTAAAGAAGATGATTTGTTAAACAGAGGTGGAAAAATAAATTGCCCGTTATTCCAATGTTTTCACTACAATCGAAGAGGGGAACATTCTAATCAATCCTTAACCTTTTGACGTGCGCTGGTTGGGCCGTGGAACCACCTTTTTTCAGTATTCCATATTTTCACTGCTAGTCTCAAACAATATGGTTAAATGGTCCAACGCTGAAAAAATGCAGCCGTTGCCATAGATTCATTTAACTACCAACAACATGGCAGTCGATAGAACCGCCCATCTGCCACCACAGAGCTAAAGAAGTTTTCTGACACACCTGGTTGTCCCGACTAGCGGCCGAGGGCATAGCGCTCTCAACTGGGAGACTGAAAGTGCCCGCTTCAAACCCAGGTCGCGTTTGCCGACCTAGCCGTTCGGTGTTTTCCGTGGTTTTCTCCGAAACTTTGTGTAAATGCGTCTTGGAAGGTCCCCTAAGAAAGACCACCTGGGAAGCCACCCCCCCCCTCAAGACCTAGAGTAGATAATCAGCAAATCCCACAAGCAAAGACACAGCTGCCTGTATCAGAAAACATTTTTAATTCTGTGGTGGCAGATGGGCAATTCGATTGACCGCCATGTTGTCGGTAGTTAAATGGATCGATGGCAACGTCTGCACTTTTTCATCGTTGGGCAGTCTGTCTAGTTGGTCTTCCATGTTGATGTGAAAATGCTTGTGCTTCAAAAGGTTAGTATCGTGACCTTCGCAAATAAGGTCTGCTGGCTTAAGAAATACGGCATCTTAAATAGGCCGATTTAGGTATAAAATGAAAATATGTAAAATAAAATAAAAATTCTGGTTGCTCATCATCATTTTAGCAAATTTATGAGTGTTTAAAAACATATCTTTAGAACAAAAGTTAAAATTATATATATATATAAGTATTAAACATTGGAACTGCAATCACAATTTCTAAATGCATTTTAGTGTCATATTTAATCCGTAATCAATAATAAATCAAGATAAATGTAAAAAATAATAAATTTTATAAACTGATAAGCGACCACAATCATAATATTGCTATACAATTTTTAAGTTTAAGTCTAGATTCCTCTTACATAGGATGACTCAATATTTGAGCCAGCAGGCCTTGTTTAACGGGAGTGAACATATGCTAAAAACAATCTTCATCAAGGTCATACTAGCAATCTAATTAACTTTAATAAGTACTACCACCTTCAATTCAATCCAAATGGATAATTTACAAATTTTTTAGCGTACCAAGAAAACAGATTGTTTGTCCAAAACGAGCATTCAAACAATGCTGTTTACAGTGTTAGCTGGTAAATGATAAACCGGTGTTGCTTTGCCTGTTTATACAAAATTCTGAGAAGACAGAAGTGGCTCAGTGGGTTCACTTTCACTGCTTATTCATGCCTCAAATAACATAATAAATTGAAGGCAGTAAATACCCCGTGACCAAGAGAAGTTGTTTACAAAACATAGTTCAACAGATAAATTTACTAGATTTGAAGATATTCCTGGTAACGCATGAGAGAATTTGCCTTTTGGCGGTAGATTAAAAGGACTTCAGAATTGATTTTTGTAAATTGGAGGTGTTTGTGGGAATACAGGAGGGAATTATAGTTTGAAAACTTGAGTTTTATTTTAAAATGCGCCAAATGAAATTATTTTGTGTGTGTATGTAGTTGAATTACGTAGAGCGTTATAAATAAATTTTTGGCTCTGTTGATGCGTTTTTCTTTCGTGGCAAGACTACACGAAGGGCATCTGCTTATAGTCCATGAGCCAGAGCCAAAGAAAGTCTCTGAATTCACCAAGCCTACACTCTTTTTTAAAAAAAAAATAAATAAAAATTCACTCCAGAGGACTGGACGTCGAGACAAACTTGCCCCAGTTTCAAATTCTCCAGAGTCACCCTCACTCCTCAGGAGTGAAATTTAGCTCCTTTTTTTTAAGCGTGTAGTTTTTTTTAATAGCTTATTACAGTGGTTGTGTACACAAACATACTTCGGTCAGTCAAGTAAAACTGAGAACAGTTTCGGGTACACTATCGGAGCTATGCCTACCGAGGTAATTAAATGAATTTCCTAAGGCTGAATACGGTTATACAAATTGTATATTGCATATAAATGAAAGTTATGACAGTCAGTCAGCTGAATGTGGGGACGGAGCTCGAATTTGCGCTCTTTTCTACTCTTAATCGCATCAATTTTACTTTCCGCAGCCTGAAACGCCGAGCGTGTGCGCGAAATTTTTATTTCCTTTTTCTTTCTGTCTGACGGGCGTTGTCTCACTAAATCGATGACTGACCATTTTGTTTCATTGATATAATACCTTAAAATAAAGCTTTGAAGTGTAGTAAACGAATTGCACAGCATTTTTTTCTGTACATACATTGGGACCGACTGAGCAGCTCCGTCCCAATATTCAGCTGACTGTCATAACTTTCATTTATATGCAATATACAATATTTCATTTACATTTGCATAACGATTTTCAGCTGTTGTAAATTCCTTTTATTACCTCGGCAGGTACGACAGTTTCGATAGTGTACTCGAGACACCAGTTCTCAGTTTCATTTGATTGACCGCAGTTATGTTTGTGCGTTGCCTTGGTCCGAGGACTTTAAGTGGTTCTAACGCGTAATCAGGCTATATCTTGAGAAAACCGACAAAAACTCCAGACAGTTAGACCGACAGCCTCCCGGCAGTCTCGAGCACTGGACCTTCAGTTGTCTCTGCTTTATGACTGAAAGAATGTATTTTACTGTCTTGCTGCATTCCAATTGTTAGTTACGACTTAAATAAAAATTCCGTGAATTTTTTGTGATAATTTTCTCATAATTTATTGTAATTTTAAAATTTTAGCTTTAGTGCATAATTATTTTCTTATAATTGTAGTTCATAATTAGTGATATTTTAGTCATAATTGCAATATTTAGTGATAATTGCAATATTTTTAGCACTAGAAAGCTAGTTAATTTAAGAATTCGCAAATGTGTAAAATTTTTGCGAAATCTTGTTTTAATTTTCAAAATATATTCATGCATCATGCTTGCAATACTTGAGAGCTTTAGGATCTAAGCCGCAGAAGAGAGTGCAATTCACGTGAAAAAGAAAAGAATTATAAATTTTCTTTCTTAGTGTCAAATACCGCTGGCGTGGGAAAAGAGTGCGAACGAAATGCTTTAAGTGGACATGGATTGTGATATACCTTCCATCATAATGGAACAATATAAACAAACGTGGCCGAAAAATGAATTATGATACTCTTTGAAGCATAATGAAACACGAAAAACAAATACGGCCGACGCTTGGATTATGATACTTTCCAACATAGTGAGAAAGAAAATAATGCCAACGGATGCACTATGATACGCTTTTATTATATAGCACAATTCTGCAAATTTTAAATTATGGAAGTATCTATTTAAAGCATTTGAGTGCTACTAATTTAAGAGAAGGATTTTTATCTGCTCAAGAAACGGTGTTTCACTTTTCAAGGGCTGCCAGATAGCAGGAAGGCTAGTAAAATGTCAAAACTCGCCAAGGTTTGCGATTTTTGCTGTAGATCGACCAATTTGGCTCCAAAAATAAGTTTCCCAAATTGACCCGACTTTGCGATAATTTTCTATATTTGACGAGAAAGTACCAAACCCTACTCTTTAATTTTTTGGAAAGATTAATTAGGTCTATAAAGGCGTCAATAAGGAAAGGTAAAGTTTGAACAGGTGAATTATAGTTGAATATGCTAAACGAAGATTGTAAAACAGTTTTGGTAGCCGATTTTAAGTTTCAATCCTGAAAAATGTTTTATGGAACTAGAAAGACAAATACGGTACACTCACAAATTATGATACATTCCCCAAACATTATTTATAAAGGCGAAGTATAATTTAGACTATGTCTGACGAAGATTATTAAAATCGCTTACTAAAACTGTTTAACATAGTTTTCATTTCTGAAAAATTGTTTCATGGAACAAAGAAAAATACGGCATAGTCATACTTTATGATACTTTCCAATTTAATTGAATTAGAAAAATAGGGACGACGCATGGACTATGATACGCTTTTAATATAGATAGCTTTTTAGTACGTGTTTTAAAATAAGAAAGTATTTCACAATTTTTTTTCCCAGATTGTAAGATGACACGATCTTTCAGCATCGTACTGTGGCTTATTTTCCCGTAGCAAATATATAAATAAAATTTAAACAGCGCACTCATTTGACAATTAAAGAAATGGACTGTGATACGCTTTTAATATAGATAGCACTTTAGTACGTGTTTAAAATAAAGTATTTCACATTTTTTTTTTTTCCCAGATTATAAGATGACACGATCTTTCAGCATCGTACTGTGGCTTATTTTCCCGTAGCAAATATATAAATAAAATTTAAACAGCGCACTCATTTGACAATTAAAGAAATGGACTGTGATACGCTTTTAATATAGATAGCACTTTAGTACGTGTTTAAAATAAAGTATTTCACATTTTTTTTTTCCCAGATTATAAGATGACACGATCTTTCAGCATCGTGTGGCTTATTTTCCCGTAGCAAATATATAAATAAAATTTAAACAGCGCTCTCATTCGACAATTAAAGCAAAAATGATTCCCGTGTTTGAAAATACTAATTTTAAGTCAATTTCCGAATTTTTCTCGCCTCTGATCAGCGAAATGATGATAATGCGAACTTACAAAAGAAACAATCTGATAAAATCTTTCCCTTTCTTCCATTAGTTGTTACAGAGAATACACATTCCTGAAAACCCATTAAAACACTGGCACGCAAGCAGAGAAAGTCCTAAACCCATTAAGCTCAAAAGCGAATTTTTCACCCCAAAACATTTTTTTTTTTTTCGAACTTAAATCTTGCAGAAATGGGACCATCTTGAGGGTGAATCACGTATCCTTCAGTCAAGGTCGCCGTTAATAAGGGAGTTTTTCAATCACATAATTGATTTTCAGTGTGTATGATCATTTATGTAATCGATGGCAACGCTTCATTTCTTTACTCTCAGGTGCGAAGGGACAGGAATTGACCTTGGCCCAGAAAGGCGAGAGATTTGAGGAAAAAGGTCGCCAAATTCAATGCCAACAATTTGAGTTGGAGTCACTGTAACGTGAAGAGTTCACTTAGGTAGTGAAGGATTAATGGAAATTTTTATAAGTATTATGCTCAGCAGCGGTAACTAATAACGTAATGAGTAATTTCTTGTGTAGATTCGAGGCTAGTTGTTATAGCAAAAACATTATTTTTTCCGCTTAAACGGTTTCTTGTAGGATTGAAAATTTACAGGTTTGTTCTTTTTACATACATGTAAGGGTAAAATATTTTTTTAATGAATAAAATAAAATTAAGTAATGAAAATAAATAAAACAAACTCTTGTAAATTTTAAAAAGTAAAAATTTCAAATAAATAAAAGTAACTCCAATAATAATGAATATTTTAAATTAATTTTTTAAAAGTAATTTTAACTTAATGTTACAAGTTTACATTTGATCGTGAATTTGTGTAGACAAAATAGTAGACTTTCTTTCTTGAAATAAGAAATGTTTAAAATATAACCGTAATTTTCGTAATGCTCTAACACTTTTGTCATAATACCGCCAAAAACATAAATCTAGAATCTGTTATTCAGTGCATATATGCAAATGTCATAATTTTTAAATTAACGATGTATTTGAAAATTCAAATTTGTTCTTTTATCAAACGAACTCTTTACGATAAAGTTAAAAAAACGCCATGTATTTATTCAAAATTAATGTACTTAAGTTGTATTATCTTTTTAATTTACCCGTATTAATAATAAACTTATTCGCCTTCGATTTGAAAAGTTTGTATTAAATCAAAAATAAGTTTATGAAACATGAAAGTTTAAATTATTTACTTGTAAAGTAGATGACGTTTTCAAATGATAACGAGAATAGCGAAAATATTCCTATTCCTGTATATTTTGTTCCCTGTTATATATGGCATGCAATTTCTTTAAAAGCTATGAGCTCATAAACATTTCATAAGAAATGAAATTTCCCATGATTTTTCGAATAAAAAAAAATAGATAAACTCTGACAATATTATTTAGTGTTTGTAGATTTGGTTTTCAGATGCCAGAATTTTCAGAAATAATATTAGAATATTTTTGTAAATATTGAGTACATTTGAGGTTTAAAATAAAATTTCTTTTAATTATAAAGTATTGTAAATTAATTTTTAAGTCAATCCTTTGAGTTAAAGGGCAAAAATAAATAAAATATTAAGCTGTATTCAGATTAAAATAAAATTATATTTTAAAATTAGTTTTTCTAATAATTTAAAAGCGACTTTCGTTAAATAAAACTTTAATTAAAGAATTTTATATCTAATACAGTGCCAGCAAAAGAAGCTGACTTTTAATTTGGCAATAATGTTGCGGTTAAATTCTGAGGGGGGGGGAGAGAAAAACTATTGCATGCTTTTATGGAAATGGGTATAGAAAACGATCATATGATAGTTAGGGAGGTTGGAATTTTCACGTATACAGGGTTGCCAGAGGTCATGGAAACCCAGAGAAACCTGTAAATAGACAAGAAATTTCTCTTTAAAGGAAAAAGTCAGAGAAAAAACTTATAAAATTCTTTAGTTTTGTATACACATAAAATTCCTTAAGTAATTTTGTATACATATACTTTTCTTTAATTAATTTTGTATATATATAAATTTCTTTAATGTTGTATACATTCAAAATTCTTTAATTAAAGTTTTATTTAACAAAAGTCATTTTTAAATGATTTTAAATTTTGGCTAACATTATTTAGTCATGTATTTATAGTACATTTATGTTTACGTTAAATGATATTTTCTTTTTTTTTTTTTTTTTTTTTTTTAAGTAGGCTATCTCCCCACAAATTACCGTATCTGCCACTGTTGCTCACTTATGTAGAGGCATTTTTTTCTTTTCCAGACATACTACAAATATAAAATTAATTTATAAATGCAGACTTCGGATAACTTTCCAGGGTACACTTCAAGATTTTCCCCGCCAGAGATTCCCTCCTCCCAAGACACTTCAAAATTTCCAATTTTCTCGGAATTTTTCTGTTAAAGTAAATTTTTTTGACTATTTCAGGTTTTTAGGTTTTTTTTTTACACCCCTTGCTACCCTGTATACTCAACAAAACTTCCGAGCATTCCAAACTAACCGCATGATCATTATCCACACGCCCGCATTTGCAAGAAAATATGCAGTAGGTTTTTTGGCGAACAATTTAACTCTCAAGATTATTAGAGCCAAATTAAAATGTTAACTTTTTTTTTCTTTTTGCTGCCCACAATGTGTGTGTGTATATATATATATATATATATATATACAGTATGAAGAAACAAACAAAATAAAGACAAAATGAAAGCAACGCCTTGTAACCGCAATCGCTACGAAGCAGGAGCTTAAAAGCTTGTTATAAACTACATAAAATTCAAATAGCGAGAACGCCCCCCCCCTTCGTCATTGTCAAAATAAATACAACATAAGCAAGAAACTACACCAAGTCTCTTCCGAGGGGGAATGGCTTAGAAATAAAAAATAACTGCTATTCCAGTTCATAGAAGGAGCTTTTCCTAAGCAACAACTATCGCTTTCTAAAATATCCGAAGAAGGCGTCCTGTAGACGACTGTAAATTTGGGTTTTATTTTGGAAATAATATAAAATGCATTACAAAACAACCGGTGATCTTCAGAAAATTGATTAAAAATTTGTTATGTAACTTTAATTTTTGTAAAATATTTATGGTACAAAAAATTACTGTCATTAAATTTTGTAGTACGAATGAACACCCCCACAGCTGGGCCACTCCAATGGTAACAGGCTTTAAACCAAATAGGTTTGCTGACCCCAAAGGTAGAATTCTATACCAATCCCACTCCCCCTTCCATCAGTGGGTGAAGCTTGGACCTGGAAACCTGGTCATGGAGACTCATGTTGGCGAGAAAACGTCCCAAAGAAGCATTAAAAATAAATGCACGGATAATGATGATAGATGAGTTTCCAGATGAATTCAAAGAATTTCAATTTACATAAAATAATCATTTGTTCAATGATTAGTCGTTTATAAATTGACTCGTAAACGTATACATGGCAATTTAGCTTCATAAGCTTCAGCACTTTTGGCCCTGTTTGCCACGCCAATACAATCTGGAATTTGCAAAATAAGTTGTTCTCATTGTCATTGACTTAAATAAATAAAAAAGAGATCCACCCAAGGCCTTTTTTCGTTTCAATATTTAAATTTTTACTAAACTTTTCTTTTATTCTATTGGTTTTAGTCAGTTCGCTAAATTAAAATAAAATCAAGGGCAATCGGTTTATTATAAATGTTTATTTAATGGCACATATAAGACTGCACCAATAATAGGTACATTCTCCATGAACTTTTTTTAGGGAACGTTTAAGAATAGTCGATGTTTACATCATTTAGGGAACTCCAAGATTGGTCATTGTTTATTGATGCCATTTCTAAAGTTAAAAGTATTTTCGTGTAACACGTAAGTAATCATTGCCTTAAAATGTGAAAAAAATATCTTTTAACCGATTACACGTGAGAAATTTGAGAGAACTTACATAGGCATCAATTCCTACACATTTTTCAGAAAATTACTCACCACAATTTTAACGCAGATTTATTTTTATTTAGAATTTTAATACATTTTAGTTCCAGATAGAAGAAAAAATGCTGCATAATCCAAATCATCGGATAAAAGCGCAAGAGTTGGCAGCTGTGATCTGGTTTTAGATAAAAATAAATGTTCACAGGGTGTCTTGTAGAAAATTTTCTGTATCTAAAAGACAAAGATATCCTGCATTTTTTAAATACCCTTACCAAATGGTTATGTTGATACATGTAAAAGGTTAGAACAAGATAGTAAAAGGTCATAATTTTATTGGCATTTCTGGATCATTAGGGCGGCTGGCTCACTGGTTCTCAACGAATGGTTCGCCAATTCATAGGGGTTTACGAAGATAATATACTAGTATTTAACAACTACACATGGAGTTTGTCAATTTCTTCCGAATTTTAGTATTCCTTTGGATTTTCAGAGTTCGTAATGAGTAAAAGGTTGAGAATCACTAGTGTAAATTAAAACCGAGGTACTAGATCTCTTTAACACCTTTTCGGCACTGTCACATTTTATTCAAACACGAAACTTTGGGTGTAACATTATTTTGAAGACGAGGTAAATCGATTTTGTCATCAAGGCCGTTAATCAAAAGGTGTAAATGTAACTTTTTTTCGTTGTCATTAATAAGAAGTTAATAATTAAAAGGTTAGTTGCTTTTACAGAAACACCAAAACTGTCAATACGTTGCCACAAAAATATACTAACAAACATAGTTTTAACATCCTCAAAGTGATAGACCTTTCAGATGTAAAATCTCAAACGCATAATCAAATGTTGAAGTTTCGTAAATGTTAACACAAAAACTAATTCTCTCATCCCATTCTGTCTGCAGTGGATTAGGATGTCCGAGTCCAATGCAACAGAATTACAACTTGTGTGTTCATGCATTTCATTCTTCGGCTTTGGCAGCGTTCCCGACAAATTCAAAACACGGTCGCGTGCAGTATTTTCTAGACATCGAAGCACGCTCCGGTGTCAAGGTCAGTACAGAGAATTTTTCTAGGCCGTCGAATAATGACCTTCTCTCGGACACTGCTAATCGTTAATTTTTTCTTTCTCCTGTTGTTATAGTAGATTACATGACTGGGAAGGACTCATTGTAAGAAGTAATGGTCAGTGGTCTGACAGACTCTGTCCACTTTTCGTAGGTGGGGAGCTTGGGATTTTCAGACAGAAGGCGCGTGTTAGGCAGGTAGAATATTGAAGTATTTGATAATTTGACCTTGTTACTCTGTCGTCCGGTAACGTGTAAAAAAAATTGATATGTCAAGTAACTAGTGAAAAAAATGACTTTTAAAATAACTTTTTAAATATTGACTAATTCAGAAGTTTGAAAAATTTTTGAAAAAATTGACTTGTCGAGTAACTTGTGAAAATATTCGCACGTCTAGTAATTTTAAAAATTTGGCTGTGAACAAATTGACTTTTCGAATAATCGGTGAAAAGATTGACTAGTAGAGTAATTTGAAAAAATTGACCCGTTCAATAACCTATGAAAAAACTGACTAGTTCACTAACCTGTGAGGAAATGACTGGTCAGCAACATGTTTAAAAAAATAACCAGCTCAGTAACTTGTCACAAAATTTACTCGCCCAGTACCAAAAAAAAAGACCAATCCTAGAATCAATAAAAAATTGACTTATCGTAATGAAATTTTAATAGATTATAGTATAGAAAAATGTAAATCAATTTTGCAAGTGTTGATAGAATACTGACATCCGTAAAAAAAATAAAAAAATAAAAAAAAATTCTTAAAGCAGAGCTGCCAAGCCTCCGGCTTATTTGGGAGATTTTCCACCACTAACTTTAACGGACAAATTTATACTTAAAATAAGTCCAAATGTTCAATTCTAAATAAAACTGTTTCAATATTGTGGTAAAAAATCTCCCGGAAAAAGCCAGAGACTTGGCAGCCCTGCCAAAGCATAATCACCAATTTTTCATACCAGTAGGTGTGTGTCGCTCAAAACAATAATTATACTGTTACAAATGCAAAATATACTTATAACAACATAAGGAAAAAAAGAACTGTAATGCATATCAATAAAAGACTAACGGTGAGCCTTTTTCTCTAAAGTAGTTCACAAAATAACAAGTTTGGTAAAATCTGAATAAACGTCATAGCTGAAATTTTAAATGTATTTTGATGTATTAATATATATTTATAAAATATTAGAAAT
Source organism: Cheiracanthium punctorium (assembly GCA_038373885.1). Lineage (NCBI taxonomy): Eukaryota > Metazoa > Arthropoda > Arachnida > Araneae > Cheiracanthiidae > Cheiracanthium > Cheiracanthium punctorium. The sequence goes on from JAWZYV010017274.1 coordinate 349,544, forward strand.
ATTACTTTGTTCCTTTACATATTTTAAGTATAGCTACTTTGACTGACTGGTATTCAAACCCATGTCACTGGGGTTTAATTTAGATGAACTAATTTTTTTCCAAGCTGAACGGCATATGTGTTTCAATAAAGGTTAACATAACTGGCAACTTTTACGTTCAGAAAGTTACTCACCACAATTTATAATTAGTATTTTAAAATAAACAATTTGAATTTTATACCATTAAAGAGAGGTAAAGAAAAAAGCAATAATAAGTAATCTCCCACTAAAAGTGTAAAAGTTGGTGGATGTGATTCAAGTATTTAAAAGTTAATCATACGGTTTCCTTTCGTATATATCAATTTTTCATGAATGTCTGAGTAATATTCTTATCCATGGTGGGTGTTACCGTAGCTTAAACAGTTACATAAAAAAAAATACCATTTTGTCAAAAAGGGGTGAATAGCTATAGTTTTTATAACGTTTGATATCTCTGTCTCGTCTCATATTAGCAGATGAGCTAAAGTAATCCAAACCTCGTTTTAGGACCTTTTCATAACTGCTCAAAAACTTTTTTCCAACTTTCTCATAAACCGAGTTTTCTAAAAACATAACTTTCTCATTTTAAGGCAGTTTCGACGTCACGAATTTTGAAGAATTAGTCAATTATATCTAATATATACCACAACCGTAACGATTTCATTTTGCGAAGTTTGTTTCATTATTTTACTTTATAGGAGCACTTACATAGTGAATGTATTTTTTTCAATTTATTGCATCATTCACTGTTATATTTCTATCCTTATTGATGCAAACATAGTTATTCAAAACACCCAGGAAATTAGTGTTAAGAACAAATTTAAAAATAAGTACCACTTATTTTTAAATAAGTGGTACTGTTTAAAGTATACACGGGTGGGTACGCGAGAACTGAGATACAGAAAGTTCTCTGTGATTGGCTCAGTTTCCGCTTGATATTGAGCTCGTATTCAGAAAGACATTAACTTTTTACAGTAACATTTTATTTGGGAAGGAAGAGAAGGCGAGATTGAAAAGAAAACTATTTTTATAGGTTAATCAACAGGCTTTGACTACTTCAGATCGAGCTTAGTTTATCTGATACTTTGAAACGTAATTCTAAGTATAATTGAACAAGTAGTACTCCCATAAGATCATTGATCCAAGCGAACGCTTCCAGTTAGTTTTAAAAAGCAATTTTAAGGAAGAGAAGTATAGTTAGAGAAGCAAGAGAAGGTTTTCTGTGAATTTAAATAGGATTTTAGAGTTTAAATTTTAAGGCAAGTTTTATTTTTTCATGCGTTACTTTTTAAAATTACAAGCGTCTAATCAAATTGTAGCAGCAAGATAGATAAAATTGAATGTACAAGAGTCAAAGTGCCATTTTTCAAAACTTGTTGGAGGGGCAGGGCACACCTGCAGGACTCGGGATGAAACAGAAAATGTGGGGTAGTAGCAGACGTCGTCTTCATGCACCATTTGATAATCACTATCGTAGTCTTCTGCAAGTAATAGTCGACATTATCACTATGGTTTGGAAAAAACTAATTGATATCTTACAAAAAGCTTTCAATTGATTGTGCAGTTTAGGGTGTTGTGCTGTGGAATTACGGTCAATTATCTGGACGTGGAATCTGTGCTGATGGGCGGGGCAGGTTTCCCTCCGTTGAGGTCCTTCTAAGAGGTCCTAACCCGTATTTAATCTAAGTTTCGGAGGAAACCACGGAAAACTCCGAGCGGTTAGATCGGTGGACGCTATCTGGTTTTGAACCAGGCACCTTCAGTCTCCCAGTTCAGATATCTTTTTTTATTTTAACGATACCATGATCGGAATATTAGAGCTTTGTTTAGGACCATAAGTCAAGAAATGTGACTGAAGCTTCATCGCTTCTTTAAACGTGATTGCCAATAGTACATGAAGTTTATGATCTTACGTTTCTGTGCAATACCAAGTCATCTTGGTGTACTCTTCACCTTCTAAAATTTTTGTCACATCGTGTAATCACTTTAACAGTGAAATCTTCAAATTAATCGAGACAGAGTGGTTTTTACAACAAAATTTCGTGGACACTTTACAGAAAGCACATTGCGTGTGAAATTTCCACAATGGTCGCGTTGTGCCCTGCATTCAGAACAGCACGATAGGGCACTTTTTCCACAAAGTAAGCGTGGAACTAACGTGTTGCTGCTAGCAATTTTTTTTTTCTTTTCTGCTTACGCCGGACGTTTTCTCTTCACTTCAGTTTTGCCAACAACCCTCTCTCTCTCTTCGTAGAAAACTTGGGAGAGCGTTTTTTCCCAAAACTTGAATCGATATCATGACTCGTCCGGCCGTTACATTTATCGATTAAGCGCGCGGCCAGTGAAAGTCCGTCGCTCCCTGAAAACTTTTCCCCTCTTCCGCGAAGTGAACGGAACTCCCTTCTGCGCGTGCGCGGTCGCAAAAGTTTTCGCTGTAGTAGACTTAATTTTTTTTTCCCTTTTTTGTTTTATTAACATATCGTGAATGGAGAATTCCCACATTGTGTTTACGATTGTGTCAATGGACATGCGATGGAATTTCGTATCTCCGCGGAATTTGCACATATTTTAACAGGTAGGGATACTTGCGGTTTTGTGTTTTTATAATTTTTATTTTTTTTTCCTTTTTTTTCTGGCGGCAATTCTAGCAAATTAATGTAGAAGAAAAGAAAAGGAAAATCGAAGTATTGTAGTTTTCGTCGAATAGCTGTTTTTCCTCCTTACATGCGCTTGTTTTTTGCATGCTACTGTTTCATTTTCTTCATCTTTGTCATGTTTCCATCTTGATAAAGGTTTTATGAACTTTTATATAAATTTAATCATTTTAATTCCATAATTGTGCTCTGGTTACGCTTTACTTGTACATTTGTATAAAATTGGAACTGTTTAAACGGAATTTTATTCCATTATGGAAAAAGAAAGTGTGGAAGTATATGTGTATATATATGTGTGTATATATATATGTGTATATATATATATATATATATATATTATGTATATATATATATATATATTATGTATATATATATATATACTGAATGTTTATTTATCTAGTAAGTATGTTATTAGATATTTTGTTGAACTTTTTTTCATGTCTACATGTCAATGGCATATAATATGTACTTGTGTAAATTTGTGTTGGAAATTTTCATTTTTCCCCTATATCCGATTCCAAGTATGTCTAAAGCGTTTAAATAAGCTGCATGTCAGAGTGATTTAAAACTTTAAGGGTTCGTAGACACTTTTATACTAAATTTTTATAGTGCATGTTATGCAAAACTTTATTTTTTTTTCTCAACTTATGTTTGATTTTACAGTTACGGAACAAAGATTTTCAGTTTAAGGTACTTTAAAATATTGTATTATTTGGAAATATGGATTCCGTTTTTAAATAGAAATTTTTTAAGTTGTATTTTTTTGATTAAGAAAAAAATATAAAACCACTTCTTCAAATTTATTAGTCTCTTATTATAAAGAAAAATATTAGGGAATAATTTTTAAGTTTGACGTTTATGTTTATGTTTTACTGACATTGATTTGAGTAAATTACTCAGTTGAAACACATTAATATTTTTTGTCGTATCAAGTATGAATGCAATCAGTGGCATGACAATCAGTGGCGTAGGGGGGGGTCATAACCCCCATGAGGAAGTTTTTGCCATAAAAAATGTATATTCTTCACTCACTTATCACACACACACCTATACATATGAGTTGAAGTAATCGTAAACCCTCCCCCCCCCATGAAAAATTTCTGGGTACGTCACTGAATACAATTATACAATTTTACTATGTACTAATTTTAGAAATAATTATTTTGCAAATTTATTAAATTAATATTTGATGCCCTTTAATTAAATTTATTGGTATTTAAAAATACTTAAATTTTTAGCTAGAAAAGATGTAGTACAAATAGTTTGCAAGCAATGTGGAATAATGTAATGTGTTCCAATTCGAAAAGCATTATTTAAAAAGAAACTTTGATTGTTTAGTCGACATAGAAGGTACAGAAGTATGTCAAAGAAGCTTTTTGTATAAATGATGATCGTCCACTTTACCTAGCACTGACGGTAAGCGAGGATAATGTGTTGAAACTGGTTTGTCAGATTTATAATTTGAAGCTGACTATCTGTAAATCTCAATTTAACTTTCTCTGCATATTACTGTCGCTAAATTATATTTGTTTATTTGTAATTTTTGCCAAAAATTTGTGAATTCATTCAGCTTTTTTTTATTTGAATTTAAAACTTGAGGGAAACTCATAAGATTATAAGCACGATGATTATAAATACTTTATTTAAAATACAGGATAATACACTGATGACTACATGTGATAAATACATTTAATCAGTTTTCAAATAAGTAATTTTATCAATTTTTTGTAATAATTTTTTCATTTGATGAACAGAGCAATTTTGTTATTTTATAAGTAAAAGATTACTGTTTACAAAAAGTGGTCAATTCTATTCCGTATATGTTGGCAGCTATGAAAATGTTTATGTAAGCACCAATGTATGTCAGTGGGATGAGAATGAATGTTTTTCAGGGTTGAGATATACAATGAAATAAATGCGAGCTGAAATTTCGCTCTTGAAGATCGAGGTTCACAAATAATTTTGCAGCAGCACTTTTCACCATTTCCTGCTCGTTGTCGAATGGCTTCTCCTCCTCGTGATATCAGTGAACGCAAAAATCGTTTTACAGGCATGTCTAAAGAAGCTGGAGATTGCTTTCCTTCCTCTCAATAACGATTGCGTAGTTTATTGGAAGTAAACCTGGTGGTTCACGAAATGTTTTTAGTAACTCAAGCGATTAAACTAAAGCAAAAAATTACTGGTGAAATATTTTCGGTTTTGAAATACGAAATTTTGATGATGGTGGCATGATGCAGGATAAAACTTTGAAAGTTGTGGTCGAAAACTTTCGAAAAATCGTAGAAATTTGCAGTTATAGCATATATATGCACTACGTTCATTTATTGTGAATATTATGCAGTTCGTATAAAGGAACTATACGGTGTCAATGTCTATTCTTTTATGAAGTTGTTGTACCACTTTTGACTTGAATTCCCCCCCCCCTCAAATAAAATCTAAACTCCGCATTATTTTTTTTTTACATAAATTGCCTAAATAAGCCATAAGCATAATAGCACAAAAAAACCTAAATAAATAAATAATTAAGAAATTGATCACGCAGATAAATGCGAAATGCTGCAATAATATAGTTAAGAAAAAAACTCTAATTACTTCGTGTTCATAACGAAGTTAAAAACGAAATTGATTCCTTTCCCATGGCAACGTTTCGTTGCTCACTGTTGAATAATTTCACCTTTTCATGACAATAACAAACGCAAAACCGCTTTACAGCCTGCACAAAATCTGAAAAAAAAGTGTACTTTTTAATTTTTCAAGTAATTATTCTATTACATTTGTTTGCAGAAAATTATATTTGTTTGAAGGAAAACTCTCAGCTAGTTTACGTATTCGTTTTTAATGGAATATTTAGATGAAGATGAAAGAATACAAGTGCGATTGGAGTATATTTTTGCCGACCGAAATACGTGTATCATGAAGAACGAAGTTGATTTTTACCGTCTAAGAGAAAGCTTTCAGTTTTCAACAACTGCAATTGTTTCCTTGCCAGAAATATTGCGTGGTTTCGCCTCCTCATGACAACCGCGAATGCAAAAACCGTTTTACAGGCGCTCAAGAGAAACTCCGGAAGAAACGTGTATTGATTAATTTTTCCTTTCCTTTTTCCACCTGCACTGACCATGAAATGTTCTTGTTATTTAATCACCTAGATGTCGTGTTTTATGATGGATGAACCTGACAGAGAAACAAAAGTATTCTTTTGTTTTACCTAGTAATACTATCTGTATTACTAGGTGAAGGTGACATTTTTCACAGCTTTTGTGGTTAGTGTATTATTATTCCACTAATTTTCAGAATTGTGTAGTGATTTACTTTAATAATTAAATAAGTAATGACTGTGTAGTTCAGTGGCATAAGTGACAACACTTCTACCATTTTTTTCATTTTTTTTTTTTTTTTTTTTTTGGAAGATTAATCACAACTTTTAAGTTTTATAATTAACAAAAGCTAAATTATTATTTGGATGTCTTGTAAAATTAAATAGCCTAAACAAAAGTAGTGGTGGTGAGTAATCTCCCGAAAAAAAAAGCGTAAAAGTTGTCAGCTATGCAGTGGAACCTTGAGTTATGATTGCAATTCGTTCCTTCGCCGAGTTTGTTAGTCGAAATAACTCATAACTCGAATACATTCCATTACCGAAATATGATTCATCTGTAACAGGCACTCAAATAAACAATTATTACATAATGATACGTTTATTATAAACACAGTATGTTTTTCTACACAAGGTATATTTTTTTACTATCTGCATACTTAAAATATGTGTTTTATGTACACATATTTTACAAAAAAAAACACAAACACTTGCTCGTATAGAGCCACGCTAAAAAATAGTAAATAAATAAATGAAATATAAATATCTTATATCGGGGCGTGTATGTTTTGTGTAAGAAATACTTATATTTATTTTTCAATTAAATACGTTTAAGCGTTTGTGAGTGAAAAATGTAAAATTTAACTAAAAATTAAAACGCTTTATTTTATTTATTATTTTTGTAGACAGTTAAATCGAGTATGAATAATCACTCCTACAAAATTTAATCAAAAATTTTGACGACAGGTGATACTGACCGAGAAAGAAAATTATTCTGCTGGGGTTGAAGGTTGTCTGTACAAACGTTTCCCAACCTCGGTGGCCACGAGGGAATTTTTGGGAGTTCAAAAATAAAAATTGTAATGTTTAAAAAGTGAAGAATATACATTTTGTACAGCAAACAATTCCTCATCACCCCCCCTATCTCCCCCCCTTGGCTGCGTCTCTGCTGAGTAGAGATTATTATTTACATTATTGGAAATAATCATGATTTATTAATAATATTTTCAGGAAGAATATAATTTTTAATTTAAAAGTAAGTATTTAAAATGAAAACTGCCAAATTCGTTTCATCAAATTTTTTGGTTAGAATGTGTTCAAAATGTTTCGGTGGAATGTAGTCGGTGGAAAAAAAACAAACATTCGGAGCATAATAAAATAAATGTTGATACTTTAAGGGTTACAATATTCTTATTTTAAAATACTTCTTATAAAAGGTCAAAATGTCCCGGGCCCCACCAGTGGCAGAGCGCATCTGCGCTCTCAACTGGGAGACGGAAGGTACCTGGTTCAAACCGAGGACACGTTCGTCGACCTAGCCGTCCGGAGTTTTACGTGGTTATCGCCGAGACTTCGCTTAAATACGGGTTAGGCCCCCTTAGGAAGTCCCCCACGAAGGGAACCCCCCGGCCTAGATAATCAGTCGTAATCCCACATTTCAAAATGTCCCGGAAACATTTTGAAATAGTTAAATTAAAATTTTCCTTCTAAAACTACGTTGGCTCTATAATAAATATACATGTAAACATTTTATGTTAAATATATACTTGCATACTTTTGGGAAAATCTATGGAATGTTTTTTTTTTCTTTCGTTAAAAGTGTGTATTATCCCAAATTCAGCTGACGTATATATGCACATGCAATGTACTTAATTTTTTTTTTTACGAAAAGTTTCATTGTAATTTTTATCTTAAAACTTACAGTGAAACTTTAAACAGGATATGTCCTTCAACAGTACATTAAACTAATATGCACATTATCGATCATTTATGAAACAGTTACAAATTTTGAAGTCTCGAAAACATTATTCCTATTACTCCACCTAATTGTTTCTACTCGAACATTTTTACTAGAAGTTTTGTTCAACTGATGAAGCTAGGTTGAACTTACATATAATAAACAGGAAAGAATTCATTGATTTTTCTGGTGGCCCTGAAAATTTTTCTTCAGTGTGCTTGGATTTCGTGCGATGTATAATCATTGTCTGTTGTTAAAAATTAGTGTACTACAAGTTTTAAGACTTCGTATGTTGAAGGAATTTTGATGATGTGTATTTTCTCTTTAAGTAGCAAAGTAAAATCAGAAATTTCTTTTCTCCATTTCATTTAACTTAATTTCAATTTTAAGCACACCTATGTAAGTTCAAATTGTTTTTTTAATAAAAATTTTTATTACAATAGTCGTACTTTCAACTATCATGGAACCGGAAAGATAATAAAGATAAGATTATAATTTCCTTTTCAGAACTTATAACATTTTTCAATTACTTTTGTTGGTAATATTATGACTCCTTTTGCATGAAAATCTTTTCTACTTTTTATTGTAATATTACAAATTTAATTTTGAAACTAAGTCATGCTGTGACGTAGAGAGAACTTTCTGACATATAGTGTACAACTAAGTTAAAGCATCTTTGATTAGTAGATTGTGCTCCAAAGGAAAAGCTTGCGCGGTCATCAATAATGATGCACGTATGGAAGTAAATGACATTTACTTTTCATAACTTGTATTGGAGCTCACGTATATACATATTTATTATTTATTTTTAATGAGCGTGAATTTGATTTGAGATTCTAGCAACAACAAAATTTCTATTATAAATTTTGATTTCGTATTACTTGCTTAAGCCGTATTTACATGGAAATATATTAATTTTTGAGATTTTAAAAATTACTATAAATGATGCTCAAAATTTGAAAATGCTTTCAATCATTCTATTTTTTGGAAGGTATGTATAGTTTTATTTATACTTATCACAAAAAGTTATTTTTGTGTTTTTTATGTACGTCTAAACAAACAAACGACGAAAAATGTTTATATATAATCTAAGCTGAAATTTACGGATGTGTGTTCTGAATTTGCTGAATTTCCTTTGAACAGTAATTTTTACTTGAACTGACAAGAGAAGTTAAGTATTAAGGAATTTTCTGATTCTTGGATATTGGAAATTTAGAGGAAAAATGATTACAAGATTTGACGCTAACATACACCGTGAGTTGAATATAAGAGGTCACACACACACACACACACACACACGTTTTAATAAGATTAAAAGGACGATGCACAAATTTTAATAAAACGGGCTACTACAAATTAGAGGGAGTTTCTGCAAACCGAAATTCAGCCGACAAGCTTAATAGATTTTTTAGAATGGTCCCTGATTAATTTCTTAGCCGTTTTGCAGATCGCGTTCGTGCCTTATGACAAAAAAAAATCGATCTGTAAGCTAGCGTGCTAGAGTCGAACCATTGTCTCGCGTGAGTCAAAACGGAAGAAAGCAATTATTCTGTTTTTGTTTATACTCTCGATGAAAACGATATTCGTTTTGTTACCAGTCTGAGAAACAAAAGTACTTTCGCTTTTCTTACGCAGTGCATATATTACCGCCAAACTGAAGAAATCAGTTAATGTGAACATTCATAGCTACCTACTTATACGCTTTATTCGGAAGGTTGCTTACCATAATTTTTTAGAAATTTGAACTTAAATTAAATCTGAACAGATATATAAAATAACACTATCTGAAAATTGTGGTGGTTAATGTTCTGAAAAAACAAGCGTAAAAGTTGGCAGTTATGCAGATTATCCAGGTAGAGTGCAGATTAACTAGGATGATGCGTTAAAGTGCCAAAAATTTGTTCCATTTTTCAAACTACTTCGATAATCTGCGCATTACCATCTAGGTACCAGCTAAGTGAAAATAAGATCTTTGATGGAACAACTACATCATTTTTGTGCACTTAAATTAATATAATGTTATTTAATTATCTTCCAATATCTAAAAGGTCAAGTTAATACCATCAAATTGTCAACAAATTAGTTGATAGAATCAATCGTCAATAAAATAAATAAAACTATAATACAAAGAATCATAATTTAAAAAATTGTTACAAATAAGGAAATAATTTTTCAACAAATGAAAAATTACGCTTGCTGATTAGTGCAATCTAATGAGTTGCACTTTGAATAGGGAAAATATTTTTGAGCTTTAACGATACGGAAACCGTTAATGTGCACATTACCTAGTAAAATGCAAAAAACTCTTGATTCCGTACTTTAATGTAACAAGTAAATTATTATAGCTGCCAACTTTTTTCGGAAGATTATTAACCACAAAATTTTCAAATGGTTTTCATTGACTGACTCACCGAAAATATGTTCTAAAGGGATTCCTAATCAAAGTTCGATTTACCTCCAGTGTGACGTAAGCAGTTGTTGATCAACTATTCCATAAATGTTTGCCGAGGGAACTGTTTACAGAACTACACAGTAAATTAGGGTAACAACTCTATGTAAATTTTAGTGCAAGTCAGATTACATTGAACATGTCGTGGAGAGGGGGTGGCAAGTTATTATTGGTCGACTCTGTATCCCCTCACCGTCAATCGGTGAACTTCCTCAGGGTTGCTCGACACAGAACAAGCCGTATATGGTGTTTACGTGTTGATAGTGGTGAATAGTCTTCCAAAAAAGCGTAAAAGTTGAAAGAATTAATCAGTCAATCTGCGAATTAGCTAGGTAATGCGCACATTAACGGTTTTCGAGCTTTAGCAGCCTGTAAGGGGGGAGGGAAGGGGAGGGGGTGTTACATACGCCAGAGTCTGGAGGTTTATTGTTCCTCCACAATTTTGAACATCAGCGAAAAGGGGGTCATTCCTGTATTCTCACATCTCTCCAGCGAATGGGCGTAAGGCTACAATGATTTAACATCCACGATGGTCTTTAATCAGACTGAATTCGAACATGTGTTATAAGACCTGAGTTCGCCACTCTGCCTATCGGTCTACCACAACCCAAAGATATAAAGATTATATATATTTTTAAGGAATTTTGCAGATTGTCAAAATAACTCGTTATTATTTTCAACTGTACTATCAATGTCAGTAGAAATCTTTAATATAAGGGGGGAGGATCACGGTCGGCCCAAGGGGGGCGTGAATGTAGACAATCGCTTAAGGCCCCGCGCTTAAAAAGGCACCGCGCCTGGAACTGGGCCTTTTTTTTGGGGGGGGGCTATCACATTAGGCAGATATTCGTAGATGGATGGATATATCCCTAAAAAAGCCGAGAAATAAAACTAATGATGTACTAGAAGTGCTAGTTGTAACTTACATAAGACATGATAGAAAAGAGGACCCGCTCTTTCGCTTCGCCTGGGGACCCGCACGCCCCTCGGGCCGGCCCTGGGAAGGATCTATTGGGTTGAATTCACGCTTGTTATAGATTTAAAAAAGAAAAAAAATACGGGTATAAATCCTGAAAGAGAACACAGTCATATAACATATAATGTTATCGCAGATTATCGATCAGGGAGTAAATTTCTTAAAATTGTCTATTTATCATATTATCAACATCTACTCAGAATTATCCAATATTTAGCTATATGAGAAAACATAATGTTTGGAGACTCACAAGTATGAACATTTTTCATAATTTAAAACCAAACTTATAACTTTTTCTGAATTTTGATTTTTTTCATTAAAATTATATTTAAAATTTAAAATTTCTTGCATTATGTTCTTGATCTAATGATTTGATGCGATAGTCCAGTTATATATATATATGATGAGCAAGGCTTTTATATAAAAACTACTCAGACTGTTAAGTTCAATTTAACATAAAACTCCTAACTTTTTATTAAAAGAATTTTATAATCAACTAGCTGCATAGCCCGGATGTATTAGGTGTTGGGGCCTAATCCCCCCCCCCTTCAAATAAATAAATAAATGAAATGAGCTGTTATTAATCACTGATGCACTGATCTGTTTAGTTTTCCATAAATACATATATTTTTAATAACTATGCGTTTTTCCCACTTCTAACAGTGCATAATTTTGCTGTATTAGACTGTGTTTACTTAAGACTTTTAATTATTTCATTTTTTAAAAGTAATTATTATATTAGTTGTCAATTAAAAATGTGACATCTTAAGCAAAATTATTACTGAGAAAATAAACGCATATTCGAAATTATGGATATGTTTTTATACTACTTTGCTGTTATTGCTTTCTTATGTAAATCAGCGCCATCTAATGACACCTGCATGAAAATCACGGAAACTGTTTTATTTATTTTATTTTCCGGTGTGAAAGATAGCTCATTATAACCTGAATTAAGACATAGGCTATCTCTATTCCAAATTTCATTCAAATCCGTCCAGCCGTTTAAGTGTGGAAAAGTAACCAAAACCATACAACTTAACAGTCGAACTTAACGAATTTATAATACATATTAGTAAGACGTGAAAGCTTACAGAATCATGTTTCTTGTCTATCGGCAAATAACATGTGCAGTTCATTTTTCATTAAGGAACACATTTCGTCTACCAATATGATACATTTCTCTCGATAGGACACGGTGCAATGAGGTAAGCACAAAAATCAAATCACGTGACCAAATCTCACGCTCGTGGAGAGGAACACATAGATAGTTAGAGGGCAAATTTGATAGCTTCTGCATTCGATAGGATGGTGTACTTTATTTTGAATGCGCGCTGCTCGTATTGCGTTATAATTAGTGTCTCGCTCTCGATACTGGCCACCAAAAATAACCTGAAATATAGAAGACCAATTTCGTCACATTTATCTTAGCATCATTATTTTGGATCTTTTATTTTGAGTCGAGATAACTTGATAGGTTACAGAACTTGGATTCTAAAGGAATTTAAAACGCAGGTTGGATTTTGGATGGACGATCTGACAAATTTGACCTGCTAAAACGTTTATTATTCAAGGTGTCCGAAAAATATAATGATTAACTTCTAGGGCAGGCAGGGAGGATTCGCAATAAGGATTCAGAAACACATAGCAATTACGTAAACTGTGTTATCATACACCGGTTCATACTCACTTCACAAAATGTGTTGAAGTGTTAGTAAACTTGCATTATCGAGTATTATAAGAAAAGATTTATCCTCTGACTGCTACAGCATTCAAGATGAAATTCTATTTATACTGGTCAATTTTAGTGCAGCATTTTTTACAAAAATTAATAATTTTTTCAAAGCATATATATTAGATAACTTCACAGCTGCCACTCTCCTGATCTTTTAGGCAGATTTTTCACCATTATTTCTTATGTAACGATTAATACCTAACTCTAAATTTTTAATTCAAAATAAAACTGTTTAAAAATTGTGGTGAAAGCAGCTATTTCGACAAAAATTCTGCGCAGCGATTGATAAATAATGTATGGAAACAACGTTTTCAACACCAAATTGTTATGTGATTCTGAATCCTTTTTATGTGCCCAACATCCCCTAAAAGTTTGTGGTTATATTTCTGAGACACCCTGTGCATGTGTATGTATGTGTGTGTGTGCATATATATATATATATAATGTAACGTGTTCGCGGCTGTCGTTGGATTAAAACTTGTTTTATGTACTGTTCAAAAAAGCAAGAATACAAAGCAGACGTAAATACAATAGGAACTGGCACTACCCAGGGGTAGCGACACGTGTCTTGACAACAGTCGTGCAAAAATGCCTAATCCTCTCGGCAGGAGGGAACCATACTCACTGATTGGCGGCTTGCGTCATGACCACGTCGTCATCTAAAAAGAATAATGGCGAATTCATTGTTTGATTACAATGCAAAAAGAAATTTAGGCTCCATCTTTTGCACCGAAGATGAGGCTTGGACGGAGCCAAGAAAAATCACGGAAAACCCCTCGTCTTGTGGGGAAAACCAACTTAAAGTCAAAGTAACTATTTGAGAAACAGAAATTTGACTCGCGAAGTGTTATAAAAGAAGTCCCATTATTTTTAAACAAACACCCGTAAAGTATTATATAACATATAAAAATAAATATCCTCACAATTAAAATTTCTATTAGCTTCCTTCAAAATTCTGTAGGGTCGTATCAGCTTTCTTTTTCAAACAAAGACTTTGTTTAGGGATGGACGCGAGAAGGAAAATTGGAGTCTCGCAAAATTTTTGTTTCGTCTCGCAAAATCCCTATATCGCAATGTTAAAAATCTGTCTCGTCTCGTGTCCATCCCTAACTTTTTTTCAGGATCTAAATTTAATGAAAAAGGCATGTGAGTTTCCTCCTCGTTCTCCCGTCTCATAGTCGCTACGGCTTTCAAGAATTTCCAGGGAGTATAAAAACCGGGAATTTTAATAAATATTCAATGAATGCACCTTCTGGAACATTTGATTAGTCTCTAAATCATGTGACCCTCGGTATTAAAAGTGCAAACACCGTTGAGAGAGCGGATTTGCAAGAACAGAAATGAAGACCTCTAGCCAAGTGTACCTCCGCCACCTCCAACTGCCTTACCACCACCCAATTACTTTTGTATTCGGCAAAATTTTAATTCTTTAAGATAGAGGCTAGAGCTTAAACATTCCTTTAACAAAAAACTGATTAGTTTTTTTTTTTTTTTTCAAAAATGTTTTACTTGCTTTATAGGTAAAATACAGCTGTGCTAAAAATTAAAGTCAAAAATAATCATCCAACCTGTGCTGCTCTACTTATCGCATGAATTTGATTAATGTCTTCAAATTCTATTCAAATGTCTAATGCATGTGCTAGTATTCTTTACACTGCGTTGTTGCATTGATTTGAAAATACTCTTAAAATAATCCAGTGGAATGTTTTTCGAGCTAAGAAGGTCAACAGTGAAATGTATTAAAAAACTATGTAAAAATCTTAAATAAAAGATATCTCAGTCTGATTGCATAGGTACTGCGAAAGGTCCGCCCTTTCTCAGCTGCAAAAGATATCCACACGGGTGCTCTGCTATCCACACGGGTAAGAATATTAGACCATCATCAACGAATATTAGTTTGTGTGGATGGAGGAACCTTTTTTGCAGCTGAGGAAGGGTGGATCTTTTATCTCCCGAAACGACCGTATTGCGGTATCTTTTACTTATTGTGCATTATTTTAGGATTAAATACCAGGTTTTTTTAAAGTGCTTGACAGTCTCATTACTAATCGGTGTTTGTATCTCTTCTTTTGCTTCGAATGGAGCTTAGAAATCTGCCTACAGTAGCTCCTAGTGCATAGCTAGAGATGGACAATGATTCGATGAGTCGAATCAGTGATTCGAATCTTGGTACTGAGTGGCTCAGTCTTTACACTCACTCTCTACTGATTCGAATCTCAAGCCCTCAATTGTGGGGAAATACATTCCAAGTGCGAAGGGAAGGAAAACTTATTTTCCCTTTGCCGTTCCCAGAGATTTTCCCTTACTCTTTCAACTCTTTTCGACTCTTTACGACTCTTTTCGACTCTTTACGACTCTGAGTCGATAGATGATTTGAAACAGCAAATGAGTGGGTGTGGGTGAGTTGGTCACTGAGTTGGTGCAGCAACGAATCTTTCCTGATTCAGTGTTTCGCTCTGTTTATGTGATTGTATACGATCGTTGAGATTCGTTAGTTTTTCGAATCTTCTATCGACTCAGAGTCGAAAGGAGTCGAAAAGAGTTGAAAGGATGTTTCATTTAATTGGAGGGGTTTTTTTTTTCGAATCTTTGATGTTTCACTTCTTGGTTGGTGGTCGGATTTAAAGTTTTATCTGTCTGTGGGTGTGGAGTGGGTCGAACATCGTTTGCTTTTGGCGGGGGGCATAGGCGTTACTTCCTAAGGACAAAGGGGTCAATCCCCCCCCCCGAAAAAATAAGAAAATTCAAGTATCAGAGCTATTTATAATAATACTTTCTACAATCGGAAACATTTTGTCACCCCATCCAAATATTACATGCCAATTCACGCCAATGCTCGTGGAAGAGCGGGGGTGTCTCAAAGTTGTTTAAACCTTTTTCCCTCGGGGGGACTCCCTCCTTCCAACTTGTCTGGCTGGTTTAATATTTGTTTAAAATTTAATGAAACATCCCTTTTCTACTTTTAGCTTCAATATATGTCCCCCTGCCCCCACCCTCAAAAAAAAAAGGGGGGGGGGGAACGTTAAGTTTACATGGTAGCGGGTTTTCATGTGAAGGGAAATAGAATGAAATAAAGTTAGGATTGTGCTTGTCACTTTAAATGAAGGATACAGGGGCGGTATTAAGCGCTCTCACAAAAGGACTTTGTAGTAAGCAAAATAACATTTCGCTTTATTGCTGCAGATTTCGTTTAAGATATTTTTTTTACCTTGTTTGTCGTTTAAGGAGAATGATTTTATTTTCTTTCGTAATTTAGGGAAATGCAAAATAGGGTCTAAAGCAGTGGCGTAGTTAGTGTTATTGACAGTGGCGTAGCCAGTATCTTATTTCGGGGTGGGCTGGGTATCAAATTTAAAGATAAAGTTCAATTGTAAGCTAAGTAAAGGGTCTCATTTTTTGGGAGGGGGGGGCAGCAGCCCCTCAGTAGGACTGGGCCAAAAATCGATAAATATCGACATATCGGTTTTATTTCAACATCAAATATCAGATATTCCCATTTTCATATCAGTGAAATCTCGAATTCGATAAAGGTCAAAAATACAGGCCGGCCAGGGGCGTAGCCAGAAATTTTTCATGGGGGGGGGGTTATGACTACTGCAACTCATATATATGTATACGTGTGTGTGATAATGTAGTGAAGAATATACATTTTGTATGGCAAAAAATTCCTCATGGGGGGTTTATGACCCCCTTAACCCCCCTTGGCTACGCCTCTGAGGCCGGCGATAAGAAAATCCTGAGATCAATACCAGCTTGTGATGCTTTTGCTACTGCTTTCTCTCCGTTGATGACGATGCCAGATCGCCGAAAAAACAGCTCCAAGGTTTATTAGTCTAATTACCATAATTAATTAACGTATATCTCGGAAACTATCCACCGAGCGCGTTTTTATTGATTCTCGACCCCCCCCCCTAGACTTGACACTCCCATCGATACATAAAATTTCGAATACTTTGACACCAAACTTAACAGTTTAATCTTACAGGCCCAGGGGGTCATACGAAGCTCCCCTATATTTTAAATTTGGGCATTTTAAACACTAGCCTCCTCCGGCGGCATCTCCAAAGTCTGGAAACCATCCCAGAGCCAATCTCTACATGTTTGCAGTCCTTTTAAGCCTCAGTCATGGTTAATTAGTCTAATTACCATAATTAATTAACGTATATCTCGGAAACTATCCATCGGAGAGCGTTTTTATTGATTCTCGACCCCCCCCTAGCCGTACACCCCCATCGATACATAAAATTTCGAATACTTTGACACCAAACTTAACCTTGTAATCTTACATGCCCAGGGGGTCATACGAAGCTCCCCTGTATTTTTATTTCGGGCATTTTAAACACTAGTTTTACTCGAGCAAGGAGAGAGAGATGCTAGCTGCCCGAGAACTCAACGGAGAAGGAACCCGATGAATGGGTGAAGGGTGTTTAAATAGTACGGCTTTCGGCGCAGAGAGAGGGAAAATTTCTTTAGTTGTTTTATTGATTCAAGATTCGAATCATCGAAGTAGTGAGTGAGTTGAGATTCGAATCAGTAAAATGAGTCGAACCGCCCATCTCTATGCATAGCTGCCAACTTTTACATTTTTTTCTGAAGATTTCCCACCACAGCTGCAAAGTTCGATTTTATTTGAATTTATATTAAAATTACAATATCTAAAAGAAAATAGTGGTGAAAAATCTTCCAAGAAAAAAAAAATAATAAAACGCAAGCATAAATGTTCGCAGCTATGCAATGCTTTCTAAGCTGAGAAGTTCAGCTTGCCTTTTAATCGAATTTGGAAATTGCATGCATCAATTCCTACTGGTTCTGCTAAGAAGATGATGTCCTTGCAGGTGTATTGGAAAAAAAATAAAATAAAGAACGTTATTGCCCTGTTAATACTCCCACCAACAGTAGTTTCACATATATAATACTTATCAACAAATTACAATTTTTATATACGCATAATACGACTTTCTACTGAAATATCAGCAACGATATCATCTTAATATACTTATCGACACCAAATGTGCAACTGTATTCTCCATTTCCATGGAAGTTCTTCCAGGCCAGCGCCGAATACTATCGACGTCTCCTATCTCTGGATGAGGCCAGACACTTGCACAATTTGCAGGACTTTGCAGCGGGTCGGTTCTTCAGGATTAAGATTGTAACGTACGATCGTGCTTTTCGCAGAAACGCTCGAGACTTACCGGGTACCGAAAGCAGTTATTAGATTTGACTACAGGTTTGAAATAGGCAATTTGAATTTCCCCTTTCTGGTATTTGATGCATAACAATAAGCTTTGATCAGGAGAGAGCAGAGGCTTTATTTCATGATGCATCTATATCAGGAGTTTTTGATTTTCGGTATCGTTTATGAATTTGGGAGAACGATTTCCCCACCCCCCAACTTTTTTATTCATAATCTTTATAGAAGTCCCTCACCTCTTTTTTTTTTTGTTTGTTTAATGCATTTCCTTTGATCTGCTTGAACGACAATTCTTTCTTCTGTATCAAGTGAAAGATCAGATCAGATTTTCAGGATCTAGGTTAGCATAATATTGTAAATTTTTACGTTTCTAAAGGGGCTTTCTTCAGCCGTATTCAGCCAGACTGACGGTTTTTTCCGAAACACGTTTTGAAAATATTGATCCCAGTAACAAAAACACCCGAGAAAGGCACTTATCCGTCTGTAGGCGCGTTTCTGCCAAAACACTATCACCCTTCTTCAGCAGACGTCCACACTGTGTCACAGAAAGTGGGGGGCTGAAAAATATACACAAACAAAAGAGAAGAGCGAGCTGCCAATCGGAAGAAGGAAAAAGTAAGAAATCAAGGTGAATAAAAGAAGGGAAAAGGAAAAGGAGGGTAAGTAGAAATAGAAAAGAGATAAAATATAGAAAAACAAATAAGAAAGGGGGGAAAAATCAATTTAAAACATACAAAAACAATAGAAACAGAACAACATAAAACAGCAGAAACAAAAACATAAATAATTTTTTTTACATAACATTTAAAAACTAGACAACTTTTTCCGCCAGAAATGCGTATACAGACTGATAAGTACCTTTTTGTGTTATTGTACATTTTTTTTTCAATATTGATCCCAGTGTTAAAATGAAATGAAATGGAAAGAAAAATTTATAAATTTGTTTTTAGTTCGAAAAAGGAGAAAAAAAAAACTGCAGAAAAGATCCAAAAATAAACTTTTTACAGATTAGTGTTCAGATGTGGACTGACGGCGAGAGCGCTATCAATAGTTTTTATCTAATAATCCATTTATTTATTTATTTGTATCCATTGCTGTGTGAAATTCCACTATTTTCACAAGAAAATGTAAAAACAAGAGTTTCTTTTACTGAGTAAAGACATTCATTTTTCAAAATGACGAAAATTAAGGGTAATGTTTCTCCGTAGAGCTGATGAATTCAAATTGGACACTGTCCAACTGCTACAAAGAAAAAAGAAATTTTTTATTACTTCCAGGGTCAGAAGAGAAGCGCAAAATTACAATTTGGACGTTCTTTTCAATGAGATATTTATTTAGACATTAAGTATTATTACAATTTGGGGGGAGGGGGTGTGAAAGTAGTTATTTTGTGTGGTATTGCAAATTTGTGTATTAAATTTGAAAGTTTGGAGTTTTTCTGCCGATATGCGAATGCGGGTCAGAATTTCTTCAAATGTTCACCAATGAACACAATTACTTAAGACTAAATCCCTGTTTGCAATAATATGATTGCATGTAGTTATACTTCAGTTTGAATATATTTTACTACACCTACTTAAATTTTTAACCAGAACAATATCAGCGGATATGACTGAGAACTTATAAAAGCACGTGGTGACTTATTCAAATCAGTCGTATCCGAAAAGTAGCCAGAGAACCCCCCCTCCCCATAACCAAACATTTTTGTGACAAATTCCCCCTTTTTCGGGTCCTCCCAAATTTCTTCCTCGTTTCATGCCTGAATCGATGTAAAGAAAATATCAGACTTTTTAAAAACATTCTTTGCCAGACATTTCGTTAACAACCAGAATTTTTTTAGTTTATACTATTAATTAACATTACTAGTTAGATTTCTTGCTTTTGAAGCCAAATAGTAATTACTGTTTGGCTTCAAAAAAGCAAGTAAGGATTCCTGCAGTGTAATAAAAAGAGGGAAATATTGAATTAACGATTGAATACTCTCGATTTACACTTTCACGGATGATACCGAACCAGAGCGTGATACGAGTGTAAGCCAAATTTCTCATTTCAGTTTTGTGAATGACTAATTTTTCGAAAAACACGCAGTTTAAAAGATATGTGAAATTTCTGTTATTCACGATGTAAATCATTTATTATTAAAAATATTTTACATGTGAAATTGGCATAAGAAATTGGCCTTGCATTCTAATACTTTTTGGTGAGACAATAAACTTGTTAATATTTAATAACGATAAACGATTAAAAATTTTTACTCGGTAATCACGACTAACGATATCGATCTTAGAGATTAAATATTAATCGTTAGTTTTCGAACGTTAATCGCTCTTTCAACACTGACCACCACCTTGAAGAAACACAAGGATCGAACGTATTCTTTTGAGAGAGAAACTTAACAAGAATTCAGGACGAAATTTTTGGCAACAATTGCAACCTTTATAACCAATTTCAAGATATCTCAGCACATTTCTCGATCCGGCAGTGAACGTGTGAGAATTTGATCCCAATTAAGGCTTGAAAATTTTTAGTCAGTAATCACTATTAACGGTATCGTTAATTGTACTTACTGATAAAACATTTTCAATCGTTAATCGAGATTAGCGATCTAAAACTAAAATTGATTAACTTTTTTTTTAATAATGAACACCGCCCAGAAGAAACACAAGGATCGAAATTTTTCTCTTAAGAGAGAAAGGTAGCAAGAATTCGGCTCGAAATTTCTTGCAACAATTGCATCTTTTATTATCTCTGTGCGATATCGCAGCTAATTTCTCGATAGACCTTTCCAAGAAAAGCACCGAACCGAATTCATACTAACTCCATCACATAGTTTTCATGCGATTGGAAACAACCCCACCCACACCAATCCATTATCAACGGGACGGATGTGTCCCACATCCACTCCCTTCTTCCAGAGAAGTGGAGATCAGCATCTTCCACGTTGAAAAGGAAAAACAACGAAACTCCACTCACTCTTCGTGTTTCCATTAAATCAGAAGAGTTCATTTATTGAGTGGGAATAAAAAGGCTGATGACTGGCGCATCGTCCACCCCTGTCACGTGGTACTGACCACCGTCGTGAAGTGAGTCATCGGCGGTCAAGGCCGCATTCCCAGCACATGATGGCGATTGTAAAAAAGATGGAAGTTACGTTCTACTACCGGATTTTATTATTGATAATAAAAAGTAAAAAAAATCAAGTGGGGTGGGGTGAGGGAAATACACCTGAGTTTGCGTGCTTGTGTTTGGCAGAAGGCACTTAAGGTCTGCTGTGCCGGCTGTTCTGCGGTTTATGTCATGCAATTGTTGGTGGATCTAATTGCTGGAATGTAGTTAACTTTTATTCTTTTATTGTTAATACTTTTTTATAAGTCCTGCAGTGTAAGATTTTGTGGACTGACACATTTTTATTTTTTTTATTTATTCTTTTATTTTGAACATTTATTTTGTAGATAAATTTTTTATTTATGCGAAAGAATAAGAGTTTTTTTACAGTTGTATTATTATTTTTTTATAACTCGCATGTAAACCATCAATCCAGTTTTTAAGAAACAATAATACTAACAAAGACATATTTAAAATACCTTGAGGCAGAGCTGCCAAATCTCTGGCTTCTTTCGGGAAATTTTCCACCACTAATTTTTACTCAATAATTTATGTTTAAAATAACTCCAAATTTTTCATGTAAAATAAAATTGTCTAAAAATTGTGGTCAGAAGTCTCCCGGAAAAAGCCGTAGACTTCGCATCTCTGCTTGAGGTACTTAAGTAATAAATGTTAGAAATATTTTTTTTTTTTAATCAAATAGTGCGACTTTTCTTATTTATGGTTGTATGATCGTTATTTTTATTGTATGATTATCTAATGCAATGATTAAATTATCTTTGGTACTGTCTTCAGCAGCTATTATAAGTATTCATTTTACATAGTCATTTTAATTTTACTTGTGAAATCATTTTTAACGCTATAGCTATCACTGAAACACACATAAACTCTTTTAGGGCAATAGTTCAGAATTACACGTTCACCACTTATGTAGCTGCAGTTACTATTATTATTTTTCTTGTAATTGTAAATTTTCATGGTGTTACTCCTGTCGTATTAAACAGGTTTTCAGTTAGTATTGTTGCGGAATTACTCTGCTACTCCTGGGGTTCGTCGTTCTAAAGTCCTGTTGGTGTAAAAAGTTCAAGTAAAAAGTCACTTGTCAGGATGGAACACAAACTTTATTTCTTCTAGAACTTCGTAGAACAATCAGCTGTACACAATTCACAAGCACAATCTAGCAGTAACGTGCTTTTAACAATCCGCTTGGATCAGAAGCTCCCACAAATGCTGTATTTCTCACACAAAATAAGTCACTTTTACAGGCAAAAATTCCGTGGAAATATTCAAGGGATATAGTACACTATCCCTTAAGACACAGCAATGAAGAATTTACACAGCACTTTAAAAACAGCTTCACAAAGCAAGCTAAAACACAGCTTCTATAGCACTATCAGTTCACACAAAACAAGCGTACTGAGAGCTCTTCACACATTGAGTGTTCAACTCGCACTGAAAACTTTCGGGGCGACGCGCGCTTCTATAAATAGCCGACGCAGGAGGTACAAGTGGTTTCCAGAAAAGTCAATTTCTCGAGGGTTCTACATAAAGCGTAAATTTTGATTACGTCATAGAAGAGAAATGTTAGGTTATTATGCGTTTTAATGCAGGAAAAACAACTTCCAGGCCCCATCGGGAAAATCGCGCCAAATGACCAAAAAGTCGCCAAGCTTGGCGACTTTTGGTGAAATATCGCCAAATTTGGCGCCAAAAACAAGTCCCCAAATGTGAAGAGATCTAAGCTCTAGGACTAATATTTCTCGAGTTTTCTAGAACCTCCATTGAAAAACAATGGCAAACCGAAACCTCCTTATCTCCGGTTCTAATTGGCCGATTTTGATGCAACAAAAAGCAAAATTTATCTATTTGAAGCGTAGAATACGAATTTTAAACCATTTTAAGCCACACGAGCAGCGGGTTGCCCCGAAAATTCGTAACATTGCCCCCTTCCCAAGGACTGCACGTCCCGGGCAGTACAATCCCCGGTTAGGAGGTCACACAAATATACAGTGTCCAACCTTTAACCAAATCTTAACAACATAATTTAAGCAAATAATCAATAAACACAGTAAGCAAATGCACTCTAATAAATAAATAATATACATAATAAACAATTACACTAATAAGTAATCAATGTAATAAACAAATACACATTAATAAAAACCAATATATTACAAATATGTACACTAAACATGGCGTAAGTAGTAAGTGAAAGAAAGTTGACGAAAGAGGAAGAGAAGAGAAAGACAGGAAAGAAATGAGAGTTGAAAGAAAAGAGGAATTACGCCATAGTGACCATGGTCTGAGCTAATTACAACCGCGGTAGATGGCAAGCCGATCGTAATGTACAACTCTTGGCTTCGAGTTTGGTGACTTACGAATCCGTACGATGATGTCATTCAGCCGGTTTAGGACTGTGTAAGGACCGTCCCACGGCGATTGCAGCTTGGGAGACAGGCCTTTCCGTCGAGTAGGATTCCATAGCCAAACTTTGTCACCTGCGTTGAACTCGTGTCCCGTAGCCTTCGTGTCGTAGCGAGTCTTCATCTTTTCCGTGTTCAGGTTGATCCGCTCCCGAGCAAAATGATGCACATCTTCAAACCGTGCCCGAAGGTTTTCCACGTACTCCTCTGGCGATGAAGGCGCATCTGGAGGGCGGCCGAACACTAGATCGGCGGGAAGACGAAGATCTCTGCCGAACAGCATCTGGGAAGGTGTGAAGCCGGTAGTCTCATGGACGGCGCTCCTATAGGCCAGCAGGAAGAGGGGGAGTTTCTTGTCCCAGTCCTCTTGATTCCTAGATACCAGAAGCGAGAGGTTGTTTAAAATTGTGCGATTGAACCTCTCCACCATGCCGTCGGATTGTGGGTGTAAAGGCGTAGTCTGGGTTTTGTCCATTCCGAGAAGTTGGCATAGTCCTTTAAAGACTGCAGAGGTAAAGTTCGTTCCTTGGTCGGAATGAAGTTGCAGAGGGGTTCCATATCTGGAAATCCATTCTTGCACCAGTACCTCTGCTACGGTCGTAGCTTCTTGATCGGGAATAGGAAACGCTTCGGGCCATTTAGAGAAGTAGTCAATGACAACTAGGATGTATTTGTTGCCATCCGAAGTTCGCGGAAGAGGTCCCAGGATGTCGAGGGCAATCCTCTCAAAAGGCGCTCCTACATTATAACGATGTAGTCTTCCACGGCTTCGTTTCTTCGGGCCTTTACGGGCGGCACAGGCGTCACAAGCTTGACACCACTTTTCGACGTCGCCTCGAGCCCTAACCAGGTAGAAGCGCTCGCGAACTTTCTGCAGGGTCTTCATTACGCCAAAATGGCCTCCAGTGTAGCCATTATGAAGTTCTTCTAGAACCTTCGGAATCCTCGAACGAGGGAGTACTAACTGCCATCGGAGCATCTTGCCGTCGTCCGACTCCCATTTACGATACAGGACTCCATTCCTCAGGCGAAGCGAATCCCATAAAGCCCAGTACTGTTTTGTTGCCGTACTGTAAGATGATATTTCTTGCCAACTGGGCTTAGCGCTGGATTTTTCCATAAATTCCACAATAGGTTTGATGTCGCTGTCTGCTAATTGGTCCGCCCGAACATTTTCGTCACTCCAGGGATCTTGAGATGGTGCCGATGATGTAACTTGGCGGACAACGGGATGTTTCAGATGGTAATTTTTCTCTGCCCTGGAGCAATAGCGACAACTGTCTATGCAGGGCCTTCTCGACAAAGCATCTGCATTTCCATGAGATGACCCTTTCCGATGACGTATCTCGATGTCATATTCTTGTAATCGCTGTATCCACCTGGCTATTTGGCCCTCTGGATTCTTGAAATTTAGAAGCCAGGTTAAAGAGGCATGGTCCGTTCGGAGCAGGAACTTTCGGCCGTACAGGTAATGATGGAAGTGCTCCACGGCTTTAATGATAGCAAGAAGTTCCTTTCTCGTAACACAATAGTTACGTTCTGCCTTTGAAAGGCATTTGCTCCAGTAAGCAATGACGTGTTCTTGGCCATCTATCTCCTGGGACAAAACTGCTCCAACACTCTCCTTACTTGCGTCTGTGTCCAGGATAAATGGCTTGTCAGGGTGAGGATACGACAGGATCGGCGAAGATGTTAAAGCCGTCTTCAGTTCGTTGAATGCGTCCTCACATTCCTCAGTCCATAGAAATTTCTGTCCAGTCTCGGTCAATTTGTGAAGAGGTCTTGCAATTTGAGAAAAGCCCTTCACGAATTTTCGATAGTAAGTACACAGACCGAGAAAACTTCTTAAGTCATGGATATTCTCGGGACGACTCCAGTTCTTGACTGCGGACGTCTTTTCGGGATCGGTTCGGACTCCGTGGGCGGATATTATGTGCCCGAGGTAACGTACTTCCCGACGGAACAAGTTGCACTTCGACGGACTTAGTTTCAAGTTTGCCTCTTTTAATTTCTGCAGTACCTTTCGAATGTTCTCGAGATGCTCTTCGAAAGTCCTTCCGACGATGATGATATCGTCCAAATAAACGAGACATGCTTCGTAGGAAAGTCCTCTCAACACTGTCTCCATTAGACGCTCGAATGTAGCCGGTGCGTTGCAGAGTCCAAAAGGCATAACTTTGAACTGCCACAATCCTTGTCCCGTGGTGAACGCAGTCTTTTCACGGTCGTCGGGATGGATTTCCACTTGCCAGTAACCACTTTTCAGATCCAGAGTGGAAAACCATTCGTTTCCCGATAAAGTGTCCAATGTGTCGTCTATCATGGGAAGAGGGTAGCTGTCTTTCTTGGTAATGTCATTCAGACGTCTGTAGTCAACACAGAACCGGGTGGAACCATCCTTCTTCCGGACCAAAATAATTGGCGAGGCCCACGGACTAGTCGATGGCTCGATGACGTCATCACGCTGCATCTCCTCTAAAAGTCTGCTCACCTCTTCTTGCTTAGCAAACGGCAGCCGCCTAGGATGTTGCTTGATGGGAGAATGGCTGCCTGTATCTATCCTGTGTTGAGTTAAGCTCGTACGGCCAAAGTCACCCGAAGTACGGGAGAAGAGGTCTTCAAATTCAGCTATTACTTTCTCCGCAGCGCTTCTCTGTTCTGCCGTTAACTCCACGTCTTGTATTAATTCCTTCGTCAGGCACTCGGAAGATTTAGCTGTCGTTTGGCTGATGTTCTTATTAATGCAGGTAACAGGAGTGCATGTCGCCAACACTTCATTTTTCTTTATCACCTTCGACTTGTCCGTCACATTTACTACTCTAACTGGAATTTCTGTTCTCGACAAGTCCACAAGTGTTGCTCCCACAAGTACTCCTCTGACGGAATCACTATTGTTTGGGTGTTCGATTAATCCAAAACGGAATTTATTGCTTTCTTTTACTGTTCCAGAAATTATTGAATCAGTTCTGGGAGGTAGAGTGATATCAGTCTGGGCTATTATTTGCTGAACAGGTAAAATAGTTTCATTTCTAATATCGAACGCAGCTATTTCTTCTGAGTCTGAACGAAGCTCATTATTCTTAAAGTCCAAGTTAAATTTGTGCGATTTTAAAAAGTCGAGTCCGAGAATAAAAGAGTCTGTAATATTGGCGACATATACCACATGGTCGTATCTGGCATTTCCAAACGTGATTTCTACTTGCGCTTTTCCGCCCACTTCGATCTTGTCACCTGTCACAGTCTGGAGGGTCAGCGAGGGCGGAGTCCAGATAATCTTTAAATTTAATTTCTTGGCCAGATCCGTCCTTAAGATGCTTACGTTTGCTCCAGTATCAATCACCATGTGGCATTGGGAACCATTAACGTATCCCAGTACGAAGAGTCCATTACTTCCGCCATTCACTGATGAAATCTGTAAGACTTCAAACGAGGCTTTTTGAATATCCCTCAGCCTCTGTTCCTGAAAGTCGTCTCTTTTCTGTCTTCCTTCATGGGCTTCTCTGGTGCATTGATAACTGCGATCTTTACGACGAGAGTTCTTTTGTGCGTCACAGTATTTTCGTAAATGCCCCTCGCTGTTGCACCTCCAACATTTTACTTTCTTTGGGCCATCTCTCGTTCTATCGGATCTTAATTTTCGTTCTATGAGATCCTCAATTCTCTTCAACCTGTTCTCGACGCTCTCTGTGTCTTTGTCAGCTCCCTCTTGGACCGTGACCGCTCTAACAGCATGCCGATCTTTTCTCACGGCCCACTGGGCTGCCTCTAGTTCCATTGCGAACACCAGAGCAGACTTCAAATCCTGATAATCCTCCAACATGAGTGCCTTTTGGGTTTCTGGTCCACGAATGTGGGCGTGGGTTCGAATCCCACTTCTGACACCAAATGTAGCGGAATTACTCTGCTACTCCTGGGGTTCGTCATTCTAAAGTCCTGTTGGTGTAAAAAGTTCAAGTAAAAAGTCACTTGTCAGGATGGAACACAAACTTTATTGCTTCTAGAACTTCGTAGAACAATCAGCTGTACACAATTCACAAGCACAATCTAGCAGTAATGTGCTTTTAACAGTTCGCTTAGATCAGAAGCTCTCACAAATGCTGTATTTCTCACACAAAATAGAACACTTTCACTGGCAAGAATTCAGTGAAAATATACGAGAAATAACACTAACAGTCTCTCAAGACTCAGCGATGAAGAATTTACACACAGCACTTTAAAAACAGCTTCACAAAGCAAGCTAAAACACAGCTTCTATAGCACTATCAGTTCACACAAAACAACTTCACACATTGAGTGTTCAACTCGCACTGAAAACTTTCGGGGCGACGCGCGCTTCTATAAATAGCCGACGCAGGAGGTACAAGAGGTTTCCAGAAAAGTCAATTTCTCGAGGGTTCTACATAAAGCGTGAATTTTGATTACGTCATAGAAGAGAAATGTTAGGTTATTATGCGTTTTAATGCAGGAAAAACAACTTCCAGGCCCCATCGGGAAAATCGCGCCAAATAACCAAAAAGTCGCCAAGCTTGGCGACTTTTGGTAAAATATCGCCAAATTTGGCGCCAAAAATAAGTCCCCAAGTGTGAAGAGATCTAAGCTCTATGACTAATATTTCTCGAGATTTCGAGAACCTCCATTGAAAAACAATGGCAAACCGAAACCTCCATATCTCCGGTTCTAATTGCCCGATTTTGATGCAACAAAAAGCAAAATTTATCTATTTGAAGCGTAGAATACGAATTTTAAACCATTTTAAGCCACAGAGCAGCGGGTTGCCCCGAAAATTCGTAACAGTATCATTGTATTGTGAATAGTTCGAAGCGGGCTGAACTATGTGTATCGCTGAAACAAATCTTATAGTTTTTCAAAGTAAGTCAAACCCGCCTAATGGAATATCCGTTAAAGGAATATTCCTCTTACTGCAATAAATTTTCATTGTACCAAACCGTACTAATCAATCCCGTATAATGGAATATCATTCTTACAGCTTAGTAGACTAAATTTTAGTGGCGAATTGGCTATTCCATTAAGCAGGGTCGGCAGTATTTTTATATCAACTTTAACAAATAAAACTGTTAAAGGAAGTTAATACACTTTGATGCTAAATCACCATATAAAACCTAACCGAATACAACTTTCATTGATAGTAGTTTCATTAATTTAAATTGTTTTATATACAGGGTGTCCCCCAAAAGCGGTAACGCGCTTTAATTCTATATTCATTAGAGATAAAGTGAACAATGTAAAGTGAAGAAACGTTCGAAGTAAGGTAGGAAAAAAAGACTGTGTTAACAAAAAATTTCTTTCGTTAATTTCCAAAAACTGACATTTCTTTTTTTTTAAATTTGTGCACAATCCCCGGTCCGAAAATTTCCCTACTAGTAAAATGTACCTCGCACATTGATGTGGTAATGTACAAAATTTCATCCTTTCATCATAAAACATCTCGGAGAAATCTTTAAACATAGATGATCAGGTGCTTTACTACTACTTGAATGTGAATGTTTAAAGCTAGAGTTTAAAAAAAAAAAAAAATTGTAATTTCTGCATGTCTCCTGAAACGCGATCATTTGATGTTATTATTTTTCCTTTCTGAGCCATTGAAAAGTGGTTTAAACCAACAAATATTTATGTTCATATCTCTGACATTTAGGATATAATTCTCAAATTCTGTACATCACCTCATTAGTGTATGAAGCACACTTAACTAACTGGACTTTTTTTTGCACTGGGGTCGTATGCAAATTTAAAAATTGAAACATCTTGGAAATTTACACGAGGAATTTTTTTTAACGTAATCTTTTTCCTACTTTTTTTGAACATTTTTTCAATTCTCATTCCCCACTTATCTCAAATAGATAACGAATTAAAGTGTGTTACTACATTTTTTGGGATACCCTATATACACAGTATATGTGGGTGTGTGTTTGTCCGATTTAAATATTGTTATCTGGAAATGTGTATATATATGTATATATATATTTTTACTCACCAGAAATCAAATAAAGTAGTAAATTTTAAAGAAAAAGTCCTTTCTTTGAAAAAATATCTTAATAGAGCAAGAGCAGGCGGCCGCCAGACTTTCGTCATAGTATAAAAGCTCAAATTTTCTCTGCGCATACCCCCCAACAGAGGTAAGAACAATCGGCCATTATAAGTTTGGATGATCGTGGCTTTGGAAGGTAACAGGTGGCGAAGGTGTATAAAATTGCAGAAAATTTTCGTCATTTCATAAAGCTTAATTTTTTTATGTTATTCTTCGCAGTACTAGAAATCACTTTATCCCTTGCCAGACAATTTTTCCATCGTGGCAAACCCCCGCCAGACAATCTCAAAGTCATGGAAAACGTAATTCTATTACGAGCGCGCTGCAGCATCGTAAAAAAATTCAGAAGTAGCAGTATAAAATGTGCTTGACACTTTGTGACAGCTTGACGTACTTCGTCGCGGGAGTTTACGAACATAACAGTTTTCCATGACTTTGAGGTTGTCTGGCGGGGGTTTGCCACGATGGAAAAGTGTCTGGCAAGGGATAAAGTGATTTCTAGTACTGTGTAGAAGAACATATAAAAAAAATTAAGCTTTATAAAATGACGAAAATTTTCTGCAATTTTATACACCTTTGCCACCTGTTACCTGCCAAAGCCACGATCATCCAAACTTTATAGTGGCCGATGGTTCCTACCTCTGTTGAGGGGTATGCGCAGAGAAAGTTTCAGCTTTTATACTATAACGAAGGTCTGGCGGTCGCTGGCTCTTAGACTATAACTTTCTTTCAGGTTTATCGCAAATTTGACTTTAAAATATTAGACCGTTTCACTTGGATGACCCTAGCATTTTTCATTGTCGCATGTTAAGAAGAGATTTATGTCGATAAGGTAAATGGTTCGTAAAAGATAACATTAAATTACCTTCGCGGTATTGCCCATCTAGCGGAGATTTATGTCTACATTTTGAGAGGATGTACAAGGGTGATCTCTCTATTCGCGGTGCTGTTAGAATTAATATCGCGTCTGTAATTCTCCAGAGTTCATCGGTCATTTGTGACCAAATTGAAATTTTCCCTCTTGTTAGGCGATTTGAGAACTCTGATATCGCCGCAAATTTCCACATTGAAATGTAATTGTTTCTGCACTTTCATTTATTGTCGGATGGGAAACTTGTAATTCATAAATAATTCATTGTAAAAAAGTAAAATAAATAACATCGTTTAATATATATGGAGTAGTCAATTTGTACGCTTCAAATATTTCAAAGGAGCTACCCTCATTCAACTGTAAATAGGTAGGAAAGTGCGTTCTTATTTTCCAGCCTCTGCGAAGGCTGGTGATTTTGCATCTGAAGATAGGGTAATCTGTTTGTAGCATTTGCATAAGAAAGATAACTCTTAAGGTTTTATCGGAAGATTTTCCACCACTAATTTTTAACTAGCAAGTTTTATTTAAATATAAATCCAAATTTTCATTCCAATATAAAACCGTTAAAAAATTGTAAAGGGAGCTCTCCCAAAAGAATCAGGAGGAATATTTTTCAGGAGTAGGATTTAGAAATAATCTATTTTATTGATATGTTGCGTAAAGTGAGGGATGTTATACATCGTCTTAGGGGGGAGAAATGATGAAAAAATGAAGTTTTATATTCCCAAGAGAAACTGACTTCCATCAGTGACAAAGCAGATCTACCGCAAAACTGCGTCCACCAAAGACGATAGGCAGAATAGACTGACACACTGCACAGGTATATTTTTCATTTGATTTGTTAGATAAATGCGTGTTATAATATGCAATAAACCTTGGGTAGAAAAATTATACAGTTTCTGTCATTTTTTTCCGAATACCTATGAAAGTTCTGTATAAATTTCAACTTTGAAAAATATGTCCCATCCCTCCATCACGTAAGGGAGAATAAAGTGATTTGTTTAACGACTTTGAATAGGTAGATTGGAGAGTTTTTCTTTAACGGTAAGCGACGATAAGTAATCCTACATTAATAAATACCGCGGTAGTTAAAAAAAAATAATACTACCTCAACTCTTTTCAAATTTAATCACTTATTACCAGAGAGACGAAGATGCCTTCACCGCCCTCATATTTTAGCGTTGCATCTTCGAATACAGTGAAACTTCCCTGGAACGACCATCCTCCGTTCCGCAAAAAATCGGTCGTTAAGAGAGGTGGTCGCTCAAAGAAGTATAAGTAATTGATAGCCAAGAAAAAACACTTATGAAATTGTTTGCTTTCTTATTTAGGGAATTATATACTAATAGATAAGTAATTATGCAAACATGTTTTTAATAAAATGTTTAGAAAATTCGGATTGTTTGATTTTTTTTTTTTTCTCTTTTCATTCTTTCGACTTTTCTTTCTACTTTATTTCTTACAGCTGGCAAAAGGTCATTTATCCTGTTATCATTCATGCATTCTGAATTTGCCATAATAAAATATATTTGCTTTAAAGCTTGCGTTTTCGGTTTCTCCGCAACCAAAAGTAATCGCTAACTTCTCTGAATTTCCTTTTTCATGCAACTCAATCACATCACCAGACTGTCCAACGGTAAAATCACAGGGTTCTTCTTTAACCTATAAGATTTGTACGGGATGCATACTTGTATTTGGATCAGCTGTCGATTCTTTTAAGATTAAGTGGACAGGCTGGAAAATTCGGTGCCTTATAAAATTGGTCGTTGGAGGAGGGGCTCGCTTAATAGAGTTGGTCGCTCATAGAAGTTACACTGTAATTGTTTTACTAGATACTACTTCCATCGGGGTCAATTTTCGGAGTAAACTGTCTATTATCTCTGAAGAGAAGAATGAAGAGCCAAATTCTCCTCCTGGCACGCTCTCCATTCATAACGCCGCCAGTGAAAGGTATTGTTGCACGAAAAACTTTCACCTAAATGAGATTGATGTCAAAAGATAACACCTATCTGCAGAGCAAACGAGAAAAAGAGAGAGTAATGTTTGGACAACCGCCAAACCAGTTGATTGACATCGCTGGGTTATCAGCTTTATCATGCGTTATTTAATTTGTTTTTTTTCTGAGTGGGGGTTTTCCATGGTTTTTGAAATATTTTGTTTCAGTTTTTATCTCCGGGATCGAGGTGTGTTTTAGAGCGTTGTGCAATATTTTAAAAAAGATTGTGATAATTGAATATATAATTATTTAGTAACGTCGGCGAATTGGTAACATTAGAGGGCAATTAATTTCAAACTTGGAAAATCTGTCGACAATCTTCTGAATGAGAAATCATTGTGTATTTTTTTAACTTCCATAATGCGATTTTGGTTCTTTTTAACTTTCCAACAAAGTTGATGAAAAAGTGTATGTAGCTTTTATAGTTCTTTTACAGGAAACCCAAAGAGCTCCATGGCATGTTGGCAGTGGTGGGCAGTTATCATTTAAAGCCCAATTCAGAGACAATCTCTTTCAAAAAAACAGAATTGATATATGTTATTGAGAATACAAAATGGTGCTCTCCATCGAAAAGAAAGTAAATGTGGCTTTTGTAGTTCTACAACAGCACTCAAAAGAATTCCAATATACTAACCACAATTGTCAACTTATACGGTTTCATTTTTTTGTAAGATTATTCATTACATCATTCAAAAAGTTTTAATGATGATTATACATTTATCACAAAATTAACATTTTATTGACGTCCACTTTAAAAAAATAGTGGTGACTATAATCCTGAAAAAAGCGTGAAAGTCGGAAGCTATGTATTAGGACAGACAGTAATCAGTCTGAAGCGCAATAATGTATATATGAAGCCGTCCATGAAAGTATACTTTTGATTTAAAGGATTTCGAGAAAATTTAAAGTTCTTTCCCAGGGTCTTCCAAAATTACATTAATAGCTTTTTAAGGCTATGTCCATAATTGACGGCGGTCCATCGCCAAATTTGGGGGTGAAAATTTGCATTGGAAAGTGTTTTATGATGAATGCGTTAAAAGTTATTTGTTTATTCCAACGTTTATACATATGAGAATTACATTTTAAAAAAAGTACAGTCGTAGAATTCCAATCAAAGGAACGCTAACTGCATTTAGAAAGCAAAGTTATAAATAATGTTGTGCAAGACTGATGCATTGGTTTACTTTGCCGAAAAAAATTTTCTCATAGGCATTCGCACACCATTTCTGAATGTTCATGAGCATCGACGGTCAATTAACATTCAAAATTCTACAGTGAACGCTGCTGTTTTATTTGCTTAAGATTCTGTTTTACGATTGTCACTAAAACAGCAAAAATATAATTGGCCATAATCCTCATCATGAGCATATACATTGCGAATTTTCTTAGTCTTTTACGAGAATTTTACAACAATAATTATTTTCATAGAGGCAACTTGCCGAAAAAGAAACCTGATTTCTATTGTACCCATTATCTGCCCCCCCACACACACACAACACACCACCACCACCCACACACACACACACACGTTCAGCTTGCACACAAGCTCGCTGCGAAACTTGCTTCTGAGTTGCTCAGATCTTAACGACTGAGAATTGTGCCGATTCATAAGATATACATCAGGCCATAAAAAATAAAATAAAATAACCAAACAAAATATCTGAAGAAAGCGAGTCCTACTATCTGATAACGGTTGCAATCCTTAATCCTTGAGATGGTTGCTTTTTCAGGGGAGGGGCAGTGGAGAAAGAAATAATAGGAACACACGAATTGAAATTGGTACTGACACTCTGTTGCCAGATGAAATTCAGGGTTGTTGAGAAATATTGAATATGAAAGGATCGAGCTTCTTCATTCACGTTCAGGAAACTATTTGCTTCTGATGTGAGGGAGTTTGTAGAAAATTACTAAAATAGGTCAGATTTTATTTTCTTTATTTTAAATTATTGAATTACTTTCTATAAATATATAAGGACAGTAATAATAATTCATAAATTCGTATTAATAAGGACTCTTAAAAAAAAAAAACTGAAGATTAATGGTAAAGATCTAGGAAATAACACACATGTATAAAAAAAATAAAATTTTTATATATGCGTGTTATTTACTTGTTCTTTATTAATTTTAATTTGTAAATATTTTCTGATCTGTTTAGTGTGATTCAAGTTTTGTATACTGAAAATTTCTTTTAAAAACAGAAGACTCTTAAGAAATTGAAAACAATTACCCTGTTAGCTCGAATATAACGCTACAACGAAATTTTTAATCAAGATAATTAGAAAAATCCTAAATTCAGGCATGGAATTTTACGCGAGTCGGGGTTATATGGTAGATGACCAGTCAAAAGACATCGCGTTATATTCGGGCCAACACAGTGTAATACATTTAAACGGAATTCAAACTTCTGTATAAAATTTAGGGTTGTGAGAAATATTGGCAATGAAGGAGCCTTGACTTCAGTTAAGATTTTCAAGAAATTACTCGTGTCTGATGGGAAGGAATTTGTAGAATATTGCTAAAATTGGTCGGATTTTATTGTTTTCTTTATTTGTAATTGAAAATTTGCAACAATAATAATGTTTGTTTGTGAATGATGACAACTACCATTTAAAAAATCTGGTATTTAAATGTTAAAATTAATGAAGAAATTTGTAACTAACATACATTATTTAAAAAAGTTCTTTTTTAATTTTATAAATATCGACTCATTGTCCGTAAGTTTGGCTTGATTTGTTTTATATAGTGAATATTTCTTTTAAAAATCCAAGATTTATACGTAAAAGTTTTATTTATTTTAAATTGGCATTCAACCTCTTGGATAACATTTAGCGTTGTGAGAAATATTGAATGTGAAGGAATGGAGTCTTCATATGCCATGTTCAGAAAATTATTCGTGTCTGATGTGAAACAATTTGTAGAAAAAGTTGTTAAATTTGCTCAAATAAGTTATATTTTATTGTTTTCTTTATTTTAAATGTATAAAATTATTTTTTTAATTTAATAATTATTTAAGAAAATCATTTTCATTTACGGATATTGTCACATAAGTAATTTCCAAATGACTTTTGGAAATTACTTATGTGATGTAAAAGAAGCATGTAGAAAATTACTAAAGTATAAATGTTAATATTATTTATTGTTCCAATAAGTATGAAATGTTTTATTAAATATCTAAGAATCATGTTCATTTTAAAATTTGACTGGCTAATGTATCAACTTGCCGTGATATCAATTTTTATAGCGATCATCACTTTTAGAAATTTAAGGCAACGTTAAATAAAGTTTTATTTATTTAAAATACATTTTGAAGTTTTTGAAGTTAAAAATATATAACATTAAATTCTTCAGTCTAATTTTGAGAACTTTTGCATTTGAAAGTCTTCAACTTATGTCTCGAAATTTTTCATCTAATGTAAAAAGTTGTTAAATTTACGGCATATTAGTTTCCTACATTCTAAAATGCTGGTTTTTTTAACTGTTATTATTTTTTTAAATATCGTGTCCATTTCTGAATGTTTTAAAAATTACCAGTTTAGACTGTTTCATATTTGTAGGCATCTGTTTTATAAACTGAAGACAGTTTTATATTGAAAGCTTTTACTTCTAAATTGAAATCCCGAATCTTCATATATAATAATAATTATATGAAGAGCAATATTGAATTTTAAGGAATCGTACCTTCAGTTGAAGTTCGAAAAATTATTAGTATGTTGTGCTATACGTCATGCAAAGTTACTAAAATAGATGATATTTCATTATTTTTGTATCAAATTATTTTTTAAAATATTATTAATATTTAAGAATGTTCGTTTGCAATTGTCTTTTTAATTAATTGATGCCGATTGGTATATATTTTACTGTGACTACACATAACTTTTAAGGAAGAAAAAACCTGTTAGCTTTACTTAGAAAAATCTGTTTTAAATTGATTGCTATTCTTCAGTTAAAATTTGGATTTCGTGGAGTATTGGCATATTTGAGTTGTCAATGTGGTAAAATAAATTAAAATCCTTAATTTTTTTTAATTATAAGGAATATTTGCATTTACTGCTTTTTGGTGACGTAAGTTAACATCTCTAATTAACTAACAAATCTAGTGAACATATTGTAAGTATTTTCAGAGCTTCATTTTTACCGCCATTCCAGAGCAGTTATCGTAAATGATGCCACCGTAATGGTACTGAACTCTTTTTGAGAGAGAGGTCACTTTTCACTCTTCGGTCTTTCTGATTTTGAAAATTTAATAACTCTTTCACAAGCTCATTGGCGTCGGAACCGGTGGGGCAGAGGGGGCACTTGATCCCCAGATTTCGTAGTGAGGGGTCAAAGTATACATTTTGCCCCCCCCCCCAATCCACTTTTTGAAAATTTATCGAAAAATTTGTTGATATACCATCAACCATAAATTTTGGTAAATTATATCGTGTAAAATGTTTTTTGAGGAACAGGGAAATTCATAAAGCGAACAAAACCACAAAATAGCCAAGCCGATAGAGTGGGTAGGTACACTTCAAGTGTCCCCAGAACCTATAAGCACCCTCCTGCCCTTAGCAATAATAGCATAGAACATGATATTGTAGATACGATAAATAGTGTGTTGAAAGATTGATTTGGGAAGCCTGTGGAATATATATTAGACCACATTATAATTGCCCGAACTGAGTTCGGGGATCACAGGCAAGGGGTTAAACCCCATTTATTAAAACAAAGGGATCACAATGATAATAGTGTGTATTGAAGGATGAGTTTTCCATAATCCATGGGCACCCTCTGCCATAATCAACATCTGTATTGGAATGTTAATGATAATCGTTAAAGAACAGAAGGTGCACATAAATCCAGTACCACTCTTGCCCATTTGACTCAATTTGCTCCAACAAGGATTGAGACGATAGTAGTATGTTTGAAGATCAGGAAGATCAAACTTGATCTATCACATTTTTAGCCTTGTGACAATATTTCAATCGTGGGCACGGGATGACTGAGTCCGATCAACGTTCAGAAATCAGAACAATAACTGACCGTTGAAGGACAGGGCTCTTTATAAACTTATCAAGCAATTTATCAGCTTGCCATCAGCAAAAAAAATCAGCTTGACCCACCAGAAAAATAGCTTTCTTCAAAGCGTTTTGATAAAGGTGTTATTAAAAAGAAAAAGGAAGCGGAGACTAATTAAGGAGATTTAACTCGATAAAACAATCCACACGTGTTCATATTTTTTATTTCGCAGCTGGACAGTTAATTATTTCAGTTTTTCCTTCCATACAGAGGGTGACATTTGCAAGTTCTTTACACATGAAAAAAAAAATGTACTTACGTCATTCGTTGTCTTTCTGCACTGTTACAGGCATATAAAAGGGTGTGTTAGCATTCCTGAGCGAAACATTCCACCCTTTTGCATCTGTTTACGTGTTTTTATAGAGCTGAGAAGTTATAAGGAGCTACTTTTGGTATTAAAAGTGACACCTATATTTAGCTCGCAGCTGATTTCAATTACTTTTTCGGAGAAGTGTATCTTCCAGACAGCTGTTTATCTCGAGGGTGTGGTATCGAGTTTAACCCTCCGCGTGTACGAACACTGTTTGTTGTGCGACATATCGTAAATTGATTAGGAATGTTGGTATTTCACTTTTTTACCGTCTTGGTGACGTAACTCTTCTATTTGTTTGTCGTGGTTATGTTCGAGTACTTTCGTTCTTGCGAGGGGTTACTTTGGGCCAACACACAAAAAAAGATCTTATTAGTTTTTATACAGAGAAACAATACAAAATAAATATTGTTTTGAGCTTGAAAACGCTTTCCGCGGGGGGGGGGGGGTGTTCCATGCTTCCCTAGCTCCTATATTACCGTTATGGTTTACTTACTGGTATAACGTTGAAGTGGTTCGACACTAAAATATAAAATCTTTCTGGGACAAGACCTCCTGACTTGCTTCCCCGCCTCCCTCTACAATCATATGGACGTCCATGTTAGTACTCTATTTGGAGGTAATTCAATAGTTTTGGTATAAATTTAATTCGTTCTTCTTGGCGAAAGAGTTTTGTTTTCTGTTTAATTTGCTAATAAATAGATTGAGGTCTTAATGTTAATTCATTAGCAAATTCTTAACCTAGGGGTGTTACAATAGCTCAACTTGAAATCTGTTTAATTTGTATGAAATAAAGTGAAAAGCCCTAAATAGGGGCTACTTTGGTCCAAAACTTTAAAAAAAGTAAATGAATAGAAAAAAAGGGGAAAGATATATTTTTGAAAAAACATAGTTCGTTATTCCATGTAATTACCGTATTAGCTCGAATATAACGAGACCCCGAAATTTTTCATCAAGAAAATTAGGGAAAATCCTATATTTAGACCTCGAATTCAGCGCGAGTTAAGTTTTTAACGCGAGATGATCAGTCAAAAAATAGACTTATATTCGGGCTAATACAGTAGTCGAAACTCAATTTTGATGTTGAAAACCCTCGTATTATAATTTGTAACAACAGAAATGTTAATGAACACATGAAAAAGTAGCCCCAAGTGGTTGACGGTATTTTGTTAAACGCTTTTATTAAGCCTCAAAATTCTTTCGGCGTGTGTTCTAGTTTTCAAATCTTACGATTTTTTTTTTCCACTAACAAGACGGAATGTTCTTGAAGGATTGCCCTGGGCACTAAGGCCTTTAACTCTAGTATATGTACATCTCGGTGTATTTTCATATCTTGTCTTGAGTACCCAACTTATTGTGTTGGGGCTAACAGTATCAGTAATAGCACATCTGTGTACACTAATCAATTTCTTTACATTTCAAAAATAAGGGGGTAAAGTATGTTTCGATTACATTTAGTTTTATCAATTCAGATAAACTACCTTAGGACTAAACATTTTTTTATTTCAATGCTTTAATAAACTTAAACATTTGAAAAGACATTCAGTTAAAAAAACTGTATTGATTTATGCATAATTGACAAAACGGTATCTTGAAAGCAGCATATTTGACCCCAGCTTGTTAATGAAATAAAATATTGGATTATTCCTTGAACTCGGTATTTCAAAAGTGAGCTTGAATACATCTCTAATGCATCGCACATTTGATTCCATAATTGAATCGTGTAACTTCTTTTCAAATGTTTGTTTCCCCACAAATTAAATTCTATTAACATCTGCTCCAATCTATTTCCCGCTCAACAAGAAAATTAATGGAGAACGCCTGTGATGAATGACGTTTCGCCAATAATCTCATCACTCACAACTACTTAGCAACAGTTTTACTTTCATCTCTAGATAAGCCATCTTTCTAATCCTAATTATTTTTAAGTTTTACTAACGGCCAAATTGATAGAAGTAAAATTGTCATTCTCTTTGCGATTAATTTTTCCTGGTTGCATTGTATGACATTTTTTTTATTTATTTTAACTGATAAGATTTAATACGACCGTAAATACTAGATGAGGATGTAATGTTATGATAAATTTATATTATCTGACATGGTACAATGGCTGAATACCCATAAGCAGGAATTGTGGGGAATATTTATCTCTGAAACAGCGTTTTCCGGTTTCACGGAGTGCATCGGAATTAACCACTCCTTAGAGAAAAAAATCGGCACCGTTTTGAAAATTGTGGTTTGTTCAGATTTCGAACTTAAAAATCGGTTTGTTTTTCTTCCAGAAGAATCCAAATGCTTTTCTGGTTTGTTTCGAAACAAAATTTTGTTGAATTTATTTAGGTTGTAGAATTTTGGTTCGAAAATTTGCCCAAATATGCAATGAAGAACAATCATTGTTAAAATATTAAAACGTTACCTGTCTTCTTATCTTTAAACAATTTTTGCGATTTTTCTTAGTGATGAAACCCTCTTTCAAGTGAGTTAATTCAACAATTTCAAAGTTTGCACAAATTGCATGAAAACTTAGGAAAACAATCTTAGCTATCTCAAAAATCTGGAAATCGCATGATTTCCAATTTTCAATAATTTTTCAGAACTTTCAACTTTTGAAAGCATATCCATTGCAAAGATCTACAGGAAATATATAAAATTTAAACTAAGTTTCTACTACTTATCAGGCGTGGGGGAGGATAGCATCATATTTCCGCACGAAAAACGGCTATCCAGATAAATGAAATTAAAGTGGAATTCTGCATGTTCAGTCTAATTTTTAAAAAATTTAGAAATAAGTTTAAAAAACATTTTTAATTAAAATTCAGTTAAAACTATAAACTAACTATATTATAACTTTTTATATAAAAAAAATCCTGACAGTTCCATAAGTTATGTTTAAATTTCGAAAAAAAAGTATGTTTAAACTCTAAAAGTTAATCAATAATAACTTTTACTTCGCCATTTTATTCAACCCTTCACTTTTTATTAAGTTATTTGAATGTACCAAAATTCTTCTGTGTTTTTGCAATTAAAAATTGTTCTTTACACTTGCATGGCTTCATTCTTCCAATTTTTTCGGGAGATTTTGTACCACTAATTTTTATTTAGCATTTTATGATTAAAACAAGTCCAAACTTTTAATGTAAAATAATACTATTTAAAAATTGTGGTGAGAGATCTCCCGAAAAAATCGGGAGAGTTAGCAGTTATGCACTTGATAAAAAATCTTAAATTATGTACTGAAGTGGGAAGGCAAAAAAATGTCCTAAACAAAGTAAAAGACACTCAAGTTCGGTAAGACACTCAAGTCAATAAGTTCGGTGAATTTAAAAAAAAATGTTTATAGTTTGATAATTCTAAATTATACCTTACATAATATTGAAACAAATGCATGGGTACTTGTTGAATGAACATTGTTGTAAAAATACAATATTTATAATTAAAATTACTTCAAGGAGAAACTATTAATTTCCAATAATTTTAAATTAACAATTGCACAACAAAGTAACAATTAAGATTGTTATACTGCGACTTTAAAATTTGAGTTATTTGCTTGTATTGTTCACGGTGACTATAAATCTTACTTTCAATAATGTTAAGTGACGATGTTTTTTAAAAATTGGTCTTTTAAATTATCCCTTATATAATTCGAATAGCTTATTTGTGAGATACAATTAAAATACCATTAAATGCAGAGATGATTCCCCAAAAATTATTTTATTCAAAGTGATTATTTTTACGAAATATAAACTGACATACTGAAATTGACGCAAATCATAATGTTCTTAAAAAAAAAAAAATCCTTCCGTGATACACATAGAATACAATATAAAGGATTAAGAGATTTTTAATTTAATAGCTATTTCATATTATATCCTTACCGTTAGTGATACTACGATATTCAGGGCACACAATTTTCACCGAGATACTTGTAAATAAGAAATAAATAGCAATAAAACTGTAAATTAATTAATTCTTTAATAGTTCTTGATGCGATATTTTTGAACAACATAGTTTTTAAAGGACCCAGGAGCATGTTAATATATATAATAACTACTCCAAATTAATTCTTTTGTCGTTAATAATGCGATCACAATATTAAGCGTAGTTTTAAAAATATATTCATTTTTAAAAACTACGTCAAAAGTATGAGAACAAAAAAATATTTAAAAAATAAGCTCATGTTTATAAAGTATTGATCTGACGTTCAAAGTTGTATGGGCGAGTGCCAGCTTCGTGGGATATAACACTCGTTATGAACATATTTTGAAATTCGTAAAAATAGTTTTAAAACACTTTCAATAAAAAAATATTTTAAAAAAACTACGTCAAAAGTATGAGGACGAAAAATATTTGAAAAATAAGCCCATGTTTATAAAGTGTTAATCTGTCGTTCAAAACTCTATCGACGAGTGCCAACTTAATCTTCGTGGGATATAACACTCGTGTTACCGCTGGACATTCGGTAACCGACTGTTCTCGGGTAAAATGAGAATTTAATCCTTCATATCATGGCCACCACCCCCGCTTGCGCAGAAAGCATCACGTGATCTGTACCACCGACCAATCGGGCTCGCCGTTTCCCGAATCCTAGAAGAAGGCTGAAAAATATCGGACGGCGCCCCGGGGCCAGTAGTTTCTTGACGTCACTTTCAAACACCCCCGCAAAAAGGGAACAGCTGGAACTTACTACTGTCGTGTGGGAGTAACTGATAACTGAGGTAATATTCTTTTTTTGGTTTTGTTTTGATCCGGAAAAGGATAGCGCGCAATTTTTTGAAGAATAATTAATATTTGTCCGGATTTTTTCAGAGAAGGACGTTATTTTTCTCAGAAAAGATATGTATATATAAACTGTTTTGAATGGTTCAGGATTACTTTTTCGACGTACTGCTGTTTCTGTATTTATATATTATTTCTTCCATCGTTCTTTTTATTATTTTGTAAACGCCCCCCCCCCCCCAAGCTGGTTTGCATAATTATGAGAAAAGGGTATTTCACGCAATTGGGCAATCTGTTGCAAAAGTGTAAAAAGCTTTTTTTTTTTTTTTTTTTTTAAGGAGAAAAGCATATTATCCCACAAGTGGCAAATCGCAATTATTCTGAAATCTATTTTGTGCGCATAAGCAATATTTATTCACATCGCTAATAACATAATTACAAATGGAAAACTCTTACTAGATTAAAATAATAATAGTAAAAACAGTTCATTGCAAGATCTTTAAGATGGTTAAATTTAAGTGGGATTTTTTTTCTTACGCAAACATAAAAGTATATAGTAAATGCATAAACCATTCTTTACGAGAGATACATTAATTTAAAAAAATATTTATCGTTAATTAATACCGTATATAGTTAAATTACTAACACAAGGATAATTTTAAGAGAATTTATGTTTCGTGGAATTTTTTAAAAAATAAAACATGATTTTTAATTTAAACACTGTCATTCCTCAGAATGATAGTCTTTGGGGGAAATGTGGTAAAAAACTATTTAAATCAAACCAAAAGTTTTGAAATCAGTTTTTACCCCCATATGCTGCGGTAAATGATTATGATCCATCTGTAACTAACACATTTTAGGTTGTGGAAAACACTTTTAGGTATATTTGTTGTTATAGAAACAAATTACAAATCGTTATAGATAACTTGTTATAGAAATCCTTAAATATTTATAGTTCAACAAACTTTTTTTTTTAGATTTAGCAATTTTTTGAAGCGCAAATTGTGTGTTTTGAAAAATTGTAACGTACTACAAAAGTTTTATTTTATTGTTTTTTAAAATACATGTGTAATACTCTAGTTGATATGAATAGTAGGTTTTCAAATGTAACAACAATTTTGAAGCTTTAGGGAAATTCGTACAGTTTCATTATTTTATTTAATTAAAACATTTCCATAAAATAAATTATTTTATAATTTAGTAAGCTGTATTTAATAAGACGTCTGTTTGGTGTCATAGTTGTTTTAAGCAACTATGTTTGAGTTTTCATAACTCAACTCAAAAACGAGTACTTCAGCCATAAAATAAATTGAAATGTATATAGTAATAGAAAATTCATAAATTCATTTGTTTCGGTCGATTTTTAGAGGGAAAAATCATAGTTAGCAATTTTAACTACATAATATATTTCAACATCCTCGCAATAAGAATTGCAAACTTATCCTTGTGGGATTAATATACAACTGAAAGAATAGTTTTTACTTTTGATCTGGGAATACTGTGAACGATTAAAAAATGATAATAATCTATTTTCCAGGAAATCAAATGAGGAAAATGAATGCATATCGTTTTTCGCAGAAGAGATCCATAAAAATTATAATTATTTCAGAGAAAATGATTAATAAATATGGGAAAACTTCTGTCATTTTATGTGTAGAAGAATATAATATATATTTTAGTAAAAGAAACATTATTTTTTATTACATTGAAACATTGCATTATTTTAGTAAAAGAAACATTTTAACTGATATATTGTTTACTGCATGATACATGCAGTAAAAAATTCTTAAGTTAAAATTATTTTTCAATCATAAAAAAGTTTCAATAGCAAAGTAGATCAATGGTTATTTTTATTCTATAAATGTGAAGTGAAAAACTCTAAAGACACAAATTTTC
The DNA here is from genome assembly GCA_038373885.1 of Cheiracanthium punctorium. Lineage (NCBI taxonomy): Eukaryota > Metazoa > Arthropoda > Arachnida > Araneae > Cheiracanthiidae > Cheiracanthium > Cheiracanthium punctorium. The sequence continues at coordinate 394,039 of JAWZYV010017274.1, forward strand.
AAGGAAAATGTAAAAAATCTATTAATTGCATAAAAATACATTCTTGTGATTTATATTATTGTAGATTTAATGAGTCATACTTCGAAATAATGTTTTTTAACTACTTGATATAACATTTAAACTTCTTTCTATTGTTCTGCAGCTATACTCTAAAAAAATTCATTTCCTCCGTAGGTAAATTCAGAAAGTTCTAAAAATAATCCTTCACATATGTATATAGATTCTTAGTGGTTGAAATTTCCAAAATTATTTTCATTTTTGCTACATATGTGGAATGGAACATCATTTGTAATTGCAGACATCTTTACGTTACCATACCAAGTATAGATATAAAATATTGGGGGAATCCATGTATATTTATAGAAGCTAAAAGGGGGGGGGGAGGAAGAGATCAAAACCTTTAAAAATTGAGTTATCAATTGAGTTTTATCCTGTTAAAAATATGTTTTGTTTACATATTCTTTTAAAGTGTATCTCAAAGTGCTTGGTCGCTGTAGGTCATTACATTCTGAACGTACAGAATTCCTGAATACATATACAGTAAAGATATAAAATATTTACTTTGCGGAGTTTTATTCATTCACGCTGTATTCGCAACGGATTAATTTGTACTTTTCGCCGAACGAAGTGTCAACGAAGAACAATTTATATAATTCTAAACCGTCACTGATGAATCCAGCTACTTATTACACACTGCTTCAAACAAAACTTGTACAAAAACAAATATTATAAACAAAACTATCTGCCTTTGCAATGGAATCATACGGAGCTTCAATATTTGCGAACGTTAAATTTTGTAGGTTATGTTCATTTTCCGAGTTACAACTTTTATAAAATCATATAATGTACATTTAGCATCAAAACTATGTTAGCAGAGTTTAGTGATATGTTTCAGATTCCACAACTATAACATAGTTTCAACTTCTGATCTTATTTTACTTTTTTTAAGATTATAAACCACAACTTTAAATTTGAAAGCTTAATTACTTACAGAAAACAGTAGTGAAAAATTAAAAAAAGGCGTAAAAGTTAGCGGTTATTTATCAGGGGACCGGAATTTAATGTTTTATTTTATATGGAATTCAATTATATAATTTTTCAACAAGTTTTTAATTACGAGCAAGCTAAGCGTAATCATAGTATTTATAATGTTACATTTTGAAGAAATAATTTTATAAATATTTTTTTTTCAAAAAAGATGGCCGCCCACCCCTTTTTTTTACGTCTACATTTCTGGGAGGACGAATTTCAAGATTTCTTGAGATTAATTTCTAGATGTTAGTTTGTATGTTACAGTAATGATTTTATGGATATCACATTTTCCCCTTTGAAATACCGAAAAATAACGTTTCTCCCCCCTCCCTCCCCCGAATAAAGTATGAATTTCGGAAAATGCTGTCTGATGTAGCACCCTATGTTAAACTCATGCAGGTCAAATTTCTTATTATTAGCTTCAGCAGTTTGTGCTTGACGAAATACTGACACACTAAAAAACGGTATTTACCCCTCCCCTGTAATACATTCAATTAACTACATCCAACTTTAAATCGTTTTCTTTTTTACAACCTTTTAGATTTCACGAAAGGGCGCCGAACATATAAAAGAAAAAAATATTTATATATATATTAATGTGACGAAACCAACCATAAAGAAAAATCCTTTACTGTTTTCCCCACAGCACACCGTTATTTCCTCTAGTTGCCAAAACGTGTGATGACCTCTCGTGTCAAGTAAAGATTTTATAGTTAGAAGTCTGGAACCAAAGATAACAGTACATTTGTGCGGCATCGTTAAAGTTAATGGAAGTAGTGGTCTTACAAAATGAATTAATTCAGTGACGATTTGTAATAAGACTGCTTTTTTCTTCTGTACTATCTCATGTACGCACGCATCATCAATTGGCTGCATTGGTTGCAGGAAATAAAAGGCACATGCTTTCACAATAGGCTTTGTAACCTTACTTTATGATCAACCCTTGTATATTTAATACATACCATGTTTGATCGCATAATAGTCGCACTTTTTTGCCAATTTTTCCCGGTGAAAGTCTGTGCTACTATTATCAATACCTCCCAGATATAGAAAGCCTGACAACTAGTACGTCACCAAGCTTTCACGTCATCAGTAGCCCTTCAAGAATGACGTCATCACAACTTAACTCTGATAGAGTAAAACTAACTTAAAATTTCCTGTAAATTTACTCACTCATTACAACATTTTAATGATTTGAGAGAGGAAATTTAATTTTACGGCAAAGGGCAAGTTTTTAACGGTAACTAATTATGTAATGTAATAAGGAAATAGATTATAATGAATTGTTTTGTATCACCAAGGTATTTTTATTTTTAACTTAAGATATTTTCTAATATTTTAACAAAACCAGAAAATTTAAGTAGTTTTACTTTATGAAAATAAAACTGTGATGACGTGACTACTTGAAAACGTAGTGGTGACTAGAGATGAAACAGGCTCAGTCGAGCCCGGCTCGGGCTGTGTAATTCACAATTGGGCTCGGGCTCGTGAAAAATTTCACTTTTATTGAACATACTCCTTGAAACAGACATTAAAAAGTGATTCATGAGGAAAAAAGTACATGAAAAGCATTATATAAAGATTCATTAAAACATTTATGTAATACATGAAAAAAATAGCGGCATGGCCGCCTAGAAGGTGCGTGAAGCTCTTCAGGTATTTCAGAACGGCGGCTTATATTGCTTAGTTAGTCATGAGAGCGGACATTATTTCATAAACATAGATAAAAAGAATTAGAAAGTGCATTAAAAATTTGCAACTATATTTGTCTTTAATTTGCACAAACTTCAAAATTTATAGTATTCTATCAAAGAATTACTTCTTTGAATTTTATTTATCTTATCTGAAATTTCGGGCTCGGGCTCCGACTTAAATAATATTGCTCGGATTAAAAGTCTTCGGGCTCGGGCTTCAAAAAATGAGCCCGAACTCATCTCTAGTGGTGACGTCAAAGCTTCAGCTGTTATGCTTTCTATATGTAGGAGGTGTTGCTATTATGCGTTGATATCTACTACACAACATTTTGCACTCTAATATAATAAAATAATTAACTTGCCAAATGTTTCCAGTTTATCTGCCGTATATTAAATAATCTTTTCTTCAATTGTACACACACAAAAATGGCATTTCTTTTTACAGCAATATTTTTATGGAGATGAAAGTCAAATACCTGACTGTGACTTTTATACGGGGATAATATTTTGAAGATTTTCTGCTTCAAAGCGGGGGTGCGATTATTATGCGAAAGTGACTATTACGCGACTAAACACGGTATTTACTATAAATTAATGCTTCAGCTTTCAGGAATAAAAGTATACTAAAAGTACTGCATTTATTATTCGCTATATTCTAATTAATTCCGTCAAGTAATTTTAAAGTCAGATTTAAATTTAAGAAGAGTAAATGAACTTTAAGAGCTTAAATGTGGTACGACTTTGAAAATTGATATAAATAGAATAAGGCACTTATTTCCTTTTGAGATTACTTTAGTTTTATTATGGTGGTGTGCAAAAGAAAGGAAGAATAGAGAAAATCGGGGCTGTCTCGTCTCGTCTCGCAAAATTAAGGACTGCGATTTCGTTACCATTTTATACTAACTTATTATTGGGATTTTATTGAAAATTAATATTAATAATAACAATTACTTACATATAGCCACATTAGTAGATATATTAATAACTATATCAGCATATATCGGCATTTGAAGTAAAAGAAATTGAGATTTAATCCGTATATATAATGTCACACCGAAAATATAGTATTTATTTTTATTTACTAGCTGCGTGCCCATTCTTCGCACTGTAATAAACGAAAATTTTCCTAACATGAGTAATTTCAATTAATTCCAGTGATGTGGAATCTAAAATAAAAGCAAAATTTGTAAAGTTTGCGTCATGAGTATTAACCTGGCATCATTGCAATATAATGACTCAAAAAACTACGTCAGTGTCATTCGCGATCAGAAAAGTGAAAAGCTTAGTGGTTTGCAGAGAACTCCCGACTTTCAAAATGTGTTATTTCTACATCATGCTGTTCAAGTTGTAGCATTAAATACCTCAAACACTACATGAAATGGACAACCGTTTGTTTTAAAATAGCTGCGCACCCGCTCTTCATACGAGAAGTAGCGAATATTTTACTAAAATCATATCTGCATGAGGCAAAACAGATTTTTTTTTTTTAAGTTCAAGTAATCTCCTCTGTTGAAATTACTGCGGGATATATTAACACAAATTAGAATTACTTATCGTTCAGTTGGTTGTAAGATAACCCTTGAAAAATTATAAACAGAACACTTTTAGTCTTTATTAAATCTCTACTATTTACTTTAACGTCAATTTCAAGTCTCTAAAATATGTGTAATTTTTATATTAATGAAAACAAGATTATATTAACGATAATTATAATTATTTGCCTAATATTTCCAATAACATTACCGTGTGTGCATTTTGAGATTTCATTATAGTATCTCAGTTGGTTAATAGACGTCTTATTTTTTGTTTTATATTTTAAATTACTGAACAGTTAATTTGTTGACGACTATCCGTTTGTACTTTTCCACAATAATTTTTAGCGATAGTACTACAGTCATTATGGTCGCCCTGTTTACAGAAAAATTAAACCATAATCCCCCTAATGTATATCCAGTGTGGATTTTTAAAAAAAATGAAAAGACATCTAACAGGCGAAGGTAATTTTAGAATAGGAACCCAACTGCAAGATAAAATGATGGGGAGGAAAAAAAATTATAAAAGTTTTGCAAGCCGAAGGAAGGGAAAACATGATAATATAAACGAAAAGAGAAATAGTTTTTTAAAAAAATGCTTGCATTTCTTTCCGTCCGATATTAATATATAAGAATAAAAAATATCATTTTAATCTCTTTAAAATAGGCCAACAATAGAGATTTAACCGCCCCTAGAAAGTTGTTACCAGGGTGGGCGCTCCCCCCCCCCTACGCACGCCGCAACGCGCGGGAAAGTTTGAGGATAATATCGGTACAAGGATATTTCAACCAAGGATATTCAACCATATTTCAACCTACTCGGACTAAGCATCAATGCGAATGCAAGTTGCTCTACTTCTAATCTCTCTCTGATATACCCGAAACCCGATTATCACAGGAGCAAGAGGGGGCGGTAGTCCGGTGCCCCTGAAGAAAAAGGGGGCCCATATATCTTCCGATTATCTAAATTACAAATTCATATGTACTGAAATAGTAATTGTGGGGAAAAAACTGAATTTCCTCTATAATATAGGTATTACGTAATTGTCTATCACTAGATCAAGTTAGAGATATTTTTTTGGGGTGATAAATACGATTTGATTAAAGTACAAAAACTACAGTTAACTGAAATGCAATTTTCGAGTACAACAGCGGTCAAAACTGGTTAAAATGCTTAAAAAAGGGGGCTCAGTAAAGGGGCTTAATGCGTAAAAAAGAGGATAGTAAGGGGGGGCCCCAAATTTAATGCCCCGGGCCCCGTCTAAAGTGGTCAGATTTGAACATACCGTACCGCCTTTCCTATTTACTTATTATTTTTCTTTCAACTCTTCTCTGTGTTCTTTTTTTTCCGCCTCTTTCTTTATCCTCTCCTTTGTGTGTTTTGTATATCTCTCGTCTGTTCTAATTTTAAATGTTACGTGTTTGTGCGTATTGTAGAGTGCTGATAGTATACCAGGACCGAAAACGAAGGAGACGCAAGTTAAACGGTAGAGGCTTCAGGCAAATTGTCGCTTTTCAGATTGTATTTATGCGAGATGGAAAAAAATGCGAGAATTCTCGCGAGAAATCTCGCGCGAGACAAGACTGTCTCGTCCCGCAAAATATTTTCTTTCTCGTCTCGCGTCTCGTCTCGCAAAAAAAATGCCTGTCTCGTCTCGCGAGACAGTGCGAGAACGCGAGACAATGTGAGAATTCTCGCGTCTGGCGTCCATCCCTAATTATTAACCATCTTTTAGTGATAAATATGCCCTAAATAAGTTACTTTTAATCCTCTTATTGATAAAACTGTCATATGTAATGAGTTAGTTGGTTTTCATTTCTTACTACAATTCATTCAAATTTTTAATGTATAAAATATGCAGTTTATTATCTTACTTTTTCATAGTTCACATTTTGGAATTCTGTCGTCCTAAAAATTTAAAACCAATTTCTGCTATACATTGTGCAGTACACAGGCACATACAAAAGTAACTGTTATGAGAAAAATGTATTTAAAGTTTAGCACCTTCAGAATAGAGTCAGTTTTTCATATCGGCTACATTTTTGCTGTTCATTTCTCAGTGGGCTGAAGCATCAACGCACTTATGAATAATGCAAACGTAACTTATTTACCGACTCCGTATATGTTCGAATTGATCTCCAGAACACTATGTGACAGCAATAGCTCGAAAGCAGTGGCGTAGCCAGAAATTTTTCATGGGGGGTGGGGGTTACGACTACTGCAACTCGCATATGTATACGTGTGTGTGATAAAGGAGTGAAAAATATACATTTTGTATGGCAAATATTTCCTTATGGGTCATGGGGGGGGGCAAATTTTGACCCAAAAAGTTTAAATATTCGAAGATTATATTTAGCAAAATAACGTTTATTTTTTGAAAAAAAAATTATCATTCATGGCAATTTTCTTTAAAATTAATATATTCTCAATCCTATTACAGTGTTGAAAGCCATGAAATTTTTAATGAAAAAAATAAATAAAACTGCAATTAACTGAATGCTGACGATGATTATTTAAACAAATCCATGACATTTATTTTAGTTTTTTTGAAAAACTTCCTAAAAATAGCTCACACGGGGGAAAAAATGCCCTATGAACTCAAGTTGTTGAAAGATTTCGTCATGTGATCGACTAATTTCAAGATTCAAAATCGAAAATTTTAACACAAATTACTTTTATTAGGACGGCAGTAATGCCTAAGTTTTCTTACAAGTGTGAAATAAATAAACTAAACGAATTAAAATGAAAAGAGGGATAATTTGAAAACGCGTCCCTTGAATGTATTAAATATTGAGTGAACTAACTGCATCACTTCTTAGGAAATCAAGGTTGGACTGTAACTTGATATTTGGGGTAACACAATGAAGTGCATGCAGTAACATTGACTAGATGTTATTCAGTGATACAGATAAACATCGGAAATAAAACATGCGTTTCCTCTGGTAGCTGCCGGTCAACTTGAGAACCCAAAGAGACGATTTAAAAGAAAGGGTCAAGGGCTCTTGTGTAGTGTGACGTCACAAAACTTTTAAATTTTCTCGCTCTCGAAGCACTGTGGGGGGGAAAAAAATCCGCAATGAATTCTATCTGCAGCATCAGAGACTTCGGCGAGATTTAAATCATGAAAGGAGGTTTTTATTTTTTGGTGGTTTAAATTTCAACTTTTCCGTTTGAAACCTAAACCCTCTATGTCTGCCATTAATTTTTCACTGCTTGGCATTAACTCGAATTAGCCAGAGTTAAATTGTTAGTGCTAATAAATAGTATCACAGATGGCAGCTTTTTTGTTTTTATTAGCCACCACTACGTTTTATTTAGAAATTAATTTTAATTAATATAGAAGAAAACTCTATGAAAATTGTGGTGAATAATTTTCCGAAAACAACACATAAGTTGGCAGCTATGTAGTGCTATTAGCCATTTCTATGGGATATTTTTTAAAGTTAATAAAAAACGTTAAAAAGTTAATACTTTTTTAAAAGTTAAATCATACAATTTATCACTGATAGTTTCAGTATTTATGACCTTTAGCTTTTTCTTTTTAATTTGTGAATCCCTAAGATACAAAAGAAAAAGGGGGGCTTGCAAATGTATATATGCTGATATTTGAAAAAGAAATTAAAACTTTCGCTGCATTTTGTTTTGTAATATTGTGCCAGTGTTAATTTTATGTAATAAGCATTTAAAGGGCGTCTCATTTTTAAAACTAGCTGCGTATCCGTTCTTCGCATAGAATGAATATTTTTTTTACTAATGTTGTTGAAATTAATTCATCGTTATATGTAATCTGAAGAACTGCCAAATTTTTTGGCTCGCGACATAAACTTTGTCTTACAGATACTAATTTGAGTTTACATGCGGAGAAATTACAAAATAATAGCTCAAACACTCAACATTACTTCCTATCAAAAATGAAGAATTAATAAAGATGTGTTTTGTAAACAAATCTGATAGCTTTTAAAAAATATCTTATTTCTACAGAATAAAATTTTGTGTTTAGTTAAAACTTCTCTTAAGAAGTACATTGGTGCCATATCTTTTGACCTCATATCTCAAAACCCAATCCCTGTAGTACCAAACTGGAAGTAGTTATACAATTCAATCTTAAATATTAATTTTATTTATTTTTTCTTTCTACTACTCCCTGTAGACCATAAAAATATAGGAAATATTTTGTGCATCCGTGTATATTAGTGCTATGTTTATCACTCTCAATGGCGAGTGTACAGTACTACACTTCAATAATAATTATTAATTTTCTTTGACACTACTACTGAAGGCAATAGACTTGGAAAGATCGGATATATTTTGTGTGCCCCCCTGCATATTAATGCTATTTTTACAAATTTCAATGAAGATTACGTAGTTAAACACTTTAGTAAGAAATATTAATTTTGTTCTGGACTACTACTATCATCAATAGACTAGAAAAGATCGGAAATATTTTTTGTGGCCCCGTTTATTAATGCTACGCTTAACCATTTTCAATGTAGAGTATGCAGTTGTACACTTCAATAACAAATATTAATTTTGTTTGGTCTTATTACTACCGCAAATAGATCGGAAAAGATCGGGGATATTTTGTATATGCCTGTATATCGGTAACTAATTTCAAAATTTAAATTAGCCCCACGACATATCTGAAATTTTATCATTTTATGAGACACAGCGCGTGCTATCGGACGGTTTGGTTCTGACTAAGGCGGTTGGCGAAAAATCTTATTTTGAGGTTACACGTCTACATAGCCAGCCAGCTATAAACTGTTCTTACTCTGCAATTTTATTAAGATATTACCATTTTTAACATCCCTCAATATTAGGTTAATACTTTACAAATGTTAATAAACTAATATTTACTACAATAAATAGTAAATGTTAATTTACATACAAATAAATAAAATAAATAAATAATTTTGAAATTGAATATTCACTAATTAATTCGTATAAAACATAAACAAATCCCTTTTCAAAAACTTAGTCTGCTTGATATAACATTCTAAGTATATCCAGTATACCAATATACACTACACGGGTGCAATGTTTGTATATCAAAAATTATAGCTAATTAAATGCCAATTTAGTTAAAACATTCATCTTCATATGTATACGGTATCGGTATTAAATAGTTTTCTCTTCAAAGATTTACTTTATATTATAAATATTTCAAATAGACCCCTTATGATGCTACATTGGAATTTTATTTAATATACTTGTCGTCAATCTTGCACAAATATGGGTTAATAATGTGCAAAATTCGATGAAAGTGCAGACATCCTTGCGCAGAAAAATGCTTTGTTGAATTTAAGAAAATCTTGCTGATTTAACAAAATTTTGGTTGGCGCTACTTCAATCGAATAATTTTGTAGGTTTAAAAAAATTTGTTAAATTAACAACATATTGCTTTGAATTAATAGAAATTTTGTTGATTCAACAAAACATTTCAGTGTCTAATTTTTCATAATCTTCCACTGGAGCTCTCTATTAATGTTGTTCTGTTGCTGAGGTATTTTTAAAAAAAATAATAATTTAACGAAATTTTAGACTACACTAAATTAAATTCTGTTTCCATTTTATTAAAAGCCATGCATTGCCTATTTTATTTATGAATTTGATTGTTGTAGTTCTAATAATTTTGAAGTTAAATCCATGTTCATTATGAATCAACAGAAAAATAAAAATTCATATTCTGTATTGTAACAAATAAATAATAGAAATAAAGTAGCAAAAAATTTACTTATTTCAATATTGTATATAAATTTGTATGAATTAAACTACTTATAAAGTTACATTAGAAAATCGTTCAAACAAAAAGAAAAATACTTGATTGGGTAAAGAATATCGATTATCTTTGTCAAAAACCAACACTTAGAAAAGAAAACCGTTAATGTTAACTTCAGCTGTCAATACAACTGAAATAAAGTTCCATAAATAGCTTCAAGTGGTAGAGACAAACTTTTGTTTGGTTAAACTGAAAGCGGAACCCGGCACGGTAAAAGTACGATATTCAATTTTATTGGACACCTCATTTCATGCAAGAAACGGCGATTGACAAATGATTCTGTGTCAGGCGAGTTTTGAACGAAAGTGGCATGTGTCAATTTTTAAATGTTAGATCCGATTTAGAGATTAATCAAAATACTTTTAAAATGTATCGGATATGCACATAAGGTCAGGGTCATCTGTGAAATATGTGCTAAGTGAGATTTTGATGTGTTTACATGTTTTGAGGTATTCCGAATTCATTTATGCTAATTTTAGGTTTATGTTTGTATGTGTGTGAGTGAATACGATAACTCCTAAACGGTTCATTCCATTACAATGAAATTCAGTATGTATATTATACAGACCACCCCCGCACAACCGATATTGATTTTAGTGTGTATAAGACTTATATAAATATATATATTTTTTTTTACAGGGATACGAAAAGAAATTCTTATACATTAAGGCCTACGGTCAAAAATTCTTGAATGTGCGCTAGCGTCTAAACGGTGCATTCGATTGAGTGAAAACTGCGTATTTATATAATAGGTGGCAGTCACAACACATGCATAGATTTTGGTGTGTATAGAATGGATAGTTTTTTTAATAGGCCTACAGAAAATTAATTCTTTTACAATATTATCTGTAGACGCAAAATATTTAAAGCGCGTTATTGTTTGGTGTGTTAAGGACTTAGTTTTGAAAGAGTTACAAAACAATACATTGCAGCCTATAGACTCAAATTATTTGAAATGCACTAGTCTGAACACTGTACTCAAGTGAGTTGAATCAAATTTCAGAGCTACAAACTCTCCCGTTCTTTACGAGAAATTTTTCACCACAATTTTTAAAGTTTCATTTTAAATTCAATTGTTGGCCTTATTTTAAGTATAAGCTGCTAATTAAAAATCAGTGGTGGGAAATCTCCCTAAATAATGGGAGAGTTGGCAGCTCTGTTTAATAAACGCTTGGCAAACATCAAGAGTTTAGAAAATCGAAAGGAGTCACTCCAGATTTTTTTCTTGGTGTTTTTTTCTTTGTGGTTTGTTTGTTTTAGAGAACTTAGTTTTATTGTATTAAGACATAATTATATTTCCCATATCTATTAAGATACACGATTTGACAAATTGATTTGGGCTAAATAAAGCTTGTTATATGTTGTTGTTAGCGCATCACTCTCCACGATCATGGGTCCAGATTCGACACCCCATCTTGGACATTTGTTAAATCGCACTTCTTAGAGGGAAAAAGTGACCCACTTATAGGGTCCCCCCATAATAAAGTGGCCAGTTGTTCCGGCCTAGTAGTGGCCTGTGCTTGAATGGCAAAAATTACCGTTATCAAATAGTACAGCCAGCTCCGAATATAGTAAACTTTCGGCTATAGTGGAAGCAAATGATTAGTCCCGATTCACACGCATTAGAAATGTGCATAGCATTTTTTGGTTTTAGTGAACTTCGAAATTGAATTTATGATGCTGATGCTGAATCGAGGATGGAAATTGCATAAATGCTGGAAAAAGAATGAGGAAAAAAAACATTAAAGATGTCTACACTAAGCAGCAACGCCCAACAGACTATTTTCATTTTTAATTGAAAGTAATGAAAATATATATGTTTAACGAATGTACAGCTGCGGAAAAAAAAAGTCCCACTTCCTCTTTATTTCGTCGTCGTTCGTCGTACAGCAAAGTTATATATACCATTCGTTTGCAAATAACGCGTACTTTAATTTACTACGAATTTCATTTGCATAAGGGGCCGTCTTTATATTAAATTCTGCATCAACTTCGTTTTTCTCAATGTCAACCCCATGTTTTGACTTTATTAAACGAAAGAAAACCTTCAAATTACCCTAAATATAAATTTTCACCAATTTTCTACAATTATTTCCGGAGATATTGCGAATTGATTTTTGCGCGTTTTTAAGGGACTTTCTGCAAATTGATAAACGCTATTTGTAGGTTCCGAACTTTTCGCCTTTCATTAATTTCGCACGCGAGAATTAAAAGAAATTAATATTATTTTCAAGGAAAATATTTTTCCCATCTCTCAAAGTTTTTTTGTACTGAGAATATTTAGTCTGTGGTCCAAATGACACGTGAGTTCATAACTTCCTTGGTTCGTACACATGATTTAAGGGAAAAATGCAAAATGACTGCTCACGATTTTGAAAATCTTTGTAATTTTGAAATTGTTATTGAGTATTTCCGTTGATGGTTCTTTTAGACAGGTGAAATGTTGGCAGGAGTTAGAGGCCTCAGCTCTTCTGACTACAAGCTTGAATATTACTCAGCTGTGGTCGAACTTGAAGAATGATTTCCTGATAGAAAATTTATTTGTTTGAATTTCATGTAAAAAACGCAATTACTTTTTTGCCGACCCAATATTATCACTGTGTTTGTTATTTCACTTTCTTCATTTAATACTATCGTCTGTAATGTGCAATATTCTTAAGACTGTTGGCGGTATTTTAATTTATAGTTAGATGAAATTTTTTTTACAGAGAAACGCGATTTTGAATGTTTCATAAGGTATGGGGAATTCCAGACCTAATGTTTCCGATATTAAAAAAGGTCACATTCATGCCTGGAAAGTTGAGGATGTTAGTTTTTCAGAAATAGGACGTTGTATTAGAAGACATACATCTACTGCATCTAATTCTATAGCTAGAAAATATTTTATTTGGGGGAATATGGTAGCGGACGCAACAATACACGCTTTATGGAATTCCCATCAAACTATAAAAACCTCTAAATTATTTGCTTCAAAATTTGATATTTTTAATACTGGTATCTTTTACTGTGTTTTTGCACAAAATAAATCTAATTTACATTTATTTTATGCAATTTTCAAAAAATTTTCAAATAAATTTATATATGGTCCCTTAACTCATGAAAATAACACATTTTATTTAATATAAATTATACTACTGAACGTAAAAATTTGAAATTTTGCACAGCCATGTAATATTAATTTCTGCATCTATTTCCATCGAAATTTGGCTAGGTCGCTATTCATAATTTTTTTGAATATTAATTTAATAATTCATAATTCATATTAATAATTTATTAAAAATTAAAATAACATTAAATTATGTTTGGGTCGTTTGGTTCTAATAGCACGAATAAAAATCAGCTTCTTACTACCAATATTATGAGATATGAATTGAAGTATGTAAAAATATTTTAACATCGGGGAGGGGGATTTTGGGTGCTCATAACTCACTCATTTTCTGTCCAAATTTATTGAAAATTGGTGTCCGGGGTTAAAATGAGCTAAATTTTTGAAATATGAAGTGAAATCTAGGGGTTGCTATTGAGAAAAAAAAAGTTGGTGCGAAATTTAATATGTAGATGGCCCCTTGTGCAATTTTTATGCATAGCATATTAAAGTGTGCGTCAATCGTAAACGATTGGTATCTGTAACTTTGCTGTTCGACGAACGACGGCCGAAAAATGTACAAGTGGGACTTTTTTTTTCCGCAGCTGTACATTATTTCAGAAAATGCGATTAATTATATTTCACTTAATAGATATTTTGTCCGATTATGTTTCATTTATTTAATAAAAATTCAGTACGGGTATAAAATACTATTTTTTAGTTTAATTGCTTTTCTGTTCACCATGGGGGCACTTCGGTTCTAGTGGATTTCAGATATAGTGGACAAAATTTGATGCTCCCCAGAGGTTCACCTGCATAAAAAGATGTCATTAATAGATACCTATCCAAAAATTTTTATTAGTGAGCAGGTTTAAACAAGTTATTTCAATTTTGATTGTAAAGTCAGCTAGTAGGTAAAGATTTTATTAACATTATATGAGAATATAATAAACATATACGAATGCTTTTTAAAAAAAAGAAACTGAGTGGGCACAATATTAGTCTACCTTTTCTAACTCTGGGATGGATTCAAAGGTGTGGAAGCAAGCAATATGGAGACCCCCCTCTCCACCTTCGAGCACCTAAACTTCTCTTGAACTTTAAAGTGTGTCAAGTTGTTAGGGAGTTTAATAATCACCATTGAACCCATGCCAAATTGCTGTGGCCCAGCGGAACATTTAAAAAAAAAAAACAAAAACAACTCTGGTCTGGTCACAGAAGGCGAGTCTTCTCCACTGCATTTTTTCAGCGGTGAGAATGATCACGCTAAGCTTAAGTTCAAGATTAAAAGTCGATGCAAAGTAAAATAATAATCTGTCTCTCATAAAATACTTAGCCACACTCAATCCCTTCCCTATTGAAAATGTCTGAGCTGTCTCTAAATTCATGAAAGGACAATTGTTCGCACCATAAACCACACGCACGAAATGCTTGGAGGAAATTAGATAGTAGACCTAAGAAATAAAAATGAGTGAAACAGCGATTAAACTATAAAATGCGTCGCACGCAATGCACACGCTTCATCACTTTTAACTTGTTTCACGGCAGAGACAAAGAAAAAGACCCAAAAAGAAGCGGCGTAATGGTTACGTTATGTTAGTGTGACCTTTTCACGTCCATTAAACTAATAAATTTTCCACAGCTTCATTATGATCTAAATGCAATTACTTTAGAGGTTATTTTTTTATGACTTATACCATTTTCTCCGTGAAGCGAAATCCTCAAAGTCTTGGCTGTTGGAGAGGCTCTTGCCATGGAAACTGGACCCCCAGCGTAAACATTGATGGTATCGATTTTTGTTTTCTTGTTGCTTATTGCCTTGAATAGTCTCGCATTCATGATTGCAATCAATGCGATCGGGACGTTTTTCGGCGGATATTTTTACCACCAGCAGCAACCGACGCCCCTGGAACAGTGGATCTTTTCTGATACTTGCTATTGTGCGTGCGGCACAGCCTCTGTGTTTCTTCTCTTGCCCGCCATCTTTGTTGATTTAGAATAAACTTGTCAGAGTTCGTGAGTATCCTTTTGTTATTTCTATCATCATTATCTTGCGATACCTCTTTCATTTGCGGCTGGATCATTATTTTAAGGCATAACCCTAGGACCACTGTCTTCACGTAGTATTTTTCACAGCTGCCAACTTTTACGGGTTTTTCCAGGAGATTCACGGCCACTAATTTTTCTTAAAAATTTAATACATAGTAATATTCAAAGATTTAGTGTAAGAAAACTGTTTGACAATTGTGGTAAAAAATCTTAAAATAAAAACAATAATGAAAGTTGATAGTGATGTGTTATCGAATTATAATTACCTTTATTAATTACCTTTAATATCTTTGGAGTTCAAACTCAATTCCTAATTCTTTTCTAAGAAAGAGTGCGTTTACATACTTTCAACTTTTCATTTCATAAGTATTTGGGATTTTTTGAGTCAATATTGAATTATGTTCTCAGTGAACTCAGTTGTTTTCAGTTTTCAAAGTCTAATTTGTATGAAAAAATTCAAATGTTTTTATTGTAATCTTAAAACCAATTAAGATTGGTTTTAAGATCTTGTAACCAATGTTTCTTTTCTTTCTTTCTTTTTTTGAGAGGAATTTATGAGAATAACGTTTTTATCCTGTACCCCATCCCACGGGTTACAAATTTTGAAGTTATTTTCCCGTACCTGGTACCTAGGTTTAAAATCCTTTTCATGCATGCTTTATTTCGTTTTAGCTAGGCGAAATAGTGACATACACGGAAACGATATTGCTTTCCATTCCTCCTAATAGTATGTATATTGTAAAATCATCTTTTAAAACTACTACTTAGGCTACTTGGAAATTTCGTAAAGTAAGTAAACTTTGTAAGCTTCAAAAGTAAATTTTGTAACCGGTCACAAGAAAAGTATAAATTATTTTACAATTTCACTAATTTGCATATGTTGAGTTTAAATTAAAGAGAAAAGGTAAAATTTATTTAGAATATTGTTGAATACTGAGTAGCTTAGAATAATTTGTTTTACTTTTTTTTTTTTTTTTTTGTCTTGTGTTGTTTTAATATTTAGAGACTGGTTTTATGAAATGTGAATAAATAAAAAGAAATAATTATGCACCAGTTAATTAGAACATTTAATGTTTTCTCTCTGGAAAATTAAACTTAAGTTTTTGTGGATTGCTTTAAGTTAAAAGCAGCTTTAATAAAAAGTTCAGAGTTTCACCGCATTAGTAATAAATGCTTTTAAGCAATATACATTAAATCAAATTTCAGGTGAATAAATATTAAATAAAATATTGGACTTTGCGCATATCTCTCACCTCATTATTGCAAATCATTTTCTCCCCCTCCATAACGAAGTTCCTCGTTTAGTATTAAGTATAGGGGGTGGATGCGAGACGAGACAGAAATTTTCAGATTTTATGCGAGATGAGAGAAGAGATTAACAGATTTTATGCAAGACGAGGCACATTTACAGAATTTATACCAGACGAGACAGATTTTTATCATTAGGGACTTTACGAGAAGAGGCAAAGCTTTGTAACTGATTTGCGAGACGAGACAGGCCTATTTTCCTACTCTAGAGCATACCTATATTAATATTTCCTACTAGCTTGTACATCAGTAGTTTGCTCATGAAAGTTTATAGTTTGCAATATGTTCAGAAGTGCACACAATAATCAAACTCAGTAGTATCTTTCGTGCAGTTAAATATATATGGAAATTAACTTTTTGATTGAAGCCTCGAATTTTTTTTCCCTCTCAAGAGTTAAAGAATAATTTATTTCTTGTGTGTTGCAATTCGTATCTGTGTATTGTTTGAGAAGTTTTGCATGAAGTGTATTAGATCATACAAAGAAGCAAGTAGAAGCGCCATTTTTTAAAGTGGTTTTCAGCAGTCCATATCTTTTCTTGAAGAAGCACTTAAGAAACGAGAATCTGCGCATCTGGACTTAAAACGTTTCGTTTTACACGTTTTTTCTCAGATTTTCTCTCCAGTTACATTTTCTTCGGCGTTTCTTCTTTCTCCTAAACGCTTTTGCAGAGAGCTAATTACTCTACCCTCCCATCTAAGAAAACGAAAAAGCTATTACACATTCTACAAGAAAGTAGTCCCAGCTTTTGACAAAATTCGTTAAGTTTTCTGCCACCATAAAAAAAAATATTAACAACAACAAGAAAACGTAACACAACTCCCGATAGATGTCAAGTTGAGACGCACTGCAGAACACGGTTGTAATCATATAATTAATTTATTGAGCTGCGCGGTCTTCCCATAATGCCGCATTGTGCCCTCCGCTCCAGATAGTGCGTGGACATTAGTACGATGGCTGGTGACGTCACGTCGTGTGACGTCTCGAGAGGGCCCCATAGACAAAGAACCTGTGGTGTTCGGACCTCTCACTTCCGTATGAACCCACTTTAGGGCTTGATTAATGAAAGAATAAAAGAGAGTCCCTTTAGATTTTGCCATCAAAGTCACCGCGCACCAAGTGGGAGATGGTGCCGATAAAAAAGACTTAGAGATGGAATTGTTTCAGCTGGTCACTTGAAGCTAATTGCCTCGGCTAATGAAACGCTGTCGGCGACGACGCTGCAAAATTGAATTTTACTTTATTTTATTTATTTATTTTTTAAAAAAGATGGATGGAGTTTGCTCCATTATGCAAATGTTCTAATTAAATCCGATCAGTAATAAATTATCGATTGTTTTAAGTATTCAGGAGCTGTCTGGGCTATCGGTCGTTACTCAAATTAATGAGCAAGACGCGGTTTTACATGAGCTCTGGGTTAATCAGAGGGGAGAAAAAACACAGAGCATCGTATAACGTCCAAGATTCATTCTGTTTAATAAGACATTTTACATTGCACGTAAGCCTTCGCACTAACGAGGAGAAAAATCATGGTGGAAGTCGTAAATCAAGTTTGTTTCATCACCTCGAAGTCAATTTATCGTAAAGGAAATATTATGAGTATAAGATTGTGGTAATTGTTACTAGGTTTTTGTTTTTAACTAGCAAAACTAATTCTTGTTTGTGCAAAACTATCCATTCGAAAATAGACCAATCGTCTGTTGATGAATTGCTTTAGTTTTAAGGGAAAAAAAAACAGTTTTTTGGCGCTCGTAGAAATAGCGGAATCATTAACTTAAGAATTAAAAAACCCTGTAGAGCTTGAGCCATTCAAAATCTTCAACAATACTGAAAACTTGACGCATGTGAACAGGGGTATAAGACTTTAATTCTTAAATCTACAGTATGAGCAATGAGGCAAAAATTTATTACAGCTATTGTGATACTTTGTTATGCAAAGCCACCATCAAAGACCTTGAAATTTTCTTTAGAGAAAGTCAGTAATACTATTTTGTTTATTGAACGAAACTAACGATTTCGATAGGATTTCATCCCCACCCCCTACCAAGCACGTAACTCTCAACCAATCAAGTGTAGAATTAACCTAGGTGGATGCCCAATCCTTCAACCTGATTGGTCCAAAATGCGTATTCCCCCTCGACAAGTGACTGGAAATCCCCTCGTACCCATATTTGCCATTTGTTCCCCCATAAGATTTCCCCATGATTTTCAAAGTGTTGAATTTCAAATTTTTTTTAATTCGAAAACACAATTTCTACTTATAAGAAAATGAATATTTCTTTTTACCCTTATTCAATTAATTTCACATGCGTTTAGTATAAGTTCAGTATAAGTATTTGAAAAATTGAACGATAACCAAATACATCTGAATGAGAAGAACAGTATAAAATTTCTTGATCTGCTCAATCATGGTGAGCAGAGCGGCATGATTTTCAGAATTATGATACTTTCCCGTCGTATTAAAAGGCAATAAATCGAGGAGTACACAAACTTTATAAATATCAACTGAACTATAGTTTCTGCTTCGAGTTACGTTTTGAAATCGTAAATCTCCTTATATAAATATTTTCATGACTGGGCGAAAGCAATTTTAATCTTTATCCGGTTGTAGCAGGTTAGGTTCCGGAAACAATTGCTGAAAATCTTGACCTTGCTTGGAGATCTGACGTTAACCGAAAGAGTGCGCGTATGACACTATTGAATAGGAAATACAAGAAATAAAAGAACAAATTACACTTAATGCGAACAAATCCTCTCCTTCCTGTAATGATGTTTTTACACGCACTGCGCGATCTTCCAATATATTTTCTAGTAAAAATAGCTTGGGAATTAGAATAAGTCTTATTGGTGAAGATGGTGGTCAATCACTCTTGCATAAACTTAACACATGAAAATATGTCATGCCAAACCCATCTATTATAAAATGCATTCCAGTGTAGTTGCCTTTATTTGCATGTGCATGATTGAACTGAATATTTGAAGATGTTCCTGAGAAATTAAAATCTCAAAATTGCGACGGTAAAAATGCACTCACAAACAGAGCAAAATTCAATGTAAGGCCTCATGTTCTAAGTTATCAAATTCCAATGAAGTGGGAAATGTTCCTCTATGAACTATACACTACTTGTCCCATTTCCCTGTCTGTTTGGAACTTTTTGTAGAAGGATGGAAAGTAGCAAAGCGTGTCCTGTACTATTTTCTACGTATGTAATTTTCTATGTATATTTCTTCTTTTTTAATTTTGATAATCATGATTAATTTAGTATATTAAGGATAAATTTGATTTTGATTGAGTGGTCTATTAGAGTGAATTGCAACTTGGATCTCATTCTCCATTTAAAAAAAAAAAAAAAAAAACTTCTTCTGCTATATCAAACTAAAAATTACTTACACTGATAGATCTGCGTTGGATGCTGTTAGAAGTAAAACTGGAGTAGAAGTAAATGCATTTTAAATGCTTTAACCTAAATGACGCTGTTGGAAATAATCGCAGTAACTTATGCAGAAGTGGCTGTTATTTCTGTGGTTCCTGATAAAACTGAACAAGAAAGATAAATCATACCAAACGCATCGATTATAAAACACTTTCCAACACAAGTCTTTCTTGAGCTAAATTTGGCAATGTGTCTTCGTCGAACTTAACGAGGTTTTAGAGATAACCTCGGAACAGATGTATATCACTGATAAAATAATTTTTTGAGACTCTGTAAAAGAGCTTTATTCTTTTTATTCTTTAAAGAGTAAGCAGGTATGTATGACACTTTAATCCATTTCAAGCCTAGTTTAATATATAATGTCGCTAAACTGCATATATAGACAGTAATGTTTTGAAATTCTTTTGAATGGTCCTCTAGGAGAATTATAAATGATACAGACACTAATTTTGATGAAGAGCTTTATCTTGTAATCGGTAACGTACATAGATTTTGTTTCGTTTGGAATAGCCGAATATCTCTAAAGTACACTTTAAAGAATGACTGTTCATATTGGAATTATTTGGGGCTCTCCTGTCGAAGAATTATAAATGCTACATGCACCGCTTTCAATAGGGTACGTGATACTGTACATAGGAATGACATTCATAAATTTCGTAGCAATCGATGGATGTTTACAGCAGTTAGAGCACGGGCGGGCAGACAAATCGAAATCATAAACGCTTTACAGCCTTGTTGAAAAGTGTTGAAAACGAGATAAACAAAATATGCAACTTACTCTAAACTCCTTCGTTTAAAAATAGCAGCAAAACAACTGTAGGGTAGGTTCATAGTTATTGTGGCGTAGTTGTATATAAGCAGCTTTTTAAAATAACCTGACTACATACATGTTGAGTTTTAACTTAACGACAATCTTGGCTTCCTATATTGATTTTCTTCTTACTGTTAAGATAATTAAGGCTAATTTAAGCTTTATACAAACGAATTTTCAAGGGCTTTGGATTCGTAATAAAAACTCCCATACGTCCTTATCAAGTAGTCCTTATATACGTCCTTATCAATTTTCCGTTTTAGAAATCAGCCATTTCAGTTTGACAATTTTCAAAAGAATTTTCATTGCTTTAAACTCGCGGCCGCTTCATTGTACAGGCTTTGTGGGCAGACGAGGAGACAATATCCATGTCTACCCTGAATTTAGTGATGTTGCTGTAAGCCTCTAAAAATGTTCCTTTTGTGCGTGAATCAACACTCTGAGATGTCCGACATAAGCTGATGTCTAATTAGCCAAGGTCTAAGAAACTATAACGTAACGTAGGATACATTTTGAAGCCCCTGGGGTAAAAACCCTTATCTCCGGTAAATAGTAAGTGGAAATCAAAATTGTCACTTCATAGATATCATTACTGTTGGACTGTAATGTGCGATAGGTAAGTGCATTAAAAGAGTAGGAAAATGAAATAGGACAGAAGGGAATGGGAAGAAGAAACAACTTTGATTCGCACAAAAAACTTGGGGAAACGAGTGCAGGACGGAAAACAAATACCAATTATGAATTACATGAGGAAAATGAGTAATTGCACGGGGTCTTTTGGAATCCATACATTCTCGTGCCTTCATCAAAAGATTGAAGAGCGATTCATTGGGAATCGCATAGATTTTCTAAAATAGATCGTCTTAAAAGCTTTTTTTTAAGGGCTCTGCTAAAATAGGAATCTAAAAAACTATAATGAATACTTTTTGACAGTAATGAACGCAATGTTTTTTCTAATGTGGTTTTGAAAGGCATCGCACAGTTGTCCTGTAGAAGCACACAACGAATGCCGAGTCCACTAACATATTGTAGATTGAGTGAGCAACATTTTAAATCGGAGTGTCATAAAGAATGATTGCTAAAAACATTACTACGGTTTTCCTGATTTTCATTTGAACAGAAATATTTTATGAGTAGTTTCCGCCAAATATTTCCTGAAATAGCAAATACAGTCATAAACATATCTTTTCAATCTGCCTTCCGGCTCAATCAGCTGCGAAACATTGTTCAAGTAAGATTATCTGGCCATTACTGTGTATTTTCGCTGCTATTTACATAAAACTTCACCCCCGAAAGCCATCAATTATACCACCGTTAGATTACTTATTAATCCGTTTTCTTTTAAAAACTCGCCGTTTCGTTGCATTCAATGTCAACTAATATTGCGTGGTGTTACGTCACGACGAAGGACAAGAAGGTTCGCGGAACTGGAACGCGCGAAAGTGATGTCACTTACGACCCACTTTGTGACGTTTGGCGTGTGCCGCTCCTTCAGTCCGGTAGCAATATGCGGCAAACCATCACAATTATTGCATAACGGTAGGTAAAAAGGGAGAAAAGAAAAACAGAGTTGCAAGTAATATCAAACGAGGCTTTTTCTGCCCGAGATGCTGCTCGTGGGTGTGGATTTTTGTGGTCTTGTTACTGAATATGTCAGCAACAATTGTTAAAGTAGGAGGGAAACAATGAGGTGAGGACACTTGTTGCACTTTGGTGGGAATAGTTATGAATCCCCCCCCCCGTCTCGTCTAATATGACTGCAATAAAAATTTTGTAATTGGAGGAAATCTGAAATGGTGAAAAACTTAAAATACATAACTATTTGTTGCAGGCACCAACATAAGATTAGTGGTGCAATTGAATCAGTAATTTCAAAAATCGTATCAGTCGTAGATTTCTCATTATTTCGTTTAGCTTGCATTGAATATTTTAATATTCAACAAGTCTTAAAAATCTACACTTTTTTTTAAAAAATTAATATAAAACGAAACTATTTAAGTTGTGGTGCGCTAGCTATCTTCCGAGAAAGGGGGGAAAAAAAAGTAAAACTTGGTAGCTATGCATTATGCTATAGGGGGCGGGGGTGTATTTGCAAGACTCTCATCTATTAATTTCAGTTTAACTCGTCAACAGAAGAGAAAAATATTCTGAATACTGGCTCCGTCCGGAAGCTGCTGTAATGACCAACATAAAATCACTTCTTTGCTAACTTCTCCAGTCGCCAATGGAGTTGAAATTTCGCATATTAATATATTTTACCTAATAATAAAATACTACCAGGGAAAGTTAGTTTCTACACCAGTTTTAAAACCGATTTCAGTACAATATAACACTATATAATTTCCAGACCTACCATCCAAGGTGAGGATGGTAGCTTGCTAATGTGATACCAATGGCAAATTTAACGAAAATTTAAATAGATTTTTTTATTTTAAATTATAACTTATTTTTAAAAGCACAGTCAAAATACAGTTCTTTTTAAATATTCTTTCTATATCAGTGCTATTAAAATAAAAGTATCTCATACATTAGAATCTCCATATAACAAACTCGTTTGGTTCCATTTGAAAAATTCACTTTAAAAAAACAATTTTCATAGATTTCTAAATTTTGTGGCACATTGTAAAACATGACATAAAACTAAATATCATATGAATAATAAAATAAAAGTATATTAACTACTGTGATTGATATAATGCGATTCAATACTTAGTGAAAAGTTAATTCAAAATTTTAAGTAAACTTAACTTTATACTGCAAAATTATGTACGGTTAAAAATAAGGAAAACGCTTAAACATACATGTATTAATGAAAAACAAAACCGATCAGTGTTTGACATCGTCTGACAATTCTTCTGACAAATTATGTCTATTCCTAGCCAATGCCAAACTACGCAGGTAGTGTAAGATAAATTTAAATAAGTAGATAAAAAATTTGTATCCCCTATAACATACGACTGTTTAGATGAAATACTTTATATTGACAGCGAACAGAAATAAACAATGAATACATTTTCTTATTTGCATTAAAATTTGAATACTCAAGAAAGAAACGAAAAAATTGCATTCTATCCAAATACAGCATACGATATGCTTATTTTTAAAATCATTTATGATCATATAAAAAAAGAAGTTAAAAACTTGTTCTATTTTTGTGAAATCAATATTAACCAGACAAGATGTGCCAGTTTAATTAATTTTCTTGGTAACATGATATGATGCTAATGTATTAGTCGTGTAAAGTTACTGGGCGTGGTTCCTGTTTAGTTAATTTAAACAGATAAAAATATTTGAAAAACTGCCTGTCTGCCTCCACGTGTTATTTGAATATAAAAGAAAAAATGAGTTATACAAGTAATTTCAGATACGCGTAAGGTATTTTTTTCTGATTAATCCGTTGTTTGATTTCGATAAAGCGAATTTAATGCTATCATAAATTAATCTACAAATACAGTTCAGTGAAAATGTTATATCTGAAAGTAATGTAATTGCATAATCCTCATTTTGTGAATTTGTTTGATGTGCTTCGTATTTCCAAGAATTTTTCAAACGAATGACTAGCTCCTCTGTATGTGAAATTTATTGTGTAAGAGGAAAAAAAAAGGGGAGGGGGAGAGGAGGGGACGTCCGAAGTTTCAATAACTGTCTGAAATGAAACTCGATGTTTGTGAACTTGATTCAGTTAATTTGTTATACTTACTCTTATTTTTATTTATTAAATTTACTTGGAAGGTACGCTCGGTTCTAATATTATGTTAGTACAAATAGCTGTAAACTTTTACACTTTTTTTTTTTTTTTTTTTTGTAAATTTTCAGTAGAAGTAATAATGAGATAGTTTAGATTTCTTAAAACTAAAACTACATAAATAAAAATGGTGGTAAAAATTAAAAAAAAAAAATTTAAGATGGCCAGATATGAACTAAATATTATGTACTGAAGTGATGCTAATTATTTTAACCGGTATTTTAAAGAACATCACAACTTAATATTTTAAAGAATATGTTCCAATGTATATTATACTTTACGATGAATAAATGTCTGTATGAAATTTCACTTTGCAATCCTTTTTTTTCGTTTTATCTTTTATTTATGTTAGTAGGCTTTTTTAAGATTTCATTCTTGACACTAACAAGAAATATAAATTAGTGTTCTTAAAACTAGTCTTGTAAAAATTATTTGAAAAATACCCTGCATTTTTATGTTTATTTAAATTACTGAGCACATGCTCAAACAATTTCGAGCTTATGCAACCTTAACCAAATTTGGTGCAGTGATAGTTGACATGACGTTCAGGGTACTGAAATGCGATGGTAGCAATCGGTCATGTCGTTGACGAATAATAACTGAAATTCACTGAATCCGAGTCAATGGATTTTGCAAAATTTATTGGTTTGCTCTTCCGAGACCGCTTATGCAATTTTGATTGAATTTGGCACAATGATAGTAGCCATGGGGTAGATGGTATTGAAGCGAGATAGTAGTGATCGCGTCCGCATGTCACTCATAAATATTCGCTGAAAATATTTTCTTAGTTTGTTAGACAAACCTTCCAAGACCGCTTATGTGATTGTGACTGAATCTGCCAATGTGATAGAGATCATGTCGTAGATGGTACAGAAGCAATATGGTAGTGATCGGTCCTGTTTTTGAGGAATAATCATGGAAAATCCTTGACTGAATATGACTGAAATCCCAATCTGAATGACTGAATTTTCTGACGTTTGTTCGTTTGCTGATCCGTGACCGCTTTTGCGATTTTGACCAAATTTGGCATAGTGATAGTGGCCATGGCGTAGATGGTAGTGATCGGTCACGTCGTTGAAGAATAGTATCAGAAAACATTTTCTCCATAGATTTAACGTTGTCTCTTTGTTTTCCATTACTGCCCTTTTTTCTGTATCTACTAATAATCTTGCATAAAAAAACATAAAGGAAAAGCACTGCCAGTACAAGTACAAATTGGTAGAGGAAAAGAATAAAGTTGTCGGAAATCTGACAATAGTTTGGCAAAATCGTATATTTTGGTACACAAATATAAACAAACTAGTTATTTCGGGTCCTTGAAAATTTTTAGGATGTCTCTTCACAAGTTGTACTGTACTCGGTAATAATGATAAAGAAAATTTAATAAAGTTTTATCAGTTAAAAAACTCGCAGAATAACATTTTAAACATGGAATTGCGAAGCAATTTTTTGAGAGTGGCACATTTTGCAAAATTGTTGATTTTGAATTTTTAGGATAAAAAGCACTTTTTCGATGAAGAATCTTATGACGAAGCTTATGAAGAATCATCCTAAATTTTTTTTCGAGTCCCTGCAGCAATTAGTTTGAGTACCAAAAACCGTGAGGCAGATTTTGTTCCTTCGAGCTACAGTCTCAAGCTTCAAAAGATTAACTTGGAATGAAGAACTGGCTGTCGTACATGTTTCTCGAGGAAATAAACTAATACAATTTTATCACCTTTTATAACTTACGCAGGCGTTTGACCTAGACAACCACTAGGTAAAGCATCCCTACAGGCTACGGCCGCCCAAGATCTTGAACTAAATTTTCTTCTGTTACTTTTTAATCGGATAATATTTTTGCATCTAGTTCGTCGACATGAAAAATCAAAATCAATTTGCTCTGAAAGAACAGGCTTGTCTTCTCACATTAAACATTACTGCGCTTTAAACCAGTTTACGGCCTAATTGGACTGAGGTACGACTTATTTTATTCTTTTTTTTTTTTCTCTGTGTCTCCAGCTCCCTCCTTTGCCGATGCACGACTGTGACCAATGCATTTTGATAGGACAAGCGCTTGCTTCTGTCACATTAGCACATGCATTCCTCTCCCAGATCACGTAGACATTTAAACTTACGTTTTTCTTTCGAGCCCATTGAAAGTTAATGACGTTTAGCCGACGTAGGCGCGCAGTCTATTGCTCGCAGACGGAATCCTACGTGCTGACGGGCTAAGTGGCTAAGAGAATTTAGATCATTAGGTCTTAATTATCTCATGCTCTCCTAAGAAAATTCTGGTGAGCACAAGCGAAGCTTTATTTTGTAAGCAATTGTATTGGTTTGTTTTGTAGTGTATAAATTCACTAATGGAAGGAATTGCAATCTCTGCAGACATAAGATTCATTTTTTTAATTGTTTTGTCGTACTCCTTTCTGGAAATCAGCCCGAGTGTCTTACTGCCGATGTTTCACAATTTAATTTCGTTTCAGTGTAACTGGGCAGTTATGCTATATGTGCAAAGCTAGCACAAAACAGGTGGCTGAAATGTACTCATTGATTTCATTCTATTGGCTATGTGGTAATACTTTTGGATTGCATTCAGTTTCAAAATTGATCATTAAATCATATCTGTTCTTTTCTTGATGACTCCGGTTATTGTTATATTAAGGCATAACTATACAGTATGTCTTAAAAGCATTGCGAACTTTTAGAGCACATCGCGAGGACTGATAATTTCACAGCACACATGACCGGAAGGAAACGTCTGCAGAAATTGGTAGCAGATCTGAAAGGACAAAAAAGAGCGATTCATTAGGAACATGCATTAAACACCAAACTTGATGTATTAGATTACTACAATTCATACATACTAAAAATATGCATCATCAGACGCCAAGCATAAGAGCTTGCCTTACATCTACTGTGCATTGATTGCTGGACACTCCCGAACACACCGGCAGTTTCTTTGTTGTACCAACGCGGACTAATCTTGCCAGGAGATCCATTGCAGTCGCCACAGACCCTTAATGCACGACAGTATGGCTAGAAACTTTTCCGGGTTTTTTTTCTTGGCGAATTATTTATTACTATTCTCGTCTTGCTCTTTTAAAGTTGAAGCTGAGTTTTTAATATAAGACAATACTGCACGAAATTTGTGGTATTGTAGTCTTCCTAAAAAGAAGCGGAAAGTTGGCAGCCATGCAATAGATTTGGGGTTCCCGGTTGAAAGAAATCAGGGATGGACAATAAGCCTGTCTCCTAGTATCGCTAATTCCCTATGTAAATATAGACGATAAAAGCATCTGTCTCGTCTCGCAGAAAAGCTGTGAATCTCGTCTCGCATCCATATCTGAAAGAGATCAAGGCTAGACAATCAGTGGCATGCGATGTCAATTAGTCATGTTTCTGTGTAATTCTGAATCCGTACAAGTTTCACTTTAGGCAAATTTTATTTGATCTGCATTAGCATTTTTTAATTACCAAGCCTTCATTAACGGACTTGCCTGTCGCAAGCTTCAGATCAGAATAATGATAAACACCCCGTGTCAACGATTAGTCCCTTTTGATCATGATAGTGAAACTTACTACAAAATTATTGCAGTGAACTTTGAAACTTTCTACGTAACCATTTATATGTCTACGTGATTTCTGAAACCAATTACAGTAAAACTCGCTTAAGACACACCCGCTTAAGACGCTTTCCCGCTTAAAACGCTTTTTTCTGTCAGTCCTTGGACATTTCCTGTACTAATCAGTGTAAAATCCAACTAAGACGCTTTTGTTCTGCTTTGTGTCATGGGTTAAGACGCTGTTCTCGTATTTCTGATGAAGCTTTTTTTTTTTTCCTTTTGAAAGGTATTGCAATCCCCCCGAGTCTAGTCACGGTAACCTAACGCTCTCATACCCCTTGATAAGTATTCATTCATCCAACACCCCTCTCTTTAACTCTTACCTCTCTCTCCCACGCTGATGTCCGGTTTTATGCCCATCTTTACTCAGGAATACAGAAAGATTGCAATAGTCCGGGATTTCTCTCCCTTGACCGTGAATGTCTCCCGAAGCTAAAAATCCAATTCATCAAAATTCGCTCCTCTTCTGAAGGAGGTGTAAAAAGTAAAATCAGTTCCATCAATAACATCATTACAGCTTGGGACGAAATTAAACCAGATGTAATAAAAACAGTTTTCGGAAAGCTGCATTTGATGTGTGGGACAATTCAATTCAGGCTGACACTTCACTTCCAGAAGATGAGGACTTTCAATTATTGGAGAATTTCCCCGATTATACAACGGTGGACGATCACCTCGTGACCTGCAGCATTCGGACTTTGGAAGAAATAATCGCAGATGCCACGTTTAAAGGGATTGTAAAAGAGGATGCCATCGAACAAGAGGAAGACGAAGAAATGGAACTGACAGCTATACCTACCATTACTACTGGCTTGTATTATGTAAGTGAGCTGCGGAAAGTACTGTCCTCTTTGGAACATACAGAAGAAATGTTGGCTTAAGTCAACAAAATTGATAATTTTCTTGATGCTAAACATACGAGAATCTTAAACAAAAATAGATGCTTTTTTCCCCAGCACATAAGAAATGTGAAGTTCGGTGCGTATTGTATTTTTCATTTGTACAATAGTATCTATGCAGTAAATAAGTATCTTATGTAATTTCTAAATGAAGAGCAATACATACGTATTTTTTCTAAGCACTTAGGTTTTGTTCTTTCCCAGTTCACCTTAAGATGCGTATTATATAGAATATGCAAATACTTAGGAATGAATGGCAAGAGGAGACATAGATTTGCTATGGCCATCAACAGCCGGACAGGCTTTTTTGTCATTACAGTAGAGCGTTGATAATCGTAACTAATTGTGACTGAGCCCTTTCCGGATTTTTAAAATATCCAGATTTTTGAAAAGAACTTAAGTCGTTGCAGTTCATAACAAAAAGAAAACATGCTAAAACCGTTAATTTACTTTATTGGTTAAATAATGGGAGAAGATAAATAAAACCATTAATTAATACGAGCTTATAATGTATTTTAATTAAAATATATAGATATGTGTGTAATGTACAATAAGTACATACGTATGTACTTATAGAATACTGTACTGTTTATACATTGTCAAAGCTCTTTAAATATGGGCATGGACAAAAAGCAAAAAACATTTATAATAAAAGAAAGTAGACAGCTGTTTTCGGTCTAATAAGGAAACCCTTTGTCTGTGCTGTTGGCAACAAGCAGGCAACAAAATTTTCCACCAGTAGCCACTGGCAATGGGTTTCCTTATCTATACATCATTTCAACATTTTTATCATCCGAATTGAATCCGGATTATCGACAATCCGGATTGTGACGTTCGGATGTATAAAATATTTTGCAAGATGAGATAAGTTTTGTAGCTGTTTTGGGTGACGTGTCATCTCTATTTTTTATCTCGTGTCCATCTAAATAAATATTTCTCAGCTTTATCAGAAAATATGATAGATACTTTAGCTTATATTACATAGAAACATAATACTATGGTCTGTGTCTACGCTGTTCTGCCTTGAGATGCTTAGATCCTCTTTTGGGTATTGCTAATGAGATTTCTTTATTCCAAATACTTTTTTTTTGTAATGGCATCTCTTTTAGGTGCTAAGCATTTTTTCTCTTTTGTTTACGTTTGGAATCTAAATATGGAGAAGTCAATTTTGTCCTCCCTTTTTTTTTTTAACTTTCCAACGAAGCTGAAGTGTGTGTGAATATAGTATATATACCATTTGTAGTTCTACAGGAGCACTCAAGAGAATTTCAATACATTACAGTCCATAGCAGTTAAGACATTGGTCTCTTTTTCAAACGTGTTAAAGTTATGTATTTAACTGCAAGGTTAATGAGAAATGATCATTTAATATCGGAAAAAACACTCAAAATACTGGTGTTAAACAATAAAGTAAATAAAAAACTTTGTAAAAAACACACATAAGATGTTATAGGTAAGAGGATGCGCACGTTTCAACCAAAAATTGTTTTGGCCTTCATCAGTCCAAGCCCTTCGTCGCTATTAAAGGAATTGCATTGAACCCTGCTTTGATAGAAATTTTAGTGACAAATGATAATACATCACAATTATGATTCGATCGCCAAAAGCGCCATGAAGAATGACAGACATCCAATGGAAAAGTAGTACTGTTTTAAAGTGATTGCTAAAATGTTGCAGTAGGGCACGTGGGCGCACATAGAAACGTTTTTAGGAGGGGGGCAACTTAATTTATTTTTTTCTAGAGGTGAGCATATTTCAGATGTACAATAATTTCATTTACGATTTTGTTTTTTGGTGCAATTTTGTTTACATCATAGGACGATATACTAAAACTAGAGGGGGGTGGCAAGTGCCAAACTAGCCCCCTTTACGGGGGGCCCCATGGTAGTACATAAGAAATCTATAGATTCCCATAATATGTGAGTATGCTTGTTTTTTGTAATTGCTTTTTGTATAACTTACTTTTTGCAAATACTTAGGTACCACATAAAACTTTCAAAGTATTCCCCATCGTAATTAGATGATAAAACAGTTTTACTAAGATGTTTCTGAATGTTAAACATTTTGTAGGTGGATTGTCTCATCTGTGAAGATAATGGGAGAAACTGACTTTAAAATCTATTTTCGCAAAATATTTTTAGAATAAACACGAGTACTTTTATTTATTGTAAGTCTTATGGGGGGGGGGGGAAACTTACGTCAAATGCTGTTGTTCTTTTCATGAATAAAACGTTTTAAAAATAAATGAAAAACCGGTAATTTTTCTGTTAGCTATTTCTCATAACTTTTATTTTATCTGCTAAGTGAATGGGGGGGGGGGGGGTAGAATCATTATTATATCTATATAACCTTATTGAAGCACATTCCAGATTTTTATCTTAATTTCAAAAATAATATTAATAAATATAAATTTTTCATAAGCCTCCATGTTATGATTTGATGCTTATTCAGTTAATTGTCATCATTGATTATTTATCATAAGCATTTGAATATCATTTGAAAAGATAAAAAAATGTTTATTCTTGCGCTGTCTGTAATTTGTATAACAGTACAAAAAGCATACTTTAGTATTTTTCCCAGCTCCAATAAAAAAAAGGCTACTTCCTTAATTATAATGCAAAAATGCAGTCATCCTTATTTGGTATATGAATGTCAAAATTTACTTTTGCTCCCAAAATAACAGCGATTTAGTTGAAACTATTTAATCTCACGCTTTATCTGAAAAAGAAGTGCTGCTACACAATTCGCCTACCCACGCCTGTAGTGGAGTATTAAGGTTTTATTTTTATGATGTATTGCGACTGAGTGGGAACAAAATCTGGTGGAATGGATATCTTAATTACTTTTTTTTAATTGATGTGCTTTGTTTTTAGGGAATACTAGACAGACTGATAGGTTTTTGATAGAACTAAACTATCGATTTTATTTTTGTTTTATAATGCAAGTATACGCAATCAACTCCCAGTCTATTTTGTTTTTGAAAAAGTATGCAGAAAGATATCGAAGAAAACATTGTTTTTCAAATACAAATTCAATGGAATGCCCAGTTTCCCAGTTCTTCTCTACTTTTCAGTGAGTTTTACATTAACGGGAGCAGATATATATTTTTTTAAATTCCAACTCGAAACTTTGCACAGAAATGCTCATAATAACAGCAACAAAGAAATTATTATTTTTTAAGCATTTCTAGTTCACAATTTTATAATTGCTAAGTTTTACACTTTTTTCCGGAAGATTTCTCACCACAACTTTCAAACAGTTTTAATATTGATTAAATAATTCGCATGTATTTTTAATTACGGTAATCAAATAAGTAAGTAAATAAATAAATGAAAATAAAAAAATAGTGGCAGGCACCGTTTCTTTTTCCATGGCCACTCATATTTGATATAATTCCGAATTATTCAATCAATTATTAAAACCGTTTTAACCGATTTAAACCATTTTATTAAAACCGTTTGAAAGTTGTGGTAAGAAATCTTCCGAAAAAAGCCTAAAATTTGACAACTATGTAATTTTCACTGATATTTTTGGCAATTTTCTTTTCTAATAGCGTTTGACCAACCACATTAAAATTTTGCAGAGATATGTAGAATGTATTCATTTAATCTTTCCTTTTTTACTTCATGGTGTACGTACGTATGTGTGCATAAAGATCTATTTTGAATAACTGCGAGCATATTTAGGCTAGTTTTTTCGCGGCGTCTGTACATACGTTACGCAAGTTATGCATACTTATACCCATACATGTGTACATACGTAACTCGCATAGCTCAAGAAACATTAGACGTAAAAGTTTAAATTTTAGCTGTAGGACTATTGTAACATCTACTTGTGCACCTTCCCTTTTGATTTCAATCGACAGAGTAGTTTATTTACAGGGTCACTCAAAAGCTTTCAATATATTAAATTCTATATGGGCATGCAGCTTCAATACATTATGGTCACTTAAGTCTGTAGAGAGTCATTATTTAGGTCATGCCCGAAATCTCGAAAACCTTGGCGAGGTTTGACGAAATGTCTCCAAATTTCGCGCCAAAATAAGTTTTTAAAAGTAAACCGAGCTCTGCGATAGCTCTTATGTTTGCCGAGAAATCTCGAAACCTTAATACAATTGAAGTTTTGTATCCGTTTCAAATAAAGTAAGTTTGAAGTGCAGCAACATTTATTTATAGGGTAACCCATAAGACTTTCAACATACTAAAATCTATGGCCAGCTTCAACACATTAAAAGTCTACGAACAATCATTGTTTGGGCCATGTCCAAAATCTCACCAGCTATCGTCAAACTTGTCTCAAAAAACAAGTTTTTAAAAGTAAACCTAGCTTGGCAGTTCTTTTAATTAAGATAAATCTCCAAACCTTAATATTATTGATCTATCGTTTCTTGCGTCAAATTAAATAAATTTGAATGAAGTGCAACAAAAATTTATATAATTTAATAGACGTACTAAGAAGTCATTTGGTGTCCACATCAGATTTTATTTTACCCTTATGTAAATTGTGAAAACAAATAAGCCTCGTTCCAGGTATGAAGAACGGGTACTTCAGCTAGTGCACAGTGCATTTGATGATGAACTACAAAATTCAAAATAAAGTAGCTGTAAATCTGGTTTTTACGGCATACGGAAACCTCAGTTTGGAAAAAATACTTGCATTACTAGGAATTTTATCTTGCTTCTTTCACTCGTAAAGATACAGGTTGCGAAAAAGAATTTCTACATTGAATTTTGCTTCTTATAGAATTACAGACTACACTGATGTTATCACTCCTAATGTCCTAAAGACACCACAGCTTGATGACATTCCAGGCTGTGAAAACGCAATTTTTCATTTACCCAGACCACCTTTCCATACTAGTTTTCCACCTTTCCACTTTTCCATAGTTTCCATAGTTCCATTTACAGTTTGTTTTCAAATTTCACTGATCCAGCAAATTACTGGATTAATTACAGGTTCTTCTTTTTCTTATGTCTTAACCATAAACCTTTTAAATTTATTGTAGCTGGTAATTGGGAAAATTTAATCGGAATTTATTTAGCTTTTATTGAGATTTAGCTCTTTAGCCAAGACGTTGAGTTAAACTTGAATCCCTCAGTGTAATTGCCCGAATGATACTTTTTTATTATCTAGAACAGAAAATTATACTATAAACTTTTTCACTTCCGATTAAATAATATGTAAGTTTATATAAATCTCACGCCCCGACAGAAATCTTTCTCATTCTTGAATATAATATTTGGTAGTGAGCAAAACAAATCTCTTAATATCCCTGGAATTCAAAATTAAGAAAACATAATAAATAATAAGAATTGTTGTAAAGAGGATATCGTTTTTCATTTTGTTTTAATTCTTGCATTAAAATTAAAATTTTTTACTATCCTTTTCACCCTCTTTACTTTTATTTGACGATTTAACACGATCCTATCATCGATTTTTATTTTAAAAAAAGAATTGCGTATTTTCGAATAAGGAAACACATTATTCACTGTGTACTTCGATCAACTGAAACGAGAATTAAAGCAGTCCTTGAAAACTAAAACTATTTCCACAGAAAATAATCGTTTAAATTAGTCATTCCTGACAGTCTTAATGTAAATACGCGTAATTTCATAGGAAAAGACGTGAGATATCTGCCAGCAAACAAGATGCATTTTTACGGACCTGGAAGCGACGAATTTCTCTAGAAACCAACTGACCAAAATAAATAAACAATCGGTATAATGCCGCATAAATGTGACACATCGTTGTGAAAAGGATGTCATTCTTCATTGTTTCCCACCCATCGTTTTCGAAACCACCCCAGCACATCCATAATTTGCCTTGACAAATTCCACGCATCCATCATCTAAATCGTATAAAACCTGGCGACAATTGCAGCGGATTAAGCCGGGCGATTGGGCAACTGTGTATCGCGTCGTAATGAGCGGTTGCGAGTGGGAACTTAACTATTTATTAGTTACGCGAGACTGTCGTAAGTGTGTGTGTGTGGCGTTCCCTCATTGGCATGCAGGTCTGGTGTACGCGACGCTTCCGCGAGCATGCTTCCGCCGAGCTTCGAACGAACGAGCGGTTGACAAACAGTCCGGGTTCGATTCCTTTTGACCTTGCCGACTGAAAATAAACTTGTTTCGGTGTCTTGTTGTGTTAAAATGCATCGGCCGATAAAGATCGAGAACCGGCCATAAATATCGGCGAAATTGGACAATATGAAATCTGCGATGCCACCGCGAACGCACAGTATCCCGCCTTTGTTCTTCCTAATTGAATCAACGAAAGCACTTTAAAATGGGTTCTTGGAAGATGATTTAGTGCAAAAGTGTGTTTGTGTATATATCTACATGAGCTTCAATGTACGCACACTGTATCTTAGTAAACATCTGAATATACATTGTTTTCTAATGTATTAATCGCGATTGGCAACTCCATTAAAACAGGTACCCGCAAACATTCAGTGGTGGGTTTACAATGGTCCCACTATTATCCAACAGATAACCTTATCCCAACGGAAACGTATGCAGTTCTATAACATACGTTTCCAAAGACATCTCTAAAGGTATTAAAAGGACTTAAAATTCTCGTATGTTATTCTTTGAATTTTTTGTGGCTGTCACTACGCAGCAAGAAATGTACAATAAACTAACATTTATATCCAGGCTTCTGAGGGGGGGGGGGGGGATTGTTCTGCTTCGTGTTTCCTTAGGTATTTGCAAATGTTTAAATTCTTCCAAAAAATTTTTAATTCTTTTCAGTTCAAGGAAAAAGCATTCATCGTCCAATACTTTCATTCTTGCATGAGTGACGTCCTATGATTCAAGATTGTCCTTCAGCACATTGTCCACGGACTTCTTTCTATATAGGATGATCACCGACGTATTCTAACAGGTAAATGAAACTTGCCCGTAAGATGGCCCTGTGAATCGTGATCAATAAGAGTATGTTGTGCGCATGCGCGTGATAGTTGGATTGCATTATGACTTGTCACTAGAGGGCGCTTGTGTAGCTAATCATTAGAAGGGGTCCAGTTATTTTCCTCTTGAGAGGCTGACGCTATTCCACTACTCTGCCGCTAGTTGGTGATCGTCCTATATCCATGTCCGTATTTCAAGGATAAAGTATTCATCGTTCAATATTTTCAGACATTCTTGCAGGACTGACGTCCTATGATTCTATATTATCATTCAGCACATGGTGTCCTTACCATTTATGAAGATTCAGGGACATGTGTGCGCTTTCATATTATGTGAAGTGATTAAAAAAAAGGTTAGGTCCTATTAGGTTTAACCTGTTAATTATTTTCGTTAGGCCTTTGCCCAAATAAGAATACGTTGGGAACTGTTTGATAATTGACACATGGGCGAACTCCCGTGTTGAAAATTATAATTCTTCTTTCAGAAATGATTAATTTAAATATTAACAGTTGGTATAAATAAATCACTTACTTATGCATTGTTTTCCAAAAAATATGAATTAAAAGAATATTTTTTTCACTATTAATAAAATTATAGTCTGGCTGATTTAGGCGCTATTGATGAATCAAAAAATATTTTTAAAATATGCATTCTGTGATAAGACTTCTGTAACATTTGCTTGTTTGTAAGTTAAAACTTTAAACTACTAAATTAAAGTTATTTATTTTGATATTATTTATATAAAAGAAATGTCGAAAGTTTACTACTTTACTTTTTTATATCGAAAGTTTACTAGTTTTTTTACATGCAGCCTCCCCCCCCCCCTTCCAAAAAAATCTATTCTCTAGAATTTCATGTTTTTCACATTTTTATAAGATTAAAAGTTTTTTTCCTTTTTTTAAAATTTGTGCCATTTTTAAATTTTATTTAAAGAACATGAAGCACGGTGTAATGTTTCTAGACTGTTCTTTTACAGAAACGAACGGGGTTCGATGCCTTATTAACTCCAATAATAATAAATCATTATAACCAAGTTTTAAAGATTTTTCGAAATGACACATTTGGCATTAAATAATTTCGCCCATTTTTGGAGCGAGCACAATTACAAGTTGCGTACGTCTAACGTGAAAGTTTTTATTTAATGGCTGTATAATAAAACTGGTCTGAGATCACTTCAAAAGCATCCGGAAATTCCACAGCTTTTGAAGTCGGGATTTCACGATTAACTCTTTTTATCAGTTCATATTTTCATTGTGTCAAAAGATTATGTTCCATGGAAAGATTTTATTTATTTCGTGACTAACTGTTAGATTACACGCTTGATGGCGTTAACTTTCTATTAAATCTCACTTTTTATTTTTAATTTGTGGATGCTGTTGATTCTCTGTCATATTTCAACTGTGTCCGCACTTTATCATTTATCTGCGTCCGCAAGTTTTTGACTTAGAGAAAAAAAAAAAAAAAAAAAACTTTTGTTTATTCTTCAATAACTGATAACATTTTACGGTAAAAACACGGGAGTGTAAAAATTTGGTATTTCACAATTTGTTTCTTAATAGAACTTAGATGCTGTGTAATTAAACAGTAAAAACTTATGGCAATATTTTAAAATCTTTAGACTAGAAAAACGGGGGGGGGGGGAAATGCAATTTGCAGTAATCTCGCACTGTTGCTCATAAATCGATAAGACCTCTAGAGTCCGACACTTTTGCAATTTCTTTGCCCAATATTATCTAGCCGGACTATTCCTATTCAATAATGACACTGACAAAACAATATTGCTTAAACTTGAAAAATAAAAATAAAAAAATAAAAAAAACAGTTGATCTTGGAAACATGCTATTATTACGAGTTCTGGGGCAGCT
Organism: Cheiracanthium punctorium; assembly: GCA_038373885.1. Classification (NCBI taxonomy): domain Eukaryota; kingdom Metazoa; phylum Arthropoda; class Arachnida; order Araneae; family Cheiracanthiidae; genus Cheiracanthium; species Cheiracanthium punctorium. The sequence continues at coordinate 431,791 of JAWZYV010017274.1, forward strand.
GTTCATACTGGTTACAAGCAACAAATTTTCTGAAGCATAGATGCTTGTATAAAATAATAATCATAAAAGTTATCTCAAACAATCGTCTCATGAAAATTTAAATTCCGATGACTTTCTACACATGTCAGTACTGGAGTTCATGAAATTTCTTTGTTTAACCATAAAAAAAGAGGTTAGCGCTTTGGTACTTATATATTATCCGGCAAAACATAAATTCTCTCCTCAAATGGTGCGATTTATCAACATTAACAAAAAACTACTGTGCAATTCCCGACAAATAATTCAGTCTTCACCAAGAAGATAACCTATCCGCCAAAATTCTTGAAGCAATTAGGTTCTTCGACTGCGCTTTTATTTGATCCAAAAAGTGCCATGAAAATTTAAGTCTTAATCAAAAACACAAAAATATTTATTTTAATAGTATCAAAAATCCCGCGAAGAAGCAGTGGTATTGCTTGCAGTTGCAAAATACCCATAATTGCTGAGACAACTCGTTTAAATTTGGCGTGTGTGTTTTTCTTATACCTTATTGCTGTATTACTTACACTGATATTCTAACTTGAGATGATCTTCGGAAGTCAAGTTTTGTGTTTAGGACTGTTGTCATATCGTATGTAGTGTTGCACCTCCTTTATATTGTAATAGGCTCATCATGGCACAGTGGTTATGCCACTGAAAATGGTAGATGGCCGAAGTGTGGAGGTCCCGGGTTCGGGTCCCATCGCGAGGCTGTCGATCTAACGGTCTGGAATTTTGGTAGGTTTTCTCTCCAGATGTAACGTGAATACACGTTAGAACCCTTAGAAAGTCCTTCTACCAATGCACTCCCCCTTAAGCAGATCGCCCTAGAGTAGAGTTGCCTTAATCACTCCACCAATCAACCTTATATTGTAATAGATTTAGTTTCATCCGAAACACTCTCAATGCATCAAGGTCCATTACATTAGCCATAGTTGCCAACCTTCCCGATATCTTCGGGAGACTTCTTACCACAATTTTTAAACAGCTTTATTTTAAACTAGCTGCGTGCCCGTTCTTCGCACGGTAGGAAACGAAAAATTTCCTCATATGTGTAATTCGAATTGATTCCAGTGATGCATATAAGGGCAGTGATGAATATAAGGGCTTTAAAGTTGTTTTTCTAGATTATGCCGTTTAAATTTCTTCTCGCAAATAAATCCAGTATTTATAAAAGGAAATCGAGCCAAGCAAAGAAATCGTCTGCTCGCGGGACCCGTTTTTATTTATTTTTTTCAGCTGGCAATTTTAATCATTGTTACTGTATCCATGACAACCAAACCGCAAGATATCAAACCGAAACTCATAAGCAGGTACTACTGAAATGAAAATCCCTCTTTACTTAAAAATTCGTAAAAATTCTCCTAATTTATATTTTTCCCCCGTTCTTCTTTTAAAAGTGGGCGAATTGTGTGCTCCGTCTTTTGCCCAAATATAAAAAAGTTATGACAGATAGAATTTAAGATGCAGCAGTTTTAAAAATATTTTTCGAAAGTCAGCATCCAATTTAATTTTATTTGAAAAATTCCCAAAAATCTGCAAATTATGTTACACAGTCCGAACAAATAGTTTTTAAAAGAAAATTTTCTCCTCTATACGATGATGTAAATATCGTTTTCTTGCGAGCGCAATTACCGGCGTTATTATGCATTACGCAAGAAAAATCGCTAAAAATCGGACAAAACATAAAATAAAACGTTTTCTAATTCGAATTTCGAAAAAATCGCTTCGAGGTGTGTCGAGACCCGTCTTGGAGAATTCCCGTACAAAATTTTGTAGGTCTACGATCACCCGTTTCGGAGCTACGGAGACACAGACAGACAGACAGACAAACGGACAGTTTACACACTGTTTTATTTATATAGATTAATTTTTTTGGCGTTTTAATAAAAATAAATTGAAAGATGAAAATTAGTGGTGAGAAATCTCCCGAAGAAATCGGGAAGGTAGGCAGTTATGCATTACATGTTTATAGTCAATCACTGTATAGAACTGGGATGCCCAACCTTTAGCATACCATGTGCCATTTTTTTTCACAGGTAATTTCAGATGCTCCATGCAACTCAAATACCTTTTTCACTTATTTGCGCTCATGGGTAGAGTTGGAAAATATGAATGCCAGTAGACTTTAGTTTAGGGGAGGGTGTGACTGACTAACGTGAGATTGAAATTGATCTGAGAAGGATGATTCTGAAATTAATTTCTCGTATACATGAAAGGGTTTCAGAGACGGTTCAATTTTTGCTAACAATGTATTTTGGAGTGCAAAACTGCTTTTTCTACATAACACCATAAATTATAAGAAATAAAATATTTCCGGAAGCGAAATTAATTAAAAAGTCTTCTGCTTCAGAACAATAAGTAGTCACAAGGAGGACTACTCACCACTTAAAATCATCCAATGTGCCAAGTTTGGAGCATTCCTTCACGATTTGGCCATCCCGGGTTTAGAGCATTCCCAAAGTCTTGTCAGCTGTCAACCAAGCTTGCCGAATTTTTGTGAAATATCAATACATTTGGCACCAGAGATACGATTCCAAATACTGAGTCCAGCTTGGTGAAAGTTTGCGAGAAATTAGTGAAGTATCTTATCTCAATTTTAAATTGGATAGGTTTGAAAGAACTGCATCAAAAGATTATATAATTTAATAGCCATTTAAGGACTGGTTTTCATGTGATGTTCACATCAGATTTTCCATTAATATTAATTACTCGAATGATAAATCTTTATATGGATTTTTTTCAATGAATAAAGAAAAGATAAAATTGTACAGTTCAACATTTGAAGTTTTTGTCGCATTAGAATATTTGGCCTTTGACAGGAGATTTTTATTCTGCATCTTTTAATACTTTTATAAGACCACAGCTTAGTTGGTGTTTAAAACTGTGCTCCCCTCCCAGTGCGTAAGGTACTGTCTGAACATATTCTAGAGCATAGGTTCCCAACCTTTTTTGGACTGGTGCCCCTCTTTTCTAGTGAATATTTCAATACCGCCCCCCTCCCACTCCAGAGAAACAAGAGCGTACATAATGCATGGTGAAAACAGGAATTAAATTTTAAAAAAAAATTACTAATAGATAGAATATTGTTGGAATTGAAACGTTACTGATTTTCTTCTTCATTTAAAAAAGAGGAATAAAAGTTTTAGCTTATCTGTTATAGGGGCAGGGGTTTTGATGTTACGAAGTTATAGATAATAAACTATTGCTTTATAAATAAATAAATTGACAGTTTCAGAGAATAATCAAAACGCATACTTAATTATATTAAAAGGAATTTTATTAAAATTTATTTTTATTAAAATATTATCAGCGTAATTTTTAAGTCTTTTTTAGACTATATTTGGTTAATCTTCCCACGCCCCTCCGTGCCATATCAAAGTCCCCTAATTTTCTCTGGGCCTTTTACCGCCCCCTGAAAGCCTCAAACGCCCACAAGGGGGCGTTATCGCCCACGTTGGGAACCTATGTTCTAGAGTGAAAACATTTTCCTATTTTTACTCTTTTTCCAATAAGCTCAGAAGAGAAATTCGTGATAAGCGAGTTCGTCTAAGTGAAACTCAACAGCAAAAAAGAAAACATAATACAGTAAACTCCCAAATCGAATCTCATTTGTTGATAATAAATACCAATTATAAAACTTGTGTTCGCGTCGCTTCCTTTCCGAATTGAAATTTCCAAAACAAAAAGAAAAGGATTAGGATGGTAGCGGTGATGGAGGAAAATATAGCTGGAGTACCCCATATTTCAGCCCAATAACTTTTTGTTCTGTGAACACTTATAAGAAACATTATATGTATAGAAGAAAGTGACCCGTCCATCGGAAACTTACCATTTAGCGGTGGGAGTAACAGTCCTTTATACCGACCCCTCTTCCGGAAATTTTTATTTGCTTTTAAGAAAATGGTAAAATCGAAATTTTAAGAGATTCTATTTTTTCTTCCCCTCCTACGTATAAAATTTCTTCTGCCCACAAGATAGCTGAAATAGATTGAACTGCTGAAATTAAATGAGGTCTTTTTTTAGAGAAGTTCTCCGCAGAAAATGGCTGAGGAAACAGCAGAGAGATTACTTTGTTTTATTGAACAGTAAACTTGTGAACTGCACTTCAAGAATACAGAGAAGCCTATCTGTAATACCTTTACCTAATCATTCAGATAATTTCTAAATTATAGATGTGATGTGTTGGTGATTCCACTAAAGTCGGTAGATCGTTTTTCTGATTTTAAGAAAATCTCAGGGAACTCGAACACAGCCAAAATAAACGTTAGAACGGAAGCTTTGTTACTGTTCCTCACAATCAAATCGTCGAAGTAAGCTGTTCCAAGTAATCCATCGTCATTTGCTCACAAATTGATTGCAAATTGAAATTAAGTATGTGGACTTAAGCAGTCGTGGGACCTTCCCCGAATACATACTACCTATAATAAGTGAAATTAATCTCTGAAATCGTCCAATCGGAATAATCTCTCATCAGATGGAAGAAGAAAGAATTAAAAAAAAAAAAAAAAAAAAAAAAAAAAAAACTTCGACTACAACTTTACTATTCCATTTCTTTTCTTTTTTCCCACCTGTGTTTAGCACGCTGAGCTGACGATTTTCTTGAGATTTGCGTCAAACAAATGACTTTTTAATGGAGTTTGCCGCGCTCCGTGCGGTGTTTTTTTTTTTCTGGGTTTTGTAACAGTAGCGAGACGTGTGTAACGGCACTTATGCAAATAGATAGCCGGAGAAACGTCTTCATGCATTTAGAAGTGAAGACGTGACAGACATTCGTTAGCAACGGCGGCAGCTTTTGATATGTGGCTTTTTCATTACCTCCTTGTGCCGCCGATTGACGCTGGGGACCTTCACTTGTGCCATGGAAGAGAAAATCATATTGAATTATCAATGAATGAGAATAATAAACGGGCTCTGTAAATGGATGACAATAACACGGTGAGTGTAAAAAATGACAATAATCATTACGGGTATCATTCTATTTTTCTGGCGTTCTCCCTGAGAGGGGGTAGTTATCTAGACTTCCACTAAAGTTCCTTGCATTTATTCCATTAAAATGAAACGGACATAAACGGACTAAAATGAAACGGAAAGAATACTCTAATCATAGCTGCCAACTTTTACAATTTTATCAGAGGATTATTCACTACTAATTTTTTTTTTCGTAATCATGTTTCAAATTAAACTAAAATTATTTTTCTAAAACAAAAATCTGTTTGAAAATTGTGGTGGTTAATCATCCCCCCCCCCAAAAAAACGTAAAAGTTGGCAGCTATATTTAAATATTCGAACATTTCAGGGGAAGTGATGTTACTCTTTTTATACTCCCAATTCCGTCAAATGACTTTAATATGAGAACATGCCAAAAGAAATTTAATACAGGATGATATTGCTGTAGATCAGTGTTTGCGCATACACAAATTACATCATTTTAACGACGGAAGCGAAAACATCACACTAAATTACAATAGCAAATAAGACACACAATACAAGCAAATAATACACTAAATTATTAGTTTGTAATCATTGTTTCTAATTTGTTTCTACAGCCTAATATTTGAGTGTTTGGTTTGGTTTCACTTGTAAAGGAGCCATAAATGCTACATATACACTATTTTCGGAGAGAATATTTTATGAACTTGTACATAACTTAAATATATTCATTCTATTTGGATCAAATGAATGTGCTGTAAAGAGAATCATTTGTAAGTCATACGGTCATACGGTAAAGCGGTCTATAAGTTCACTTTAAACATGAACTACCCGTATAGATCAAATGTCTGTCATTCTTTTGGGTGTGCAGTAAAAAGAAATTATTCATGCCTCACGGATTATTTTCAGTAGGATACATGGCAGTAGCACAGATAAATTTCAAATCAGTAATCGCAAACTAAATAAATTGATTAGCAATTTAACTAAAAATGATTCTATACAAAGTATAATTAAATTTAAATATTAATATATTCTAGCTATTGTGACGTATTGGAGGAGTTCGAGCTTGACACACGAACTGACAGACAAACCAAAATCATAAAATTTTTTGAAGTTGCTTGGACGTTATCATAAAGCAAGCGTTATCATAAGTTCCATCATTGGGTAAAATGAATGTAGACATATTTACTTGAAAGCGAAAAATTTTGACAAATATTTATATCGGTGGATGTTTAAAGAAAGTAAAAATCTTTATCTATATCAATGTTATTAGTAAATGAAAATTTACATTTTTTAGCAATACTCTTTTTCGTTTTTTTCTTTCTTTTTTTTTTTTTTAAGCACTAGAATGCTATATCATTTACGCTGGTATTTTCTGTCTACATTTTTCTGTGGACATGAGTTGCATTGACTCGTTTTCGTTGGATTTTCCAATTTCTGACAAACCATGCTGTTTAATAGGAATATTAAGTATTTATAAAGATGCCTATATTGGTGTAAATAAAGGTGAAGTATAGTTAATATTGCTATAGAAAATATGGCTTCTTACTTAAGGGAAACTCCATTGAGAACTTAACTACCTTCTAGTAAAGCTGTCTTTTCTGGATTTAAACTACAGACATATGAACACATATTTTGTAAAATTTAATGCATTTGTTTATATATCATAAATGCTTAATTTTTTTCTAGCTGTCTAACTGAAATCAACTTTCAACAGCATAATATTATAAACCCATGGTTTTACTTTCGCGTACCATTTTAAATAGAGTTGTGATTGGTGGTGATAAGATTTATGGCAAAAATTTCCGTCTGCCCACTTTTATATTTTATTTCAGGCTTTTAAAAGTTCTAAGTGAACTTGAAAGAACAAAAAACTAGCTGAAAACCGCAAAGCTGATAAAATTTAGAATAGAAAGTACTTATCTTATTCAATCTAGTCTCTCTCTACATAAAAGCAAAACTTTAAGACGATCAAGTTCTCATCAGCTTCCAAATTCAACAAATTATCATCAATTTATAATTTTTTTTTCTTTTCTGAAACTATCTAGAACAAAGATAGCTTCTGTGTTCTAGATTTTTGTTATCGATTACATTCTGTCTTATGATCTAATTTTAGAATTGATAACACGGAGGTCTACTAAAACACATTATCTAAAAATTGCAGGATGCCATACTGACTTAAGATGACGGCATTGAATAATTCGCATGTTGCATTGCACTCCATCTATATCAAAAGAAACATTCGACAGAAATAAGCCATTTTCTTGCTGAATTTTTTCAGTAGCAAGATATTTTATTTTTATTATGTTCTGTATTTGCATGTTGTTGATTTTACTTCGATTTCAATCATCATCGAATTGGTTATTGGTCTTTTAAAACTCATCAAAAAGAAATGCATGTTTATGCTTTGGATAAAGATTGTGTCTTATCGATCACAGTGAGATAATTTAACATTCCGATATTCAATATAATTAAATATCTGAACAACGTTCTCTATTACTTATTTCGTACTTTAAAAATCCTATTTAATCACGGTGCGATCATAAAAGAGACCGCTAATAAACATTCGCCTTATCATTTGACTAATGTGAATAATCAAAATACAGTTTTCAAAAAGATCCGTGTTAACAAGTCCATCACTGGTGCAATAACACTGGAACTATCAAACAAAACAATCTCTTGAAGAAAAAAGCATCCAGATGTCATCAACTCGCCAAGACAACCTACACAAGTGATTATTAGGGGTGATTACTCTTTCTGTAACAAGCAGGCATTTCTTGAATACTTTCTCTGTGTACCGCACATTTCATTAGGGCACTTTCCTGCCCGTCTTTTGCAAGACGCTGTCTGAGGCATTAACCCGCGTCGCTGACATTTACTTTTGCATTGGACTAGGTTAAACAACCTGCATATCTAACACACTGCACTGTTTCCTCCGTGTAATTATTTTGTGCACCTTTGTTTTTTCAATGTACTTCGGCGATAAATACATATTTCGAAGCGGATATCACGCGATTGGCTGTTTACGTTCTTTGGCAGTAGCAGCAAGCAAGCAAGCCAGCAAGAAGAAGCCAACCCAGCAGGTTTAGCAACTCTCCTCTCTAATCTGAATCCACTGTCTTCCTACGGCAAGTGAAAGCCCTTGAAAACAAGAACTTATGTCATGCGAGTCCCCTGTCCAGACCTTTCGGTTTAATGATGCTCTGATTTGGCGTGAGATAGCTTCCGCACCCTTTGCCCACTGACTGACTGACAGACCAGCAAATGGGCACGACTTTTTTTCTCTTCTCGTCTGCTAATGAGTGCATCATTTGCTAACGAGAGTGGAGCACGGTTTTGTTGCCTCCCTTGGGTCTGATCTGAGGTAGTCACGCAGTTCTGCCGGCTAAGAGGATTCTAATCTCCATGTTTTATTTTTTGTTGTTTTTCGTTTTGTTTTTTTACCTGGTCGATTTTGTTGGATTAAGGGTTCAACGGTATGAAAGAGAGAAGGCACCCGATTTCCGGTTCTTGGTTGCTAGATATCGTGCATCAGGTGCTTCTCCTTTTTTTAGCGATTATATTCTTCTCGGGTTCGAGAGGTCGTTCTGCCTCGGGGTATTGCCCGATCGGAAGAGAGAAGGTTGATCGAGAAGCTGTAGCAGAAAACTGTCGTCTGAAACAAGGACGAAGTTTCACTTTTTTTAGAACGCAAGAGAAAAACGCGCGAATTCAGTTTGCAAGTGCCGCGCAGTATAAGCCAGACTGTATTACCTTCGGGGTGAATTTTTTTTAAACTGTTAGCATTTTAAGGCTGTAGTTCGAAGAAAAAAAATTCTGTTTATAGTCTTGGTACACAAGCTGAAATAAACTAATAGCACCATGGTCTCAAAAAATTCCAGATGGTACTTTCATAAGTTGCTTTACACACTGTAATAAGCGGGAAAGCTGTGCCTTTTGTGACATTTTCAGAAAATATTCTTAAACATGGATCTGAGCTGCAAGATTTTTCGAGGAGTGACACGTTTTGCGAAAATTTCCGATTTTAAAGAACTTTTAGAAAAAGTTCCAAAACTGATACAGGCTTATCGTTTAATTCAGTATGTAGTACAGATCGTAAAGAGACTGTTTCAAAATTTTGAAGTGCCTGACATAATTAGTTTATTTGTATTTATGTACCAAAATCACGTAATTTTTCGAACTACACCGTTAACCAGCATGCTGAGCTCAAAATATAGCACCTCCCCCAATTCTTGTTATTCACAGTTTGTACAATTGACATCGTGGTTAATAGCTCTCTACCTAACATTATCTATTAAAGACGACATTTCACGTAAGACTGAATATTTTCAACAGACTTCATTTAAAAATTCTTTATTCGTTTTTTTTTTAATTATTTTTTTAAAATACATGTTTACTCCTTGTACAGCGTAACAGATTAAGATAATTTAACCTGTCTGCTCTTCAGGTAGATTCCGACATTGTCCCATATACTTTTCTTCGACTTGAAACGTACAGTTCTTCAGAAAATTACAAAAAATCATTTTTATAAGAATGTCATCGATGTCTGCTTTTCAGAGATTTTATTATAGTTCTGATAATACAATTCACTTTTTAGAGTATTTATTGTTAGCACTTGGGTGCTATTGTTTTCATGTAGGGATTTTGTGTTGAATAACATTTCTAATTTAACATAATGGCAAATACGGCCGATGCATGGATTAATATACACTTTTCAAAATATTGAAACAAAGACAAATAGGGGTCAACGCATGAATTATGATACTTTCCAACGTAATTAAAAAAAAAATTAATGGAAAGCACGCAAGTACGTAGTTAATTTGAACGAATTTCAGATTTGCTTTTTATTTGTTGAAGTTGATTTTCCCAATTACTTTGATTTGTTTATTACTTTTGTGTTTCATTACTAAGAGACCCTTGCCTTTTGCTCGCTTCACCAATCTTTCAGAATCCACTTTGTAATTGTCTTGGAATCACTGCATGATATCAGCTCCCTTTTCTCGTTTGCCACACAATTTGACAAAGCTTTCATTTATCCTGCATGTAAATTGGTTAGTTAGAGGGCGAGTAGATTCAGGTAGACTCCACTCAGCGGTGATTCCATATATTTTTCTTAGACTTGAAGCGTACATTTTTCCAGAAAATCGCATAAAACCATTTTTGTATTACTTCGTATTTTTTCAGCAAGTTTGGCGATATTTCTCCTATAATCGCCACGTTTGGACACATTCGGCACGATTTCTAGGGTGTAGACCATATGACTTTGTCCATGTCGTCGTACCAGTAGAAAATTAGATACCATTTTTGATATTTTAAAAATTGATTACATTTCGAAGAATGTTTAAAAAAAAATCTCCGCTAAACAGGAATTAGTTACGACTGACATGCAGGCGGCTTTACCATACCAAACGTTAATTTATATTATTAATAGTAAACAGAAAACAAATTCTAATGTCTTTACTGTATCAATAGTAAATACCAATGAATTAGTATGAATATTCATATGGTGCAGCTGCAATATGACTTCGTTTGGCGCTTGTACTATGCTTAATACCTTCATTGAATCCAATTGCTCCAAATCTGCCGTAATATTCAGATGCTGTAAGAAAATACTGCCGGTTATCCGAACCCAACATAAACAACTAAAGCAGCCTTCAAATGACATTTATCGCCAAAATGGCATAAAAACCTGGGAGGCCTCATACTGCAGTCATTCCACTAATCTGTTAATGAATACTGATTTTTTAAGCCTCCTCTTTATTAAATAAAACAGTATATTTCGAAGTATATAAACAAAGGCTGCTTCTGTGCTTGCACGGATTTTTAAGCAAAATCCGTTGTTGCCAACATTGCTGTTTCCTTTAGAAATTAAACTTGATTTTGCGACCATGTAAACCTTTTATACACAGAGACTAGCTGCGTTGCAGGGTACATTAGCATAATTACCAACTCTTACACTTTCTTTGGAAGATTTATTGCCAAAACTTTGAAATAGCCTGAATTTCCTGATGCGTGTTATACCAACATCTACATATACAATGCCTGAGAACAGAAACTTTTAAATCATTCCTACTAGAGATGGCCAATGATTCGATGAGTTGAATCAGTGATTCGAATCTTGGTACTGAGTGGCTCAGTCTTTACACTCACTCTCTACTGATTCGAATCTCAAGCCCTCAAGGGAAATACATTCCAAGTGCGAAGGGAAGGAAAACTTATTTTCCCTTTGCCGTTCCCAGAGATTTTCCCTTACTCTTTCAACTCTTTTCGACTCTTTACGACTCTGAGTCGATAGATGATTTGAAACAGTAAAGAGTGGGTGTGGGTGAGTTGGTCACTGAGTTGGTGCAGCAACGAATCTTTACTGATTCAGTGTTTCGCTCTGTTTCGGTGATTGTATACGATCGTTGAGATTCGTTAGTTTTTCGAATCTTCTATCGACTCAGAGTCGAAAGGAGCCGAAAAGAGTTGAAAGGATGTTTCATTTAATTGAAGTTTTTTTTTCGAATCTTTGGTGTTTCATTTCTTGGTTGGTGGTCGGATTTAAAGTTTTATCTGTCTGTGGGTGTGGAGTGGGTCGAACATCGTTTGCTTTTGGCGGGGGGCATAGGCGTTACTTCCTAAGGGCAAGAGGGGTCAATCCCCCCCCCGAAAAAAAAATTAAGAAAATTCAAGTATCAGAGCTATTTATAATAATGATATTTTATACAATCGGAAACATTTTGTCACCCCATCCAAATATTACATGCCAATTTACGCCAATGCTCGTGGAAGAGCGGGGGGGGGGGCGTCTCAAAGTTGTTTAAACCCTTTTCCCTCGGGGGGACTCCCTCCTTCCAACTTATCTGGCTGATTTAATATTTGTTTAAAATTTAATGAAACATCCCTTTTCTACTTTTAACTTCAATATATGTCCCCCTGCCCCCCCACTCAAAAAAAAAAAAAAAAAAAGGACAACGTTAAGTTTACATGGTGGCGGGTTTTCATGTGAAGGGAAATAGAATGAAATAAAGTTAGGATTGTGCTTGTCACTTTTAATGAAGGATACAGGGCGGTATTAAGCGCTCTCACAAAAGGACTTTGTAGTAAGCAAAATAACATTTCGCTTTATTGCTGCAGATTTCGTTTACGATATTTTTTTTACCTTGTTTTTCGTTTAAGGGGAATGATTTTATTTTCTTTCGTAATTCAGAGAAATACAAAATAGGGTCTAAAGCAGTGGCGTAGTTAGTGTTATTGACAGTGGCGTAGCCAGGATTTTATTTCGGGGTGGGCTGGGTATCAAATTTAAAGATAAAGTTCAATTGTAAGCTAAGTAAAGGGTCCCATTTTTTGGGGGGGGGCAGCAGCCCCTCAGTAGGACTGGGCCAAAAATCGATAAATATCGAAATATCGGTTTTATTTCAACATCAAATATCCGATATTCCCATTTTCATTTCAGTGAAATCTCGAATTCGATAAAGGTCAAAAATACAGGCCGGCCAGGGGCGTAGCCAGAAATTTTTTATGAGGGGGTTATGACTACTGCAACTCAAATATATGTATACGTGTGTGTGATAATGTACTGAAGAATATACATTTTGTATGGCAAAAAATTCCTCATGGGGGGTTGTGACCCCCCTAACCCCCCCCCTTCGCTACGCCTCTGAGGCCGGCGATAAGAAAATCCTGAGATCAATACCAGCTTGTGATGCTTTTGCTACTGCTTTCTCTCCGTTGATGACGATGCCGGATCGCGGAAAAAACAGCTCCATGGTTTATTAGTCTAATTACCATAATTAATTAACGTATATCTCGGAAACTATCCACCGGAGCGCGTTTTTATTGATTCTCGACCCTCCTAGACTCAACACCCCACCGATACTTAAAATTTCGAATGCTTTGACACCAAACTTAACCTTTTAATCTTACAGGCCCAGGGGGTCATACGAAGCTCCCCTGTATTTTCAATTCGGGCAGTTTAAACACTAGTTTTACTTGAGCAAGGAGAGAGAGATGCTAACTGCCCGAGAACTCAGCGGAGAAGAAACCCGATGAATGGGTGAAGGGTGTTTAAATAGTACGGTTTTCGGCGCAGAGAGAGGGAAAATTTCTTTAGTTGTTTTATTGATTCAAGATTCTAATCACTGATTCGAATCATCGAAGTAGTGAGTGAGTCGAGATTCGAATCAGTAAAATGAGTCGAACTGCCCATCGCTAACGTCCACAAGAACAATGTTCGCAACATATTTTATTTCACAAAATAAAACTCTTCAAAGTTTGTTGTGAATTTACTCCAGCATAAAACATTTTAATGATTTAAAATTGAAAATTTAATTTTACGACAAATAGGAAAATTTAACTATCACTAATTATGTAATAGGATATAGAAATAGATCAAAATAAATTATTTTTTATCAGAAAGGTACTTTAATTGTTATCTTTCGACTTAAGATATTTTGTAAAATTTGCAACATTCACCAGAAATTTTAAATAGTTTTACTTTTAGAAACTATAACTGTGATGACGTCAACTCAGAAGACCTAAAGATGACGTAAAGGCTTATGTTGTCAGTCCTATATCTAGGAGGTGTTGATTACGCACTGTGATATAAAACGTGTTATACTGAACTAAGCTGGAGTTCGGGGGTTAATGGAGCATTTTAGCGAAAGCTTTAGCTCCAGTTTGTAATAGGTTATCATGTGGTACTTAATCTTAAGGATGGGGGTGGGGGAGAAAACGTATCATATCAAAGATTTTGGATTTTTTTCAATATTAAATTGCTTAGTAAAATAGTGGTGGAAAATCATTTTAAAAAAGGGTAAAAGTTAATATTTATGTATTGGGTCTTGGGGCATACACCTAATGCATTGACAGTAATTGACATCAGCTTACAATTTACGAAAATTGTCAGTTGATGTCACTTACTAGTGCAGTGGCGGACTAAGGAAAAGAGAAGCAGTCCGCCCCGTGCCCCAGCTGGTAGAGGGCCCCAGATGAACTGGAAAGTTTAAATTTGCAATTTCAATTTTCTATTACAAGGGGCGACAAAGTAGGAGTGTCTCCCGCCCCCCCGTACACAACATTCGGCCTACTGTAAACGTCTTAAAGGGATGCTATATAGAGCGTAAAGCTTTCTTAGGCCAAACCTTATCTTTGTTAAGTCATGTATACGACTTTTTGTGCATAAAAATTTTATGGCATCAGTTGCAGCGTCATAACCATACCTCAAATTTACTTGTTTCTGTATTGAGAAATAAATATATATCGTCTGAGATATAAATATTTGTCGCACAGCTATAACACGCACTGACTATAAAACACTTTCCAATTGGAAAGTGTTTTATAGTCAGTGCGTTTGACGTGATTTATTATTCTTGCTTCTTTCTCTCGGGTTTTTACAGCAGGCGCGCACACACACGCAGAAAAACTAAAAGATCCGCTTACTCACGCACAATTATAAAACATCCAGTATCCAACGCCCAATTTCACAATTCAACGAACGAAAATAACGTCTTCGGAGTCAAGTTTAAGGACACCCGCATTAGAGAACACGGTTCGGAACAATAACAGCTACTACGTAACTTTTATAATACACTTCGCGTCGGAAACCCACTGATGAAACTAAAAAAAAAAAAATCTTTTTTTCCTTTATTTCCCAGACAAAAACTCCGTGAAGAAAACGAAAAAAAAAAAAAAAAAGAGGCGGTCTTACCCCCCACCCATGCCTTAAACCAACTCTCGGGCCTCTGCGGCCTGTAATTTGTACGGAATTCCGTCTTTTCCCAGGCTAACGAAGATGTCAGCAGTAATCACCGGCACTATCATTTAGGAGTCGCCCCTTTTTTTCAGAAAGATGCCGACACTTGCCGCCCGCCCAGAATTTAGGCTTAAGGCGGGGGGCAAGCGGGCCCACGGTGCACTTTAGTCTTTAAGGGAGGGCCCTTGTTGTGAATTACGTGGAGGGCTGAGGTAGTAAAAATTTGTCCAATGTGTTTAAAATGTCTTCCCTTTTGAGCGGGAAAAAAGATGGGCGAATTTCTGAATTATGGTTATGTAGTAAGTGACAAATTGGAGTATGACGGGCTAAAACAGAGTGAAGATCCGTTAATGTAGGTTCTTCATCTTAAGTGTAACATTTAAATAAGGATTTTTTGACACTGATTATCTGAATCTTATCGATATTAATTTTTCTAATTAAAAAAATTTAAAATTTTCGCATTAGATTTTTAATTTGTTTGTGCCCAGGTTGTTTGCATGATTTTCTCCAATTTTCGTCAATACCATCAGAAAAAGATAATTTTCTGACATTCTGAACTGTACTTAAAGATGTCGTATCTTCTCTTAAAAAAAATGTATAAAACGTAAAATAACTTGCATTTCATATGGTTACTTTAGTAGAATTAAGATATATCACTCGTAAACGCTCGTGGAGTGATGACGTTACGGAATGCCATTGGGCACTCACTAAACTCTGTCCTATGTAATATAACATGAGGTTGATCCATCCCGCTAGTTCTGAGGGTACCCAACGGCCACAAGCGTATTAAGTCTAGAAAAATGACACATTTAGGCCCAAAGAAGTTAATACAAGGGCGAGTCAATTGAAAGTGAGCAAAACCCCCTGCACAAGAATAGTTCGGCCCATCATCTGCGACGCACCAATACCTCCTAGATATAGAAAGCCTTACCACAGCTACGTCACCGAGAATTTACGTCATCATTTGGCCTACATTTAAAATTTTGATTGTGATAAAATAAATAAATTAAAAATTTCTGCTGAATTTACCCATAATTGGCAATATTTTAATAACCTGAGATAAAAAAATATAATTTTACGGCAATTTGCAGTTTTTAACCATAACTAATTAGATAATGTGATAAGGAAATAGATCATACTGAATAATTTTGTATGAGAAAGATATTTTAATTTTAATGTTTTATATGAGATATTTTCTAATATTTGTAGTATTTACCAGAAATTTTTAATTTATTTTATCACAATCAAACTTTTAAATGTAGGCCAAGTGATGACGTCAAAGCTCGGTGACTTAGCTGTGGTAAGGCTTTCTATATCTAGGAGGTATTGGA
Source organism: Cheiracanthium punctorium (assembly GCA_038373885.1). Classification (NCBI taxonomy): domain Eukaryota; kingdom Metazoa; phylum Arthropoda; class Arachnida; order Araneae; family Cheiracanthiidae; genus Cheiracanthium; species Cheiracanthium punctorium. Next base: position 447,811 of record JAWZYV010017274.1, read on the forward strand.
CGCACACGCATAGCACAGACATCTCTCATTTATGAAAGGGACGCTAAAGTGTGAGGTTAAAGTTCTTTAAGGTGCTCATACATTGGGTTGAAGACGGTAGCATGACATAATGGACGCTCCAAAAGAAGAACAGCGTGGTGTGGTCAAGTTTTTGACAGCTGAAGGTGTTTCCCAACAAGAAATTAGTCTCCGTATGACTGCCGTGTACGGTGAACATTCCATCTCATTGGCCACTGTGAAGCGTTGGAGCAAACGGTTCAGAGGAGGACATGAAAGTTGCCATACAGCCCATATTTGTCGCCATGCGACTTTCACATTTTCGGGAAACTGAAAAAACATCAAGGATACCGGATTCGTGTCCGACGCCGCCGTGAAGGAGTCGGACTGTTTGAATCAGCAGCCTATGGAGTTTTATGAGACGGGAATCATGTGGCTCGTCTGTCAATGGGACAAATGTCTCAATGTTCACGAAGACTACTTTTAAATAAAGTACTCTCATATATTCGCATTGGCTCACTATCATTTGACTTGCCCTCGTAATTCGCAATACCACGCTAGTAAAAATGGAGTAGCAAAAATGGTAATTCATAATTTCACAAACCTTGCGACTTAGGCGAAAAGAGTTGCCTGAGAGAGAGGGAGTTGCCTGATCCAGCTCCCTCAGACTTTGTCATAGTAATGACGAAAAAAAAAGCAAGCAAGCAAACAAACAAAAAAAGGCATGCTTATAACTTTCAGTTGTGTCACATCTGTAAAATAGACATATAAAACAAGTGCGTATACGAATGAATGCGACGTTGTGTCAAAATTTCAAAGCAATCTGTTAAAAACTTTTAGAAATTTGAGATTATGCGCAAAGGAACATTTACATTCATCTTTACATACATTAATTTTACTGTTATCTCAAAAGTTTTTGGCGTATCAGTAAAACTTTCTGGAATGCTAAGAACCGCAGAAATATGCAACTGGCACACGTGTCACATATTTACCCTGCTTTATGGCTCTTCATGTAAAGTCCCTTTCGCATGATATGCTCGCTGTTTTCAAGAGACTAATTTGAACATCAATAACTAATTTACGTTATTTTTTTAATGTATTGCAGTGCACGAAAATTTATTACTTTTTAAAACATGGTAAGAAGCTAAAATTTTTAAATTTCATAAATATGTTCATATGTTTGTTTCAAAAATACGTAAATCATTTCATAATTTTTAAATTTCATTCATAAATGTGAATTTTAGTATGCATAAATTTAAGGTGATTTTTTTCAGATCTTTGTTTTGTCCGTCAATACCAGACGTTGCTGTCTCTGCTAAGAGTAAACGCGAGTATAGTGTGCTTATGCAGCTCCGAGTAATTTGAAAAATCTGTTGACACACATGCGAAATATTTTTAAAACGCCAGAAAGTTATTGGTTTTTCTTTTAATCTTCTCCACATTTCCGTTTTTAATATCAGGGTCTAAAAATTACTTTAGTCTTTGTTTGATTGTTGATTTTAACTATCAAACTTAAGTGGAAATAATGGATTCTATTAATGTGGTAACTGTACTATTAAAAATAAAAAGAATGAAACCAATTACTTATTTTAAAAGAGCAAACGCAAAATGTATTGATTGTAATTTGCATTAATACAGTTCATCAAGAATTATTTTGATGCATAAGATTGCCTTCTACTCTAGTAAAATTATTAAACAACTGGGCAGAAAATGTTCAGTTTGAAAATACCCTATCTCAGGAAGTGCCATATGATGTCTTATTAATTCAGGACATTTTGCCAATTTTCTAAAATTCATGACGGATAACATGATGATAACATGCGCTTAAAATATACTTATATTAAGCTTTTGAAAAGAATACTAAATGCACAGGTACTTTAATTCAAAGAGAAAGAATAAGCAATCAAATGTGAAAGTGGATGAGGATGTTAAAGCACTTATTTACCTGCTCCATTTAGAAATTTGTGATTGTTTTTTTAAATGAAACAATATCTTAAGTGTATTGAAAGCTTCCTTCACAGCTTCCTTATGAAAGATATGAAAAAGTGGTTATCTTGCTGGAGCAGCATTAACAACTCAAAATAGATTTGTTATCGTCTAAACATTATCGACTATTATCAGTTCAATAGAATTCCAAATACCTGCGATATGCGTATACGTCAGACGAATGTACAGTACGTCATGAGAACTAAAAGAGGATAATTTCTGTAGAAAATAATAAAAAAATGTATTTAGAAGAGGGATCTAGCATCACAGTACTTTATACGATAGAACATACTTGAAATGTCATGGGAACCGGATTTCACATCAGCAGGTCTTTTACAAGGCCACATCACAGAATTTAGGTGCACGCGCTCAATAGTTATTTTTAACAAATGCTTCACAAATATTTTCATTTTCAACCAGAGCGAATATTAATTTAAACCATTATCAGTTCAATAGAATTTTAAGTATCTGCGCTACGGCCCTTTCATGAAAGTCCACTATTAACGATTTACATTAAATAACGTCACATAAAATTGAATGTCATATTAATATATGCCATATTATTTCTAGGCGTCACTCTTTTTTTTTAATTTTGAATATACTTATATATCTTAAATATACCTAGGGTAATAAACGGTATTATGAAAAACGGTTATTACATTAGGATATCAAATGGTCGGTAACAAAATCAAAAGCTTTTACGCATATCATTAAGCATCATACAATTTGAGAAATGTCCTGCTTAAACAGAATTACTTCACAAGTTCAACAAATATCACCACCTTTAAACACTGTGAGTAACTCTGCAGTAGTCTACTAAAAACAGAGGAAAATAATGGTAAAAATAAGTAAGAAAGCAGGATTTTTTAAATACTAGAATCATTTAAACTTTTTCAGAAACTTAAAAAAAAGAATTACATGGACCTCACCCAATGAAAAATAAATATTCACTTCTTGTGGATGATTACTTTTTTACCTACTTTAGGAACATGGTAGATGACTGAAGTGTGACGGTCCGGGATTCTAGCTACAGCGCGGTTGTCGATCTAACGAACTGTAGTTTTGTGCGGTCTTCTCTAGATGTTAACGTGAATACGCGTTAGAACTCATTAAAAGCATATAACTGCCAATCTTCCGGACTTCTTCGCGAGATTTTCCACTGCTAATTCTTATTTAGTAATTTATACTTAAAATAATGCCAATTGTTAAATGTACAGTAAATCTGTTTAAAAATTGTGGTGGGAAATTTCCCGAAGAAATCGGGTAGGTTGGAGCTATGCTTAAATGTTCCACTCAAGATATCCCTCCCTATATTTCGACAGCATTAAAAGAATTATGTACCATTTAAAATATTCCCTGACAAAATTTTATAAGTAACTCTTTACAAGAAAACTCAAAACAAGATGTTAATTTCACGTTTAGAAGTAAGGCTTCATGCTAAACTGTTCCCCTAACGCTCCTGTCAGTCTGACCGTGACCTTGTTAAACAAAGCCGACTGGCCTAGGGAGCGAATCATCCTATGAAGGCCGATCTAGGTGTAAAAAAAAATTTTGTATCGCAAAATTGACATTCTCGTTGCTAATCATCATTTTATCAAATTTATCTACTTAAGGCTAGAAGACTTTTCCTAGCCTTAAGGACACATGTAGCATAAATTTGCTCAAATTTTTGAATTTTCAATCATCGGCTTTTTTTTTTTAAAAAAGGGGGGGGGAAGCAGACTGGGACTATTCCACACTTGCATAATTTGTGTCTGATTGGAATACATAAATCTCAAAATATGCTTTTAAAAAGTAAATTAGCATGTTTTGGCTGCAATAAAGCTTTAGTTTATTGTCTTTTTCTCATAATGCGTTTTTTATGCTTTGGTACACGTTTCTAAAAATCTGTTTCAGGTAAACAGTTGAAGCTTTCCAAAATTGTTTAACTAAACTGTTTCTTTAAAAATACCTAACATTAGAGATCTGAGTGAAAACATTTCGAAAATATTGATAATTTTGTGGCTTTAATTTTCAGGAATTTTAAATTTTTTTAGTAAAATATTCTCAATTTAATTTCTGTTTAGCCAAAATGAAAATCGCTTCTTATTATTCTCAGGTGGTATGTTTTCTTTTCTTTTCTTTTTTTTTTTTTTCTAATGGGCAGGCACTGGCCACAAGCCTTTTGCCATCAACGGCCCTAGTTACTGTCCATTTTATTATGGGAGCACCCAGTGGGCGGACAGCACTACCCCCTATGAAGGGACGGACAAGTTAACATCCATGCCCAAGCCGGGATTCGAACCCGGACCCACGGCGTGATAGAATGATTCTCTAGCCACTACACCACCTGGGCGGCGGTATGTTTTCTAATATGGTAACAAATTTTAAGATGATAAACTCAATAGTTTTTTAGAAAAGTGTACCAAAGTGACATGCTATTCAAAAAACTTCATAGAGTAAAAAGTTAACTGGGTCTTAAAAACTAATTTATGAATCAAGTTCATTTTTTTATTTTATATATAGACTACAATGTGTGTATATACAGTAGACAAAAATTTTTTAAAGCCAGCTTTTCACACCAACAGTGTCAGGAAAGAAAAGTAATCATACATTAATAAATCCGCGGTAGTTTCAAAACGACTACCTGAATTTTTAATTAAAAAAAAAAAAAACTACCATGAATTAGGTATTTAGAATAGCAACAGTGACTAAAATATTCTGTATAAACTCTGAAGGAAAACCCCATCATCAATTTCTTTTACTTTGGTATATTTTTTTTGTCATTATTTTTCAAGATGTTTTAGTACGTATGGGGAAAAAAATTAAATTTTAAAAGATGTTTTACAGATTTTTTAAGTAAACACTTGTCATGAAAAAATTCTTTTTAAATGTTTATAATTATAATTATTATTCACTTACACTATTTCATGCGTACTAAAAGGACATCTGTTCATGTCAGAATGACTTTAAGTCAACCTCTTTCAATGCACCAAAAAGTAGCAGAAGAAAAAAAAAAAAAAGGGTTGACAAACTCCTTAAAATTCGTATTCTTCTATAAATGAAACGGACAACCGTGAAATATTTACTCACTGTTCTCTTTATCTCTCGACAATTGTTAAACTAAAGTGAAACGGAATCTCCGTGGAAGTCTTATCTCCGGTGTTCCGTCCCGGCTTCCGTGCGCAAAGGGTTATCTCGTTGGAATGACAACCGGCAAAACAAATGCTCACACGTTTACTCACGATTTTACGCTCGTGGTCCTTTTATCTCCCTTGTAGACGAGAGATAGGATGCCACACATATTTTAGAATGAAAATAGGCTGTATGTCAGACATGAGCAATGACGTAAACAAGCTTCTTTGATATCTGTTGTTATGTACGTAATCTTTGTTTAAAAAATTTTAAAGAAATCACTGATTGTTTCCTTCAGTCTATCCTGTCTATGCTTTTATCCGTGTATGCTTTTATCAAGGCCATACCCGTGGGGGGATACCCGAAATTTTAAACTTTGTTAACAAAACAATAATAATGAAGCCTTTTTATGAAAAAGTTAGCCTTTTTCACATTTTGGTCCCCCCCCCCCACCCCCAAAATTTTTTTCTGGGTACGGCCCTGGGTTTTATTGAACAACCAAGCAATTTGTGGATTAATTAAAATTATCAATATTATTTAGGAGGTCCGTAACAACTGCAGTCGAGCCGGCTTAATGGAATATCGGTTATAAGAGAATCGCTCTTAATGTAATAACTTTTCGATGTACCAAGTAGTAGCTCGTGATTGAGCTTCAAAGCTGCAATCTCGCGAACGACGCATTTTATTTTTTAAAAACTTGGTACAGTTAAAACCTGTATAGAACGGAAGCCTGTCTAACAGTAATCTGTACAAAACGGTTATCTGGGCAAACCGAAACCTGTTTAAAATAAGACTAAAGTGGGATAAGCCAGATCCCTGCTTAAACCGGAACCTCAACTTGTGTAAAACGGAAGAGTGGAAACGGGAACCAGTATAAAACGAAATCCTGCATAAACCGGAACATTTAAAATGGAATTACTAAAATTAAAAGTGTGTCTAAACCGGAAACTTCATAAAACAGAACCCTGCCTAAAGTGGAACCTGCATAAAACGGAAGCCTCCTTAAACCAGAAATCTCTCTCTCTCTCTCTCTCTCTATATATATATATATATATATATATATATATCGAGGCGTAGCCAAGTGGGGTTAGGGGGGTCATAACTCCCCCATGAGAAATTTTTGCCGTACAAAATGTATATACTTCACTACATTATCACACATATGTATACATATATATATGAGTTGTAGTAGTCGTAACCCCCCCCCATGAAAAATTTCTGGCTACGCCCCTGCTCTAATATATATATATATATATATTATATTTATAAAATCGGGTCTTTTTTTTAAAAACTCTCTGTATAAACTGGTGTAAAACTACTCTCTGTAGAAACTGATATCCTAAACGGATCTTTGATAAGCCAAATAAAAAATGAAATTTTGTAACTTACACGTAGGTCGAGACATTACGGTGTTTTTCTCCCTTTACAAAGAGGGAAAAAACAAAGAACAGTTCATGCTAGATACATCATATACATTAAAGGACCTGGTATGCGTAGCAATATTATATAAATTTAATACCCCATTTACATTCAGCCATTCCCACTTCTCCTCCCTCTCTCTGCTTTTTTTTTCCTCCAGAAAATACTTTTGCGGCAGCTCCAAAAGCATTGAGGGTTTTACATTGACTTCTGGTATACTTCTCTGCTGTATTTTCCTCCTCACTGCCTTCAATATCCTTTCAGGAGCGAAGGCAGGAAGGTCAGCAAGAAAGATTATGGCATGAGCAGGATGAGTGGGGTGTTTATATTCCTGTTACTTCCATTTAACTTACTCATTGCCGCGGAAGTGGACTGAGTGTAAACGAGGCATAGAAATCAATGCATATTATGGCAGTTAGAGAACTGACAAACTGAAATCATGCACGTCAATTTTTTGAAAAGTGTTAAAAGGTTTGGTAAAGACCATCTCAGATCTTGTCTTTTTTGCACCCACGAAACTTACATGGCTTGTTTAATTTAGCGTTAGAATCAGCTTCACACAAACTTCTTCCGAATTGGCTAAGTGCAATGCTGAAAAGTCAGTATTTAATCAATCCACTCATGCATCCAAGAAAAGTGGATAGGTAATGTGCAATCGCTTAAGCTCACTTAAACACACTATTAAGATCAACATGTTTAACATTTTCTGTCTCATCATTAGGTAGACGCAGCGGAGAAGACTCTCCTACTTTGTCCGGTGTTGGCTGAAGTGTAAAGGTCCAGTATTTTGACCTGGTCTACCTTGCGGCTGTTTGATATATATATATATATATGAAAAAATTCAATACAATATAAAACTGCTTAAAAATTGTGGTGGATAGTCTTCCGAAAAACGCGTAAAAGTTGCCAGCTATGGATTTTGGTGAAACTGATTCGAACTTTAACCCTCCAAGCGGCTGAGACGTAAAATCCCGAATACTGCTTTCAGTTTTCACTGCAATGCATCTATAATTTAAATTGTTTATAACTCTCACACATTATAAAATAAAAAATAATAATGTTAATGTTGTACATATTTTGAAGTTGATTTTTTAATAATTACAAATCTTCCTCACAAAATTTATTTTTTTTCAATAATTTTAAAGGCTCTTCAAAATTTTACCGTGAAAACAACTTTACATTATTTGCCCATTTCTAAGACGCTCAGAGTGTTAAATGACCGAATGTTTTGGAAATCGCTAAAAATACAACCGTGACATGTCAGGATTTAATCAATCCACAACAACATGCTAGGTATTTCGAAAGCCGAGATGGAAAATACGTTCTAAGACTTGAACTCCTTACATTCATCCCTGCTCCTTCTCACTTCCCAGTAAGCGACCCTAAAATATTTCTCAGGAACGATAGTAATTGTCCATGACCATTGTCTGGAGGTGCAGTATTTTACTGGCACACCTAACTTGCATTACTACCAATGGTTTGGTAAGCGAGTTGGTGGGGGGGAAGAAGGCATCTTACCCCACATGATTTGTATGTTTTATACTTGTTTTTATTTCCTTGATTGTAAAATAAGATGGAATAAGAGAATTCCTTTCTGATATTTTTGTTCTGTTCTTTTCTCCAGTAGTAATGGGGAAAAAAAAAAAGTTTTTGAAATGTCGTTAACTGCTTCTCACTCTTTGAAAGATATTTTTTGTTTTTATTTTGCTGTCTATAATTCTGTTGTGGTCTGAAGGGTTTTTCTGGGAAATCCTTGAAACAATATGCTTCAAAACGGAAATGTGGAGGGGGTGAGGGGGTAAGGGGATGTAAATATTTTCTCTATACTTTGAGAAATAGGCCGTTTGCGCTGTGATCACATTTATATAAAATGAGTGGTACAGTTTGTTGAGTATGTGGGATGGAGATCATTACTTCACTATTGATTTTTTTTTACTAACTACCAACAATTGAAAGGTAAAATGCGAAACAATAAATAAAATGGTGACCTGCTAATAATGCCTTCTAGTAAGATCTCGTGAGAAATATTTAGCATTGGGAAGGATTTATTTTCTCTTTTCTAATGGAACTAGAAGTCAAAGTCCTTTTGGAGGCAATTACAACGGGTGATAGAAGAAACATTTGACGAAAATACGTCTACACTCAATATATTTCATCTTCGTTTACCTAAAATAAATAACTTCATTTTCAATTTTTTATTATAGACCCAAATCGAATTTCATGCTCTTCTGGAAACGTGCGGAAACTTTTCGCATTCGAACGATTTCGTTTTGTGTAAACAGACTTTCATATATCAATGTTTCATGCAGACGATCATTTAAAAAAAAATTAAATAAATAAAAAATAAACTATCTTATCAGGAGAAACTGTTTAAAACTAATTGGAATCGCCTTTCCTTTCAAAGTCTGATAACCGCGACTTCAATAGGACGTCATGTCAATTGCGACAGCAAATTTTGTCCCGCAATTGGTTAACGTTTTTACTCTCGGAAATAAAATGAAACTGAAAATAGCAAAAATTAAAAATTTATTCAAAAATGAAATTTCATCAATAGTGACTTGAAAAATTAGCAGATAAAGATAAGATGACTTGATTTTTTTAAAATCAAAGTTGCATTTCTATCACTGCTGAGAAACTGGTCAAAAAACCATGAAAATAGCCATTTTCATAAATATTTACAGAGTTATTTTGATACACCCTCCCCACTTCAAACTTAATTAATATTTTTATTTAACTTTAAAAATAAATCTTTAAATAATAAGTGAAATATTAAGAATCAATCAAACTACTCATATGTATTATTGCGTTTTTGAAACCAACGTAAATGTATAGTCAGAAATGACCTATGCTCCCAATTGAGAACACAGTGAAAATTGTGTACAATATTTTTTTCCCATTTAAATTACCAATATCATTTAACTAACGCACGAGAAAATAAAATATTCAGAAAACTAATTTAAAATGCGCCTTGATCTCAATTAGGTTTGTAAAAGGTTAGTTTGCAAACAATATCGTAATTCAACTTGTTTGCTGCAAGTGCGGAGTAACTCATCCTTGTTGTGAAATTGAATCTAAACACAGAGAGATGGTTTTAAATTTCGAGGTTTTTTTGGTTTTTATTTTTTCATGTTTCAAATATTATTCCAGAAGTGTTTAAAAAAATCACGAAAAACTCAACCTACAGCGTAGCAACATTTTTTTTAATGTTGGGGTGTGGATGAGGTACTTAATCTTGAATGTTACACTTCCGTATAAAGAAATAAACCACGTTAAGAGTTGGCTTCATGGATAAACAATGTTTTCTTTTTCACGCGACAGATAGACGTAAGCAATGTTTGTCGTTTCTAGAATAATTCATGACACTTGTGAGTTTTTCACTGAACAGAAGAGATAATTAATTTCGCAGCAGATTAGCTTTCAAAGCATAGAAAAAACATAATATATATAAATAGATCTACTTTTATAATAATTTTAAAAAACCCAGGAGCTGGAGGAATATTTTACCAATATTTGTTTCCTCGGAGAAAAATATTTCTGCTGTAATGATAATATTGGAATTTTGACATTTTGGAAGTTATTGTCCAAATATTGTCGGCCAGTAAATATAAAAGCATTATTGACAGTTCATTGGAAATATTAGGTCGTAACGAAAGTTTCCCGCCACCGCAGATATGATCTCAGAAAACAGTTCGTGATAGCCTGCTTCCTCATATTTTGTCAAATTCAGATTTTTGGCATTTGAAAGTTATGTTTCTGGTCTCGCACCCCCATGTTTCTGCGCCGAAGGCTTTGAAAAACTTCCAAAACGTTGGCGGAAAATCATAGATGTGGGTGGTGATTACTACCCGCATTAACTTTTTGTTGGCGGAAAACTTTCGTTACAACCTGATATTTCAAGCTGAGCGTCAATATTAAACAAAATTGGCGATTTATTGTAAATATTGGATCAGTCTTGGCAGGAAAGCTGGGAGAATCTTTTCGAAATGTCAGCATTCCAAAACTGGCTCAATATTTAACATATCGGCCGTATTCAAACGATATTCTTTTGGTATTGTGGTTTGTACTAATGAATATGTTATATTTTAAACCTTAAACAACAGCTTATTTTTATTCACTTAAATAACAAAAAACGTTAAAAATGACCACATTTAAACCTTAAATAACAATATAGTATTTAACAAACCTTAAGTAACAACATAGTCTTTATTAAATAACAATAGCCTTAAATAACAACATATTCAGAGGTTTACTGGAAATATTGGCTCAATCTTGGCAGGAAAGCTGGGAGAGTCTAAAAAAGATTGTCTAAAAAAGAGGAGAGTGATTGGGGAGTCTAAAAAAAGCATTTCAAAACTGGCTCAATATTTAACAAAGATATGGGCAATATTCGGCTAATACTGCTTTGGTACTGTGGTTTGTACTAGTGAATATATTACATTTAAAACCTTAAATAACTACAAAACATATTCCTTAATTAACATTTCGCATAAGGTATAAAAAATCCTATTTTTCATACCTTGATATACTTGTTTATCTCTTTTATAAATTTATTATACTTCTAAGTTATTCAGCAAAGCTCTAAAATTTCGCTACATATTTCTTCAGCGTTGAATAAATGAACAAAAACAATAACAAAATTACTCACCAGAAAACTTTTATTTTGCATTATGTATATCTTACGGTAAAGTACCTAAATTGGACAATGTCAACTTCTTCCTAAATGTCAACACATACCGAATACGTCGGAGAAAGACCGAATATTTGATTATATTCTAGTATACTCGAACTACCTCCGGTGTATGTCCATATGCACAGATATGCTCAGGCGGAGGCGTAAAAGAAAAGCAAGGTCAACACTTAATAGAAAGAGCAAAACATAGCAATTTTTTTTTTTTTAAATTTTGTTGGGGGAGGTTATTTCCATATTTCTCTAGATTTCGGACTTTCACGGTAGCATTTATAAAAAACGTAGATCTAACTATAACTCTAAAAATCTTCACTCAAAGAAATTTCACCCGGATTTGTCTTCTTCCTGCTAATAAATTTACGAATTGTTATGACCAAATATTTTATCGTTTGGCAGGACTTCTACGAGGAGAGTCACAAATAGGATAAGAGTCCCTGGCGCTGAGAGGCCCCAATTATTTACGACTTTCATTGGCCGGGGTGCCTTAATTAAGGCTTGTTCCGGGTGACGTAAATTCTGATTGTGGCGCATTGTGTCTTTCAGTGTCTTGAAATTGTGTGCGATTGTTTGTTTAGAACGTCGCATTTTAATTTTTTTAAATTTATTGATTTGGTAAATATGCTGTCTGTAATTTCTTTTGATCGTAAGATGTCTAAGTCATACATAATAAAACAGCAAGATTTTACTACTGTGCTTATCGATTGTTCCTATGTTTTACCCTCATGTTTATTTCATTTAATTTTCGAGAACGTTCTTAACAATGCGGTATTTATAAAACGATTAAAGTAACTTGTAACATCTGATGGCGAAAACAGTGTTTTAACAGCATTTTGTTCTAGATCACTTTTCTCTGCCCGTTTGCGCATGAAAAATCACATGCAGTTATATTGGGAGTAGTGATCATAATTGACTTCTACATTAAACTAATTTAGCTGACGTGGAATTGTTTCAACGGAAGCTCGTGTTCATTTATAACACCAGAAAGGTTGGATAATGGTTGAGGTAGCAAGTATTACAACCAATGAGCCTTCAAACTTTCTCCAAGAACTGCAGAATTGTATGATGTAGGCACCAGTAGGACATGGAAGTCCGTAGCTAAAAGAAAGAGGGGAAAATGCAAATGCTTATCTTTTTCTGGCGATCTATATATATTTACAAAGTATGTTCCTTTAAAAGCTGTTCAAAATTTACATAATTTCTTAAAAGAATCAAATTACTGAAATTTAAGGAAAATTTTTGAACATCTTTTCGGAAAATTCGTTATGCACTTTCCCAAAATGTTAAATTGTAAGTGTTATGGAATGGGGGAGGGAGAGGGAATTGATAACCCGCACTGTTATGTATTATTTAGTAAAATGAATGCCATCTCAACTCATTTTAAAAGGCCATTTCTGTGCTTAAGATTTTTTTAAATTTTACCTTAAGGTTGTATGAAGTATATACATAGCTAACTTGTACATTTTTTCCCGAAGATTATTTACCACTAATTTTTAAATATTTTTGTAAATTAAATAGTTGGCTCTCTATTAGGATTAATTTGCCTAAAAGAAAATAACGATGAGTATTCTTCCGGAAAACCGTACAAGTTTGTAGCTATTCATATATGTTTACTATTAATAAAAATGCATAGCAAAGATAGTAAAAGCAGTATTATTTCTTCTCAAGCGTAATCAGCATTGGTTCGTTTTAAAGCTGTTCGTGTTCAAAAGTCCTTTGCCTGTATTTTTTTGTTGTTGTTTTGTTTCTTTCTCTTTTCTCTTTAAATAAGAACAGCCTTCAGTTATTTTAAAATTTCACACGAAGTACATGAATTCTTATAATGGTCGTAAGACAATCTCAGATATTCCTTCTCATGCAACTGGCAACTTTACAAACATCCATAAATAACACTGCATGATTCACCATTCAGTCAAACAGTTCACGGAATCGGCCGCCAGTTAATCACTGTAATATAAAAGAAAAAGTTTATATATGAAATTAATAAAGTAAAGAGCGTGTCTCGAATATAGACTTCAGTTCCACGAAGTGATTGCTCGAAGACTCGGCAATGTGTCTTCAGGTGTTCACGAATCAATTAGGTCTTCGCAGGAAAACCTATTGGTTCTCAGCAACTTCACCCCAGTAGCAGCCCACACCTCTCATCAGTCGGTCAAAGACACTTTTGCGTCGTGCTCTGCATCTTTCATCGCGCACGTTAGCAAAATTGCATTTCTACTGTAGTTTTGCCCATCCAGGTTCGTTTTAAAAACAGAACGCTTCTTACTCTGTTCTGACAAATTTGTTGGCGTTTTCGGTTTGTCAGTTCTGCTTGTCCGCACTGTTAAATAGGCATCGATTGCTACACTGTTTGAGCTTTTGCAGCGCACTGTGTGCAGTCTGAGTGTTTATAGACAAAGAACTGAGAGATACCATTCTTTAAAATGAATTTGGGAGACGTTGATCTTCTAAACAAAACAAAATTATTACATATTAATAAAGCTTATAAAAGTATCATCGCCGTTCAGGTCAGGATCTTACGTCTCCTTTCCCACCGCGCTAAAGGTAAAGAAATAGAAAAAAAATGCCGTTAAATTAGAGCTAAAATATTTAAAAGAATTTTTAAAATAATTTTCTGGAGCGTTTTTCAAATTAAATTTTGGGTTTTAAAAATAACTTACAAATTCCGATTTGTAGAAACGAAAAATAATTGACATCTTACATAACATTACACTTTTTTCTCAGATTACTCACCACTATTTCTTTAAAGTAATTTAATATTTATTAAAAATTCAAACGTTTTATACAATAGAACGTTCTAAAAGTTGAAGTAAATCTTCCAAAAAAAGTTTAAAAGTAGTTATGATCTTACAGAGTGTTATCTGCAGTATCGTGACCTTCGCAACAAAGGCCTGCTGGCTTAAGAATTACGTCATCCTAAATTGTACTATTTAGGTATAAAATTACAATTGGTAAAATAAAATTAAAATTCTGGTTGCTCATCATCATTTTATCAAATTTATCAGTGCTAAAAAACATATCTTCAGAACAAAAGTTAAAATTATATATATATATATATAACTATTAAACATTTGAGCTGCAATCACAATTTCGAAATACATTTTTTAGTGTCATATTTAATCCGTAATCAATAATAAACCAAGATAAATGTAAGAAATAATAAATTTTATAAACTGATGTAAAGCAACCACAATCATAACCTTGCTATACAACTTTTAAATTTACGTCTAAATTCGGCTTTCATAGGATGACTCAATATTTGAGCCAGAAAACTTCGTTTGCGAAGGTCACGGCAGTATCCCCTGAACAGAAATCACTGGTCTGCCGCTGGAAACTAGCATGACTATTTCATTAAATTTGTTCCCGGACTCTTTCTAATTTCCTTCATTTAACAATATTCTTTCAACTAAATTACTAGTATAAAAAACATAAATAGTCCTATTTCACCTTTTCCGTTAGTTGGTCATACAAACATGGATTCCTCACATCTAGAAATATTAAACTCGCAGGCTCAAGAAATCGGAGTCAAAATGGCTATTTTCCCCGCTCACTCTACCTGGTGTCCACGTGATCATCGTTCAAATATAGAGCGCCGTGTCGGACGAATCGGATAAATTACCAGCCTGTCGGAGTCCTCGCAATTAGATCCAGAAGATCAAATCAAATTCATCTCCCGCCGAGTTATTTTCGGTGGTCGCACGTGTAGTGGAGACGATATAGATCTTGGGGGAAGAACTAATTCCCACAAAGACTGGGTTTGAATTGCTTTAGTTCATCGTTCGCATCTTTATGATGTACAGGGAGGCCATAATTAAAGTAGAGATGCTTAGAGACCGATTGTGTGGAAACTGTTGGGCCAAACTGAACCAAAGTTGCAGTAAATACTATTTAGACCATGGGGTTTTGATTAAAACAGGGGGAAAAGTTCGTATTTTCAACACCAGGGGGCCAAAGTGACGCTGTAGGTCTATTTTTGGAGTAAACCAGGCATTGAAAGAACAGAAAGTTAACACTTTGCGAGCATTTCTTATAGTGACACCACATTTTGCATTCACCTTTTGAATTTTACATTACATCCAACATTTTAGCAACTAGAAGTCAAAGCCCGTTGTGGAGGCAATTACAACGAGCGCTAGAAAAAACATTTGATGTAACTATGTCTACACTGAATATATTTAAACTTCATCCACCTAAAATAAATAACTTCATATTCAATTTTTATTATGCACCCAGACTGAATTTTATGCTCTTCTGGAAACGCGTAGAAACTAACTGAATCCCTGGTATATTAATGCTTCAGCAGACGATCATTTTAATGAAAAAAAAAAAAAAAAAAGATGTTTTCTGAAAAACTATTTTAAACGAATTGGAATCCTAACTGTAAGACGTCCTTTTCACTTGAAACAGCTAATTTTGTCACGTAAATGATTCACTTTTTTTACTCTAGGTAATAAAATGGAGCTGAAAAGAACGAAAAATCGCTTACAAGTGAGGGGTCGGGTGAATTTTCAGATTTTTAAAGTAGCGCAGATTGTTTTCTATATTTTTATACATGATTATGAAAAATCTCAAGCGGATTGTTCAAACGGTGTAGATGTTATTACCCTTTTTGTGCTTTTTAATCTTTTTGAACTTTTTAATGTTGGAGTAAGGGTGGTAAAAGTTGGTTGCCCGGAATTGTTAAAGAGTCAGTGAGTCAGGGATTAGCGTAACAGTATAGTAGGATGACTCTCATACGCAGAAATCCGTTGTAATGAGGATGCAGATTTTCAGGAAGAAAAGAGGTGGTTATGCCAAGTTTGGTATACCAAGGGAATGTGGATAATTTAGCCACTTTGGAGGACCGATTAACATTGCACGTGAAAAAAATTAATGGAGATCTGCTACATTCTGCAGTGCGGAATGCTGTTCAGAGAATGCACTTTTTGGAACATCTGCAAGGAAAAAATATTGAAACATACCCCATTAAATATATATATATATATATATATATATCTAATTTTCATCACGAGGGGCCAAAGTAGCTTTGCAAGTTCCATTTTTGAAGTAAAATAGGCATATAATCAATAGGTTCCTTTCCTTGCAGATGTTCCAAAAAGAGCATTCTCTGAAGAGCATTCCGTACTGCAGAATGCAGCAGATCGCCATTGATCTGTTTCACGTGCAATGTTAATCGGTCCTTCAAAGTGGCTAAATTCCCTGGTATACCAAACTTTGCATTATCGCCTCTTTTCTCCGTGAAAATCTGCATATTCACTACAACACATTATTGCGTAAGAGAGAGTCATTGCTGACTGACTGAAAGTAATTTTAGAGGAGTACCTAGCTTAACCGCATAACCTCCAATTAAACTAAATTAGTTTTTGTGCAACACTTAGCGATTTCCGTGGCGAAAGATGTGGAATAATTCTAATTTATGATCTATTTCTATATCATACTGTATATAATTAGTAATAGTTAAAATTTCCTATTTGTCGTAAAATTTAATTTTCTATCTTAAATCATTAAAATATTTTATGCGGGAGTAAATTCACCACAAACTTTGAATAGTGAATGTGTGACGACGCGATGTTAGTGGACCTAGTGATGACGTAAAAAGTTTCTGTTCTCAGGCATTGTATACATAGGAGAAATTGGAAAAGCTAAGGTTGCTGCAGCCCCACTGGGAAAGTTACGAAAATATTGTTGCGTTGGAAAGTTTTCGAGCGTTGGAAAGTGTAATCGATCCTTTTGGCATGATTTAGCTTTCTTGTTAGCGTACATCTCTAATAGAATAGCCAGGAAAAGTCGCTCGAGGATGGAAAGTGAACAGTCCGCTCAAACCGGCCACGTCGGCTGGTTTCTATTTTTTTCTCCCGTCTCGTGAATGTTAGTATCAAATATTAATAAAGCGACCGGAGCGCGTTTGTATTTTTTCCCCGGGGCTTGTAGCATCAAAAATAGAACGCACCCGTTGTATAATGCGGGGCCTACGCAATTAGTAACGGGCCTGCGCGTGTATTTTGATAAGCCATCCAAAGAGGCCTAAGGATGCTCGAGTCTTCACGTATACATCAGGCATTTCTTAAGCTTCCCAGTGCTTTCAAACGTTATTTAATGTAGTTTTAAGTTGTAATTGTGTTACTAATTCAAGTACGAACTCACGATTAATTTGTTTGCTATGATACATATTTACATAAAGAAAATAGTTGCATATAATTTGAAGGGAAAAAAGTAGCGCTTACTCTCATGATTCACGATTGCTTATTTTAGTTTCACAAGTGGATATTTAATATACTTTAAAATAACTAAATACACAAATGAGAAAGACATTTTTATAATGAATATTTCATAAACGTAGTAGTATTTCCTAAGTTATTTTAAACAATTCAAGATTAATCTTTAACAAATGATGTATTAAAGCGCATTTCAGTGTTTTCGGGATATCCTGTATATTGGAGAAAATTTATAAAATACGCTGTATAGCGCGATCTATAAATTAATTATTCTTTAATAAAGACATTTCGTGTAGTATATATTATTCTTTTGTCGCTTTCTCAATCGAATTTAGGAATTGAGCAAGCATAATGAACGCTTGTACAAAATATTAACTACATTTGAAGTTTCTGTATAAACGGGCAAAAATCAATAATTTATAATTTACTGTATTTCTGCAGTGTACCAGATGTAAGTCTTAATCACATAATCAAGGCATATATAACTGATAAATAACATTTTCAACTGGCAAAATTAAATTGTCTAAATAGTATCACAACGTCATGCTTATTTACAAGAATAAAAACTACTCAAGTAATACGATTTCTGATTAAAATAATTTATTTATAAAGAACACATGAGTAATTATTCTCTGAACATGATTTACATACGTATTTTTAGAATTTCTAAATACATTATAAGCGTTCACTTGCCTTTTATATTCAGAGCAAAATGTTCGAATTTTAGGATAAATTTTCATGAAAGAAAATGGCGCAAGTTTCACAAAACGATTACCTACATCTAAAGTTCTTTAGTACGACAAAGGTATAAAAAAATTGTTTTAAAATAATAAAATAATATAACATTTATAATACTTAGAATAATAAAATAGAATACTGTGACTGGAGAAAACAGCCCTCAATGATAAACTCATTTTTAGCGATGGCAACTCATAGGCAGGCCCGTTGCTTAGCGATGGCCCCGTATAATGTGTGCTATTGTCAGGGTATGGAAGAACGGAAGGCAATGTTTTGTTTCGTGTTGGTTTCTTTGGTGTTTCAGAAGGGTCGGATTGTTTTTAGTTGGACGAAAGTTGCTAGAAGAACTCTTGCAGACACAATCGAGGAAAAAAAAAAAGGAGGAATTCTGTGTCCGGGATTTCTTATAATTACACTATTTTTAGCACTTTTCACTTCACCAGGGCGAGGGGAAATCTTGGTCCATTTTTTTTTTCCGAATTATGCATTTGAGGCAATTTTTACCGAGGCCTGAGCAGAGAAGTGACCACAGCTCCTCCTCATCCCATGTGTGACTTTGTTGCGTTGCATTTGCATGTAACAACGTTGCTTTATGGTACTGATTTCTTGCATGGATGCATTCATATTTACGTGAAATTCAGTCTGAGAGCTGTAAGATAAATTTTAAAATACTAGCCGCGAAGGCGGCCATCTTCGCCGCCCCATACCTTACTGTTCATTCTACACAGTGCAGTGTTGACTAAATTTCTGGACTCATTTCAATGAAAATTATGTTTCTTTGTTTAAACAGTATTTATCAATAAATTTATTTAGGTTAGGATTGCTACATATTTTGTGTGTCATCATAAAAGACGATGTTGAAACAGCCAATGGCTAAAATGTGCTTTAGCCCTATGCATGGTGACATTTTTTAGATGGGCGATGAATGCGCTAAGTATTATAAATTCGATATTTTAAAGCTGTGAAAATGTCCGCAAGGTCTTGCATTTTTGTGTATCCATTAGTGCTATTTTAGGATTTTTGCACATGTGTTTTGTTATTGCACTAATGTTTAAATCTAGCTCTCCGTTCTCAGCGTGGAAATATCGTCGATTTTGTTACCGCATACGCTACCGTATTATATAAGTAGATTGCCTTTGAGGCACAAGTCACACACTTTTCAAAGGCAAAGATTTACAGTTTTTGCTGAGGACTTTCCTCAGATTACGCAATGCAACAGCAAGCAAGACACTATAGAATGACTATACATATGACTATACTATAGAATAACGATACATATACATTACTGTGAACATACTGTGTACATTCCACTGTATGTGGAACCTCCCAAGTTGGACAAACCCATAATATGGACGCCTAAGTTGGACATTCTTCTGGGGAGCGGAACTTTCCCATAATATAGAAATATGCCTCTGAGTTGTAAACTTTTTGCGGGAAACACAGATATCCAACTTACACAGGTTTCACTGTATCGCAAATGATGATGTCCTAGTGCTTAAACGTTTACAAGAGTGTGTTTTTGATAAAATTTATAAATCAGAGAAAGAAAAAACAATTAATGAATATTTTTCATAGGATTTGGCTGTATCTTATTTTTTCTTGCAAAATAAAACTGCAATTTTTCGATCGGTCGATTTCCGGAATTTTTCGATAATCCGGCGGTTGTCGGCTTATCAAGATTGTACTGTATTGAATGACCTTTTAGATTCATTTTTCATAACTAGACTTAGAGTTTGAAAATCACTATCTCGATGCACCTCTTCTAGGTCTGTTTGAATTGTAAAATATAAACCATTTCTTTGCTCAGTTAGAAGGCAAAAGTGTAGCTTTTTCGCAAAAAGTACAACCAATATGAGGATTAATATGAGGAATGCAAACCTTTTTTAGGGGAGGGGGGGAGGAGGGGCAAATTAAAATAGGATTCATGGGCGCAGGGGCGTAGCCAGAAATTTTTCATGGTAGGGGGGGGGTACGACTACTGCAACTCACATTTGCATACATGTGCTTGATAAGGGAGTGAAGAATATACATTTCGTATGGCAAAAAATTCCTCATGGGGGGGGTATGGCCCCCTAACCCCCCCCCCTTGGCTACGCCCCTGCATGGGCGTCCTACGAGTACTTTTAGGATGGTTCTTGCATTTGAAGGTGCGGGTTCATTTCAAGATTCAAACAATTTTTAGTATTAGAATAAAATAAATTTTCAGCATGCTATAAAAATGTTTACTATGACGACGGTTAGAAGATGGTTCGAGCCCTTCCTTCTGTTCCCCTATTTTGAAGTCCATAGGAAATGGTTCGAGCCCTTCCTTTTGTTCCCCTATTTTGAAGTCCATAGGAAATGGTTAGAGCCCTTCCTTTTGTTCCCTAATATTGACGTCATTAGAGATGGTTCGAGCCCTTCCTTTTGCTCCCCTATATGGGCACCCATTGGACATCCATGAGTAGTATCTGATATAATTGCTTTATTTGCTTTCCAGTTGTGCGAGGAAGAAAATGTTTGAAAGTGTTTACCAATAAAGTTTTTTTAGGCAACTATTGCCAAGGAAACACACATTCAGCAGAATACACCATGCAAACAATCCAAGTTAACTTTAAGTAGTAATACTACTTGCTCACTCCAGCTATTCTGTGTTCCGTTCATAGATCTTTTCGATAACCATACGATATATAAAAACATTTTATGATTCTGATTAACGATGCGGTAATTTATAGATTCATGCATCCACATATACCCTGCGGTAGCAAGCGCAAAACAAGTGGCCCACCCCGAATTACGGGGAGGGGAAAGCACACTGGAAACTAAATAAAGTAAGAAGAGAAAATAAAGTGGGGGAGGCCAGGGGGCATTTTTCTATCTTTTGACGGGCATTAAAAGCGCCGTTTGAAAAACGACATGGAACTCAATAACATAATTCACCTTCGGTTGGCTTTTGGAGAGGGGGGAGGGGGGGGCTGAAAGGTGTTTCGCCACTTACCCCATCGTGGGTAGGGACACGCCCAATTGAGAATCGGCAAGCTTTGTGCGAAAATCTTCCCGGAGAAAGATCTGATCATCACACGAATTGGTACTGCTTTTCGAGGGGGAGGGACCTTGTTAAAAGTGGAGCAGCGGAGAGAATATATTTCATGGCTGCGTTCACAGCATATCATCATGAGAGATATTTCCATATTAAGCGTTCTTCATACATATTTGTAGTTAGTATAGCTGCTTTAATAAAAAGATAAATTGTGGCAAACATACCGATATCATAGGCACCTTTCTACCTTTGTTAAAAATGCCTGGAGATTGCTGCACTGAACAGCTTTCAATCTTTGGCTCCAATCAACTCCCGAAGTTTTATTAAATAGTTTCTCCACTTCGTTTATTATTGCAACATGTACAGGAACCGCATGGCACCATTTTGTTACTATTAACCAGTAGATTATTGCAATGGGTATATATACTGTCGCGGCAAGAATGTTTCGTCCAGTATTTTTGCATGAGTATACTCTACTTAAGAATATACAGGGTGGAGCAAATAAAAGTGGCCCCGAGAATAGAGTTCTAGGTTTCAAAGAAACACAGCAAATGAAAGGAAATGCTACATACATAGATCAGTAACTTGACTATAGCAAATATTGAAAATGAGCACCCTTCATCTCTTGGCACTTTTGGGCCTTAGTCAGCAAGTTGCTGAATTCAGATAGAATATGGACTGCTGGAATTACTGCAATCTCATCAGAAAACGTTCTGCTGGAATTACTGCAATCTCGTCTGAAACGTTCTGCTGCAGTTATTGAAGTCTATGAGGGTTGTTGCTGTACACTTTAGACTTTGAGGGTTCCTCAAAATAAGCATTCGCACACAGGCAGATCAGGTGACTTGGATGGCAAGCTAGGGCCGAGACCATACTGACCTCTGCTAACAACTCTGTCATGATTGAAGATTGTGTAAATGGGATCCATGATTGCACGGGCTGTATGGGCAGTTGCTCTATCCTGTTTGAAGTAACTGTTGGCCTTTTCTTCCTCAGTTAATATTGCCGAAAATGCTGGAAATGTACAGCTCCGCTCGTTCGGGGCCACTTTTATTTGCCTCACCTTGTATATCTAGTTAATTTCATTAGTTTTGATTTATAATTATTTTCTAATATATACAGTGGATAGTTGGATTCTGTGTATTCTGTGTGTCCATAAATTTATATGATGATTGGAAAAAAAAAAACTTAAGTTGACATCATTTTACAAAGTATGAGGAAATGAATTTGTTGGCAACAGGTACATATGCTTGTTAAAAACAAATGACGTCATGCAGTGGATAAGCGAACATGCGGGGAACGAAATTTTCGGTTACAGTTCATAAGGTAGTTATTGGACGTGAATTTAGGCTAGAATTAAGCAATTTAGGCGTGAATTTTCTTTTAATATGTAGTTCAATTGAAGGAAAAATTTTTTTTAAAGCAGGCTTCGAGTTATTGTAAACTCCACAGACGCTGAACAACATCTGGAGGAAAATCCAGAACAGATTTGATGTTCTCAGAGTTACTAATGGTGCTACAGTTGATGTACAGGCATTCCGAAAAGTATAGTTAAACATTCTAAACTTAATTTCAAATAAAAATAAAAACTAATTTACGGTTTTTCATGTTCCATGAAGAAATTATCAGTCTGTTTTTGTAAGGTTTTACTAAACGATTTCAATGTGCGCATATTATAGTCACACTCAACTCATCGAATCTATAAGAGATTTCTAGCAATGTTCTATGAAGCATTGCAGGATCTCAATACTCTAAATGGTGCACCAGCACAATGCAGCTTGGGAGTGTGCAAGGTTTAGATGAAAAGTTCGTCAGGCGATGGGTGGGAAGAGGTGATCAAATACCGCGGCCTTCCTACATCTCTGAACATCTCTTTAATTTCTTATGGGGGGGGGATACGTGAAAAACATTGTTTATCAGTTAGTGACACTGATGAACTAAAAAGTGGAGATGGACGGAATATTCAGACAGTTGATCTTGCATAGAAAGCGGCTTGAAATCTCGTGTAGACTCCATATCTAATATACACTAACCATAAAGATTCTGTCTATAATTACAACGCAATACCAATGATATTGAGAGTAATTTTACCCACTAAATACAACTGATAATGTCACTGTGCTGGTGATTATCTAGTTATTTAATTTGAGTAGTTTAATACATATCTGAATATTGGAACTTTAGGAAGTCCACCAATAAATCATTAGACGTGGTTAGGCCTGCACAAACTACATTGTTTATTGACAATTATTTGAAATGTTTGACGATGGCAGTATAAGTTCAGTACCAAATGAAATTATTTTTCATTAACTTTTTAAAGTTAAGTTTTTAACAGTTTTTTTTTTCATTAAACTTAAAATTATCTACTCTTGCTACAACTTTATTGGAAAAATGGATTGCAGATATAATTTTATGATGGTGAAGTAAATTGATATAATGCAGTTGAAAACAAACATCGACGATTTTTCGAATTAAAAGCTTGTACATTTTTATTTCTTCGTATTTTGCTTTCAGTTTACAGGAATGTGGTTTTTTCTAAAAGTTCAAGTTACCATGTTTTTTTTTTTTTTTAAACTGGAATAATTTTAATAATTAAAGTCTTTTATAGCCAAATTTTACAGCATTAATAATAATAATAAATGTCTGTCAAAATATGAACATTTTTTGTTGGTATTGATTGGCCATTTGAATCGAAAAAGGAACGAAAGACCTGGTTTAATTAAAGAAATTGACATGAACTTTTAAAAATCAAGTTAGTAGAAAACATAGTATAACGCTATATTCATTTTTAACAAGGAAAGTTAAGAAAATATCACTATAAAATTAGATTATTAAAGATATTTTTTCGCCTTTAAAAGTATTTAAACCCGACAAAGCCCGAGGTTTTTTTTTTTTTTTTTTTTTTTTTTTTTGTCAAATTTAACTTTTTTTTCTTCATTGCCTGGCTTACGGTATCAAAACCTTTTTAAAGAAATTTTAAAATTTGCTAATTAGAAACTGCTGGTACTAAATGGTACTGCTTGACAATTACTCTATCCAAGCGAAAAGAATTTTTTCGGTAATGATTGCTGGTACCAAACGCTACCACTCGGCTTTCCCGGATTAAAGAAAGTTATAAATATTTAAACTTTCATTTTACATTTTTATGTTTAACCAATTAATTTTAGATTCTTTTTTTCTTTTTATTTAGTTATAAATATTTACGCGCATGTGGAAAAATATTAAGAACCTATGAATTATTTTTCAGTCAAATGTGTGTTCACAGAAATATCTTTAACATTTTAACTTTCCAAGTACATTTTTTTTTCTTTCTTCCTAGGAAAAAAAAAAATAAATAAATAAAATTTAATTTTTATCGACGCCCATTTATAGTGGCTTTTAGTTTTATAATAAGAAAATATTGTATCAGAATACATGCGATTACTTAAAAATGCATCTAACTCCAGCCCACGCCGGTCAAGCTATATCGTTGCGACTAACTATCTTCATGGAAGTCAAAACAATCGTAAAGCCGTAACCCCCGAAGTAACGGAATCCATTACAGTTTTTCTCCCACACGCGGTGTCGCATCTTTTGCCTCTTTACCTTAGCATTTCAGGAATCCCGATGGTGGTAGAAACCTCTCTCCCATAGGTATCCTCCTTCCAAAGGTGGGCCACGCCTGTCTTAAAAGAAAAGAGGCTACCTTTTCGGCTACCTTCTGAAAAAAAAAAAAAAAAAAAAAAAAAAAAAGAGAAAAGATTGTTTTTTTATTTTCAGCTTTGTGATCCGGGAACAGCTCCCGGGTTATCTTAACGAGATCGCTTCGATTCTACCGGAAATGGTCTGTTATTGGTTGAATTTTTTTTTTAAAGGTACCTTCTTCTGTGTTGGTGGGGGCCTCTTGTCGGTGGCCCTGACGGTGAGGTCTACGCAGGGACTTTGTCATCCATTTTTGGATGGGAAAAAAAAAATAATAATGTTGCTGGATGAAAAATGTGTTTGGAAATGGATGCAGCAAGCTTCAACAGGTAGTTTCGTAGATAATGCAACAATACGGGAGGGATGAGTGCTGTATGATTTTTCTTTTCTTTTCTCAAAACGATTGTTAGACGAGATGAGCTTCGTCAGATAGTCATGCTATTTGGAACTACACGAGGAAGAGTGTATATTTTTTATGGTTGTTCAAGATGTAAGTTATGAACCTGTAAACATAAATTGTAGTTACGGATTTTTATGAGGTCTTGTTTTGATTTTCTCAGAAAGGCAGAGTTAATTGTTATTAAAGCAGAGTTAATTGTTATTAAAGCATTCAGTCCAACGCAGGAAGCAACATCTCGACATTTTACAGGAACGAATGTATTGGAAAGTGTCCAAAATGTCCATTATTTATCTCATCTTGGTATTTGGAGTGTCTTTGGTGCTATATTTACCAAATGGAACCTCCCCTTTATCTAAGTTAAGGAAACCTTTAAGAAAATATTAGTTAAGGAATGTAAATACTTAAAACGTAAAATAATACGTTCTCGGGTGGAGTTGGAAAATACGAATTCTGGTATAGACTTTAGTTTAGTGGAGGTAAAGTAATAACGTGCGAACATAAAATTGAGATTGTTGTTCTGAGGAAGGAATCCAGAATTAATTTTGGGGATAATTGGCAGGGGATCGGAGATGGTTCCATTTTGCGAGTGTACAAATGCTAGGGGTACAAATTTCTTAGACAGAGGAACAGAGTTTCAGAGTACTTCTACTGCGCTCTTGATGTGACGTAGAAAGCTATTAGAGTTGCCTCGTTCATTTTGTAATTTACACTGGAAGAGGACAGAATATCCTGGTAGCTGCACAAACATTTGAGCACAAAAAATTCAGATTGAAGTTTATATAACAATTCAAGGAGTTTCAAATTATTAGGCCCCAAAATTCAGCCATGAATTTATGTCAGATGAATGAATTCATCTGGGAGATCTTGAAAGGTTAGTTATATATGGATAGTTATCAGGGATAGTTATCAGGGAAGTTATAAAGTAAACTATTATTAAATTTTCGGTTTAGACCGTAATAATGTTTGTAAGAGCTCCAGCATAATTAAATAAAATATTTTCCAAGCTTAATTCAGAAGTCACGGTTTCTTTTTTCTCAAGTTCCTAAGAATGCATCTGCGTGCGCCAAAAAAGGTTTTGGTAGACACAAATATTTTATTTGGGTGCAAAGAATCCAGTTTTAAGTTTTTAAGTTTATTTAACACTTCAAAGGGTTTCCCTAAGGCCCGTGCCCGGAAGCAATTGTCGTCTCCCCCCCCCTCCCCTCCCCCTTCTGGCGGACCTGATTTAGAAAATAAATACTCTAGTTTCTCCCTGGAAAAGTAAATCAATATTTTTTTCAATAAAGTTTGTATTTTAATTGAAATTTGTGGTTAACTAAATGACTGAAAGGATCGTGTTTGCTCACTCACAGCGTTCTATTCTTCAGTAAAATACACGTACATTAAAGAAAATAAAAAATCTACTTTATTAAATATTTTATCACAGTGTTTATCGAACGTAGTTGGAAAATAGTTCTCATCGTATGAATTTGTCTAACTTACTACAAAGCTTATCAAATTTTAAAGTATAACGCGAAAGATGTCCAGACTCATTGAAATAATTGATGTAAATTTCGTAATGTTAAAAGTAAATAAATAAGATGGTGCTTTAGGGTAACATTTTGTGCGTTATTGTACATTCTGTTTAGGTTGAATTAACTTTTTCTGATTCATTTTTTAAAACTAGGCCCTCCCTAAAAAAAACCTTCCGTATCCGCCACTTTTTAGCACCTCTGTCGACATTTTAAATTTTTTTCCAGACGTAATGCAACTGTGAAATCTTCATTCCCTAAATAAAATGTAATCTAGCAAACCTAATTTTCATTTGACTTGGTCACTAGACGCAAATACTGATTAACAGAGGATGTTCCAGATTACTATCACCATGCTAAGATATTCTCGTGGAACACTCCACTTTCACCCAATTATTTCAACTTTCGCGTTGCCAACATTTTCCCCCAAAACACAAGAGCTGGGTCAAGGTCTATAAGGAGCTTGTCAGGAAATTGAACATGGCAATATCGTCCCGACGATGATGATCACTCTCAATATCTGATCCCTCTCTTCAATGTCTCGCTCTTCCACGCCATTAGTTCAGAAGATGAGTTTTAACGTGGACACCGGGGGTAAATATTTTTGTTTGGCTGCGGCCATCTGTCTTCCTCATTCTGCTCGAATTTTGTGGATTTATCGGCATGATGAAAACGTGGGCTAAGGGGAAAAGACAACAAGGATGTTATCGGACCTCTAAGCCAGCGAAAGACGTGGGCAACTAATAGCGATGGAAGCATGGGTGGGTGGTCAGGGAAAGTTCAAGGGTATTAAGCAACGGAATGAATGGTAGAATAAACTCATCGCGATCATGGTAAATAATAATAATCTGATAAAATATTAATGTCGCAGGAGAATGAAGAAATTTCTGCTGTGTTATTTGTTGCTTGTTTACTTCATAGGTAATGTAAATCGTTATCTGAAGCACATGCATATATCTGAAGCATATAATATAATTCTGTACGGATGGAATTAATGGAATACGTTTTCGTGAAAGTAATGAAAATTATTACATATTAAGCTTTTCAATTTTGAATCGCACACAATAGTTTTTGTTTTCATTATCTAACATAGGCACATAAATCTCAATAATAAACGATTCAACTTTAATAAGAAAAGACTTGGATTATTCGTCAAAGAAAATATTCTAACAGAACTCTTCGTTTAATTTTCTTATGTTTGACAGCAGAGGGTGGTTTTGTTTACAGTTATAGAATTTTTATTGAGATCTTCAAGATTAAAATTAGCTTTAGACTGACAATAGACTTTAAAATTTCAGGATCCGTTTAAGAACAGGTTTAAATAATAATGTAAATGCTGAAATTCAACGTTTATTATTTATACTAGGGGGAACATGCAACTAGTGTTGTCATATATACCAGTCTTAAATAATATCCAGTTTCAAATCTAAGCCTAGTAAGTATGTGAGGAAAAAATATTTACAAAATCGAACCTGAAAGACTGGCATTAAACTAAAACCTCACGGTAAACGACATTCTTACATTCATAAAAACCCTATTCGATTTAATTTTCCCTGGCTTGGCGTATCGAGTACCTTAACCCGGACACAAATTTGGGTGTTTCTCTGCAGTAAGAAAAAAAAAAAAAAAAAAAAAAAAAATCCGTGGCGGGGAAAAAAAAAAAACCGAATCCGTGGACACCTTGGTCGAAGCTCAACTACCCCGCCATTCCGGAGGAGAGAGGCCCAGATACATACATACACGCGTTTGTATACCTCTGGATTTTATTATAATAGATTACTTGCCAGACAATGAGTTGGGACGACCAGTGGCTACAGATAGTTTTCTCCAGTGAAGGAATGGGGGTTGGATGATCTAGATGGTTGGCGAGATATTACTGGCACAACTTTCGAGAAGAAAAAGAAATTTTTTTTCAACAATCAATTCGGCAAGGCAACTATTATGACATGGGAATGCTTTTCTTTCAATGGAGTTGGATGTATGGCCTTTGTTTCAACAAAATGGAGGAAGTGGAATGAGTGAAACTCGAAGACATATAAAGAAGCTCTTGAAGACAACCTATTATCACATGTAGTTGATTTGAACGGAGAAAAGAGTTTTCCAACAAGATAAAGCTTCGATTTCCAAAGGTCGGCTTATGAGCACCTGGTTAAAAAATCCAAGTTTTAGATTGCCCATCTCAAAGTCCTCATCTCAACCCCGTTGAGAATCTCCGAGGTAATCTTGCTCGACACGTAAATAACCATGGAATGCAGTATTCTTCGTTCATCGATAGATCTGGAATCCAATATGAGTAACCTTGCTCTATCCATGAAAACGAGAATATTCCAGCTAATTAGGAATAAATAAAGCTCAACAAAGTATTAATAATTGATTGCCGCATCGTAAAAATGCACATTTCTTCCATGGCTTTAAGGTTTTTGCACAGGTCGTTAAGAGCTGATTTTTAATTTTTGAAATTTTGTGATAAAATATTGGAAAATAATTTTTCCCGATTAATGTCTTTTTTGTAATGCATACTAAGCATTACAATTAATTGTGAAGTCAGTATTTTATACTTTATGAATTTTTACGATCACTTATACTGGCCTTAAAGTTTTTACACGCACTGTATACATCGCTGTGAGAATGTTTGCATTTCAAAGGGTTAAATAAACAGCAAAAGCAGCAAAATTCCCATTTGTGTGACTGGAAATCACACGCAAGTTTGTGGACACAGAGCGACACTGAGACGCACAACTACTTTTTTTTTTTTTTGTAAATGTTAAACTTCCCAATTATGTTTCTGTTGTGGTATGCAGACTTCCTGAAGAGCAGATGAGTAATCTTAACATTTTAAACAGATTGTCGAACCTGGAGCCGCTTTTGCATAAAATTTTAAAGTGTTTGACTTTGAATAACAAATTATGTGTTGCGTTTTCGAATATTCTGTGTTGTAGAATTAAGTTACGATAGGTCTATTACTTTCCCCTGTACGTGAATGAATGAATGAATGAAATGAAATGAAATATTATAATTCAATCTTCACCCACTTTCAGGCATCCAATTAACTTGAAAGTTTACAGACATGAAGAATCGTTGACGATACAATAATTTTGTAAATAGCGTACGTAGCATTTATGATTCTTTTACAGGAGTACCCGTAAAAGAGAAAAGGCATTGCTTCTCAATGTACTTAAAAAGGACATTGAGAAACTCGAACCTATCCTATCTAATGATCGGTCGTTAGTTAACTTCAAAATTGTGCCAATAGTTGTCAAGATTGGCGCTTTAAACGCGTTATACCGAAAAGTGTAAGTGTAAAATATGTTTCCAGAAATAAAGCCAACTTGGCAATTCTTCGATATTTTACGAGAAATCGACTAGTTTTGTCGACTAGTCTGATGGTAATTTAATGATTTCTAACATTTAAGATAAGCAATGTTTAGAACATTACTTCAAAATTTAATGTTCCAAATATCGTGTAATTCTAAATTTAACATTAAAAAAAAGTCATTCCCTAGTTTAAAAAAAAAAAAAGAGAGAAGAGAAAAAATTAGAGGTATTGCTTACAGTTGCTGACTGTCAAACTGGCTTCTTAAAGAACTACACACCTCAGGCAGTACAATCCCTATTCGTAGATCACATTTACCAAAGTTCATTAATTAAAAATCGAAGATTTGCACAACATTACAAAGAAGTACTCAGGCCCTTATTATACCGTGGCAAATCGGGACTTTCCCCAAATCACCCGACTCGAAAGGCCCCCTAATTTCAAATGTTCCGAAACATTCTTTTTTATATCAAAATTTTGCGAAAAATAAAACAAATTTTATTGATCCCCCCCCTCCCACAAATTAATGAATGCCCGGGACCTCTGTTAGTCATAATGCCCCTGGAAGTACTTAAAAGTTTTTGTAGTACCCGTTATATTTACCCACACAACGGAGTAAGTCCGGAGTAAGAGGGATCTCCTAGATTATAAATAGTGATGAGGCTTCAGTCAACATCCTCTAGATATACAAAGCCTTACAACTGAAGTTTTGACATCACTAGACCTTCTTACATGATACCACCACAACTTTATTTTCACAAAATATATCTATTTTAAATTTGTGGTGAGTTTTCTCACTCATAAAAACATTTTAATGATTTAAGATAAAATTAATTTTACGACAAACAATTTTTGACCATCACTAATTGTATAATATGATACAGAAGTAGATCACAATGAATTATTTTGTATTAGAAAGGTAATTTAATTTTATCTTTAATTTAATATATTTTCCTATATTTGAAGCAACCACCAGAAATTTTATTGTTTTACTTTTAGAGGATTCAACTGATGACGTCATTTAAGATCTAGTGATGACGTTAAAGCTTCAGTTGCTAGGCCTTCTATATCTAGAATGTGTTGCTTCAGTCTTGCGGTACATTACTGCCTAAGGCATTAACAAAATCATAGCCGGGCCTCTAATGTTAGTAGATAATGCAAAACAACCGTTATATAATTTGTACGTACTATCCAGCAAGCAATTCCACTTCCATTTACGGTGGTCCGGCATCTCCTTTTGCCACCCATAGTGGATTCCGGTCCGCCCGTAATTGATCTGTCTCGGACGATGAGGTGCAAACAAGCCTGGGCGGCACGTTACGGGACGGAGGCGTTGACCACTTTCCATCAAGACCCACTCTAAACAATCCCATAATAAATGCCCATTAGTTAGTTGCCGGGTCATAACCCGACCCGAGTACTCAGGGATGAGTAGAGAACCGACAAGAGTAAACTCGAGATTTGACAAGCCGTCATGTAAGGTTTCTCACCCAAACGGTTACTATACCACGCTCTCAATTCCCAACATTCTCCCCCCTCCCAACCTAAACCTCACCTCAACATTTCGCTTTTACCTCGGTGTTCCCAGACGGATGTGTCGCTTTTGTTTCTGCAGTTTATTTTTCTACCCCCCCCCTTTTTTTTTTCTTTTAAAGGACTACCACCGTTGCTCTCCTATAATAATCGCTGTTAGATCGCTACATTTGTTTTTGGGTCGCACAGTTTTTCATTTCACGGCACTCTCCTTTCTGGTAGTTAAGTTGTCGGCAGCTTTTGCGAAAGAGGGGGGGAACAAATAATATTTATTTACCCAAATTCGTGGCCATTTTTTTCCTCTCCTTCATTTTCTGTCTGTCGACCAGTTAACGAGACAGTATTGACGATATGTTTTAGCGGTAACCGTTGTTGCTGCTGGCGTAATTATTTTTTACTCGAGCATTTCCATTTCCGTTTCAGTTCTCGAGTTTATTTGTTCTAATCTATTTTGACTCCGTTTGGTTTTTTTATTCTTCCTTTTCTGGACCACCTTGCAAGCCGATAATTTGGTAGACTCCGGTTGAAATCCGCGAACTGTTCTTTAAATGGAATGAATTCCTGCGATTAGTTTTCTTATTTTTTATTTTGTTTATTCAGAGTAAAGAAACAGGTCGAACGTCCTTTTTCTTGAAAATTTCAATTCTCTGTAAACGGGGGACGTGGGTTTTAGAACAAAGAAAGGAAAGGGAAAAAAAATTCATTCTGCGGAATTGTCTTTCAGAGCGATTTCTTTCTTCTGTTTTCTGGGGAATATGGGTAGGAAATTATATTTATTGGACACCCTCGGACTGTTTTTCGTAAAAGGAAGTTGTAGTCTTTTGAACTTTCAGTGCAAGAATAATAACATTACGATTTGTTTACGAGTTTTTAACAGTGGGTATTAAGTAAGAGCATCTCGTATGAAAGTAGGTCAACTGTAAAATATAGTAAAAGTGTCTTATGGCGAAAATGTGCATTCAGAATACAGAATTTACTTTTGAAATAGAAGCTCCAATGTTATGGAATTAAGGAATTACAGTAAATCACCGTTTATACGTTTCCCATTTAAGCGATTTTTATACGTCGTTTCCATGAAGTTCCAATTCATTCCTAATTATTTTAATGCAAAAATGCCTCGTTTATACGACGTACAATATCGATTATACGTCGTTTTAAACTTTCCTTAGTCCAAAATTTTCTGTTTTTGTCATTATTTTCATATTTAGGGGGAAACTTCTTTATTTGACCTTCTTTACGTTGAAAAAAAAAATTGTAGAGGGTTCTACCTTTAAACACCTTCTTTTAAAGACGCAGTTGGCTATATTGAAAAGTTTAGAACTTACTTTGCTTGTCAGAACACGAAGGAAAAAACATTTCATGAACTTAATTAATCCTAAATGCTGTAATTGATAATCAAAGGCAACAGCACATCAGGTGACTATTCACGAATGCACGTTAAGTGCTCATGGAAAAGCCCTTAACGTGCTTTTCCATGAATGATTTATTAAATTTAATCGCTGTATGAACAAAAATCACTTCATAATTGCTATTCAGTGTATATTACATTAATACTAAATACAGTATCTAAGATGAATAGGTAGGATTTGTTTCCCTTTTATACGATTTTATTTATTATTATTTTTATTAAATTTAGGTATTGTTTTCAGTGTAAAAACTAATATAAAGTAATTCACTAATACCTTAAAGAACTTACAATTATTAAAATTTACATAAATTTGCCTTAGTAATGTTAATCCTGTAATAATCAAACTTGTTTATTAATGTTTAATTTATGCTAAGTTTCAGATCGGTCCCTTGAAAGACGTATAAACTGCGCTTTACTATATTTATAAATAATAATGCCAATGTCAAGCATTTCAAACTTTTTCAATCATTTTCTTGCATCTTGTTATGAGCTTTTCGACAATAACTGACAAATTTGTGCCAACTTAAAATACATTTCTAATATTGCGATTTCTGTGAAAACCCAAGATGAATTGTACCTCATGAAATAAATATTGGTTCATCGAACAGTGCGGCAGAAACTCCACTTATCATTATCTAATCCATTCACCAATTAAACTTTTATTTAATTTTCTTCTGTAAACTTCGACCACAAATTCGACCATTCTGCAAACTTCGACTGTATTTATTGTTTAAGTGATTCTTTTATTACAGTACTTACAATATTAATTTTATTATATTTTAAGTACATTTGTTCATTCAAATAAAAGTTCAACATATCAACACCCCTCCACCGTCCGTCGGTAATATCGTGCTTCCTAATATATCTCAAATTTTTGTCTCCCGACAATTGCGATATAACGAGGGGTTACCGTAATGCTCGGCGAAAATTGAAAACTGACTAACTGGGATAACCTGCTCTCCTTTACTCTTCGGCGAGTCTTCCCGAAATCTGGAGTATAATCTTGTACGAGAATACTCCATAACTTTCTCGTATTTCAATTGCGGAGTTCTGATGCTATGCGGGAAAACAAACCATACAGGTCCCATAAATAAAATTGCGCCAATGGGTCGCAAAGCTTGGCAACTTATGGAGAAATACCACCAAATTTAGGGCCGAAACTAAGTTTTTAAAACTCTGTCCAGCTAAATAATATCGCCAAGTATTGGCGATCAATGATCAATCAATGTTATCCTGTGGTAAATTTAAATATCAGTATATTGCGTTCTAGTTAACTGATTAACATGTAACGAAATGCAAAGTTTAATTAATTGCCGAGTAGAACATGAATTTTAGACTAAATTATAACCCTGAGAGCACCCCGAATTTCGTAACAGCAGGGCTTAGGTTGCGTGATTGTATTAAAGAACATATTTACATCTATTTTAATAGAAAAACGAAGAAGGCTTAAGATTAAACTTCTTTTAATATTTTTCATGAACTCAGTGGATAAACATTAAGAGGCGATTTAGTAGATAATCAGGCGATTTAGTAATTTCAGATAATTCAGATGTAACTTTACTAGAGTTCTCTTATTTATATTGTGTACATAATATCATCATATACTAAAATTCGCCTAATTAGAATATGCAGAACCAAAGAATATCCTATAAATAATGCAGTCCTTAACGTGCTTTTACATTCAGAAATCTACATTTTTAAAAAATGTCATTTAAAATGTTCATCCACTGGGCTCTTCAATTATTTTAATATTTATGAAAGAAATTCTACAGGAGCATTTCAAATTCGGATTATTTTTAATTTCTAAAGTAAAAATGATCCGAATTACTTTTAGTTAATCACAGAAACAATAAGCAGCTCTGGGCCGCATGCAAATCAGTAGGGATGGACGCGAGACGACTTTTTTGCGAGACGAGACACACATTTTTAACTTTACGATATACGGATATTTGCGAGACGAGACAAACCTTTTAGGCTATTTTGCGAGACGCTTATTTTTCGCCTCGAGTCCATCCCTATAGGTCAGAAATTAAAAAAAATTCTGGTACAAAATTTTTTTCAACACACTTTATTGCAGCTATAACCAATATGCAGAACTTAACTATAAGAAATTTCCCTATTTTTAGCATGTAATTTTAAAGGTTCACCAGTTTGTAGGTACAAGATGTATGTAAGCGTTATATATCTTAGTCCAGGTTTTCCAGATTGGCTTTGTTTTAGGCCAAATTCATCAAATTTGGCCTAAAAAAAAAAGCTAATCTGGTAATCCTGCTTTGAAACCTTACCGCTGTAACGTAATTTATAAATTTTTCACTAGGCCTTAAGAAAAAGGTAAGCTGGCAACCGAAAAGTATAAAACAGAGTTTAAAGTGTCACGGAGTGGCCCCTCTCATTTTATTAACTTAGGTACATGTTTCTCAGACCTTAGAAGTTTATTTTATGGTCCATTTTGATCCTTATTACAAATAATTTACTGAGCAAATGATTGGTGGTGGTGAGGAATACGTGAAAGTTATTAGGCATAATCTAGCTTATAAAATAGTTAACAAGATGCTAAATAACTTACATAATCTAGCTTATGTAAGACTGACAGTCTTTTAAAAGTTTGTCACTCTTTCCTACTTTATTTTATTTTATCAATTGCATGTCTTCCTCTGAAAAGACGAAATGCAGAATAATAACAATAAATACCCGAAGATTTTTAAATAAGGATGAAAGTATTCCATTATATTATTTTAAGGCTTAATTTAGTTTTCTTTATACTCACCTTTTCAAAACAACCCGCCATGCCAAACGTTAAAAATCGATGCACAGATGGAGGAATGAAATAAAGAAAATAATTACATTCCACGCGTTCTTTTTTTTTTTCCTTAACCGTTACAAAAGGAGTCTAAAATTAGACTACGCCAGTGTTTAATAGTCTTTAATAGCGGTGAGAAACTTCATTAAAAATGACGTTGATGTTTTTTTTATTTTTCAGATAAATGTTTATACTACGTTAAAAAATGATTGATCGTGTTTTTGTTTTGTAAACCCTCGTTATTGAATTTCAGCGCTTTTCGATGTAGTTTTTATGAGTTCTTGCTACGCTTGAAGTAGAATAATGCTACGGAAGCATTTTTGAAACCATATTTTTGTTCCTGTTGCAAAAAATAAATAATAATATGACTATATTTTTCACGAGGTTCTTGAAGTGTCTTCATATAATGCTGACAGTGTAACAGCATAGTTGCCAACTTTTACGCCTTTCCCTTTTTTTTTTAAGATAAAAAAACCACAACTATCAACTAGTTTTATTTTAAATTAAATATTATTTTAACATTTTGCCAAACGTTGAAGGATAGTGGTCAATAATCTTCCGATAAAAGCGTAAAAGTTGGCAGCAACCAACTTACTATTAATATTTTGCACAGAGTTTATTCCATTCGACACTCTTCCGATTTTGGCACGAAATGCAAGGATTTTATTGTTCCCGAAGTACAGCATGAAAACAACGGTATATTCTGGATATTACTGTCTGATTTTACAGCACGGTGAAATATTTTTGTAGAAACAAACGTAAGTCAATGAAATACAAAGATGAAAACAAGTTGTTTCCCTTTTTTTCTCCGGCTGTAATTTCGGACGATGATTGAGGAATTACGTATGCAAAAGCAAATGAAGTATATACATACAGGTATGCAATAAAACTGTATTACGCGCTGCAGTCAGTGCCTGAGACGGAAAACAGTAACTAGGCTGCACGCAACCGCATGAACTGTTGTAAATAATAGCAAAAGACTATGTATTTCCACAATTTGAACCAACAAAACAAATCTATTGCATTTCATAAAGCGAAACTTACGAACAAAAAATTAGAGGATTGGAATTTTTCTCGCATACCTCAGTAATCTCCTGCAACCTATATTAATTCATCAAAAGCATCTTTAGGTAAAATATAAGCTGCATAAATCCCAGATATTTATTGTTTAAATAAATGTTATTTAATGGTTAAGTTTAATAAGAATGGATAACAAAATCCCAGTATTTTTTTCTTTTTTTGATGACCACCAACGCACTTCTAATAGCCAACACTAGCAGCAAGATTATGTTCTGCACAGATATGCAACTCTTAAAATTCAGAAGTACTGGAAAAAATCATGAAAATCCAGGAGTCTGTATGGGTATGCTATTGTCAAACTGCAAGGAAAAGAATTTTATATATTTTACCAAAAATTTCTTTGGATTCACAAATTTACTTTTTTAAATGATCAAAATTTTACGAAAGACCTGGCTTTTCGACATGTAAAAAACTGTATTTTCTTAGAATTTTGCGAAAATCCGTGAGTGTGAATTTTTAAATCCGCAAAACTGGATAAATGTTCCAATAAAAAAGGTTTAACACAGAATTTTTATATTTTCGAGAATCCTTTACATGTGAATCATTAGAAAAGTTAAATTTTTTTTATTATTGAACGCAGTATACCATGGTCGGGGATCTTTGTAAGATCTAGGGGAAGTAGTGGCGAATATTTGGATTATTTGAATTTCATGCTGCTAGAAAACCAGCAAAATTTTCATTTGAAAGGTGGATATACCGGGA
Source organism: Cheiracanthium punctorium (assembly GCA_038373885.1). NCBI lineage: Eukaryota > Metazoa > Arthropoda > Arachnida > Araneae > Cheiracanthiidae > Cheiracanthium > Cheiracanthium punctorium. The sequence continues at coordinate 485,411 of JAWZYV010017274.1, forward strand.
TAAATAATCGAAATCCAGTAAAGTCGGCGGATATGCTACTGTCAATGCTCTCAGTAAAATGGATGAAACCAATCTTGAAAAATTTCAGCATTTACCGTATCTCTCCCATCCCATTAAGCCACCTTGTGTCTTTCCAAAGACCTTGATCGATCCTCTTCCGATATATTACGATTCTTCGAATGCCTCACGATTACGGGTAGACTTATTTCATCGATGTCATCTGTGACATGCATAGCATCAACATTCCTTCCCCGACCTTGCGCAACAGCACCTCACAGACAAACACACTCTTCTGCGGAAATTAAGACACTTACACTACTTAACAAACCTGGATCTATCTATCTTTCTTCTTCGAAACCTAATCTCTCCTACCTGCCCATTGTCTCTGCCTTTTCTTTCTTTCCCTTTCCTGCGAATTATGCAAATGATATAGAGTTAAGGTCGAACTATTTCCCCACTTTCACGGCGTGGGTCGCAGTTCGCGGAAGACACTAAACTCTCATCTTCTTCATTTTGCTTTTTTATTATTATTTTATTTTTCTTCGGGTACACGGTGCGGGCCAAACGTTACTAGACCTGCCCTTTTGCGGGACTTACGCCCTGCGAGCGTGGAAGTTGTTCGCAGAACCAGACTCCGTTCTCTCTTCGGTTTTTTTGTGTCCCGTATACGCGAAAGATTCGGAGAAACGTTTTGGTGGCGGTAGTGGTTTGTTGAGTACGTGGGATATCTCTGTTCCTCTCTTGCTCTTTGGGAACTTCAAGGCACGTTCCGATTTCAGACGTCAAGTGTCTGGTTCTGATTTCGGGTGTATCAACTCCTCCTAGGTACAGAAAGCCCGAGGACAGGCAATTTTACGTCATCAGTAGGTCCAATAAATTGGCGTCATCACAGTTTTATTTTCACAAGGCAAAACTATTTAAAATTTGTGGCGAATTTACTCAAGTATAGAACATTTTAATGATTTATGATGGTAAATTTAGTTTAACGACAAATGACCACTTTTAACTATCACTATGATATGATGCAGAAGTAGGTCATTAGGAATTATTTTGCATCAGAAAGGTATTTCAATTTTTATCTTGAATTTAAAATATTTCCTAATATTTGTAACAACCACCAGAAATTTTAAATAGCTTTACTTTTTGAACATGCGGCTTTGATGACGTCAATTTAGTGGACCTACTGATGATGTAAAAGCATCTGCTCTTAGGCTTTCTGTATCTAGGCACTGCCTCCTAGGTATGGAAAGCCTAACCACTGCCACGTCACCAAGCCTCTACTTCATCAGTTAGTCTTCTAAAGGTGACGTCATCGCAGATTAAATTTCATAAACTAAAACTATTGGAAATTTCTGGTGGATTTACTCTCTCATAACATTTTCATGAATTGAGATAGAAAAATTAATTTTACAAAAAAGAGCAGTTTTTAACTGTAACTAATTATATAATGTAATAAGGGAGTAAATCACAATGAATTGCCTTGCGTCACGAACGTATTTTAATTTTTATCTTTTACTTAAGATACTTTTTAATGTTTGTAGCATTCACCAGAAATCTGAAATAGTTTTACTTTATGAGAATGGAAGTGTGGTGACGTCATTACTTGAAGGCCTAATGATGGCGTCAAAGCTTCAGCGCTCAAGCTTTCTGTATCTAGGAGGCAGTGATCTAGGACGTGTTGGGTGTATATATGATCATGGGCCGGGAGGTGTCAAATCAGAAAAGTTCCATCTCTTCGGAACAGTCCAGTTGAGCAGCTATTACAAGTATACCTGCAAAAAATAACGATGATGTTTTCAATTTGAAAGGGTGCAGAGCCGGCAAAAAAACATGCGGGAATAATAATGTTGACATTAAAAATGGGAGTCAAAAAGTTCCTCTGAATGTTTTTATGGAAATGTGGGTGTAAATAAGGTATGTTCAACCTTTTGAAAAGTTGCAGGCCAAACTTTAGGATCTTAGCGAAGTCGCGGGCCAAATAATTGGGGTTTATATTGGAATTTGAATGGTTCATATGAGAGGGGATTAATAACCATGACCTCATTCGGCCCGCGGGCCATAGGTTGCCTATATGTGGTGTAAGTAATGATCATACGTTTAAATCAGAATGCTTGGAGAGTTTTGGGGGGATTTATATTGTTGCTATCGGTCAAAGAAAACCTGAAAAACCTGGAATTGTAAGGAAATTTTATTTCAAAAGAAAAAGACCGGTAAAATTGCTTTTTTTATGTGTGTGACTAAAGTCGTGGGAAAATCATCTGAACTCTGCATTTATAAATAATTTTTCGTTTGCCGTATATCTTGAAGGCTTTATTTTTGACTCGACATGGTTGTGCAATAGTTCGTATACAGAAAGTTCCTTCTTTTGTGTGCGGGGGAGGGAGATTTTTAAAGAACTTATTTCACCAAAACAAATTGTACAAAAAAGCACAGTATTATCTTAAAGCGGTGTTTTATTCACTTTTTTAATTTAGGCCCTCTGAAAAATATTTCTGTTTCAGCTATTGTTGTGCACCTATGCCATGTCAAATTTGGAGCATTCTAGGTATACGGCGACAGAAAAATTAAGTATAAATGCAGACTTCTAATAATTTCTAGATCACTATTCGTAATTTTCTAAGCTTTTAGCCAAAATTCTGTAATTTTCTCCATCGTTTTCTGTTAAAATAAAATTTCCTGACTTTTCCAGCTTCAGTTCTTCCTTCTTTCTGTGCTTTTTTTTTTTTTTTTTTTGGACCGGTGGCAATCTAGTGTGTGCCAGAAACCTTCAAGCATCCTGAATTAATTTTATAATCAGTATCTACACCCACATTTATAATAAAACATGCAATGAATTTTTTGGCTCACAATTTCACTGTCAATATTATTATTGCCGCACTTAGTGACAACATTTTTTTTTCGGCACTTAAATTCCGAATTCCGATTTACTGGGAGTACAAACGAGCGAAACGATTTTGCAGTGCTGCTCCGATCGAATAAATTTTAATCAGGTGGGTTAGAAAATTGCCTGCTTCTTCCCGTACGAAGACCGAGCACTCATAAAGTTATTTCTCAAATGTGTGCATACTGTAAGACAGGCGAAGCGGGATTGCATTTCCTAGATGCAGTTAAAGTTTTGACTTCACAAAGTCTATACATACGCCAGGGGCAATTAAAGAGTTAAAAAGAAAGAAAATGTACTTGATCTTTAAGTGCACTTTGAAATTTTAATAATTAAAAAAATAAGCACGAATTTATTGAATTGAAGCTGGAAGCATCGAGAGACACATATTTGCCTAATAATACATCTTACATCAATCACAAGTTATTTTGGAGAATCTCCTTCAGAAATATCCCCAGTTTCTTTCGTGCCTTTACATTAGTTTTCGAGACGAATGACACATGTTGCCAAAAAACTATCTTTACAGGCAACAAGTTGCTGGCTGCCCTTCAAAAATTCTTTCTTTAGAGGTTGTTTCTGAAGCTGTCAAACTTAAAAAGCGTTAGAAATAAATAGTATGTATTTTTAATTAATGGACTTTAGGATATTTAATATTATAATCAAATTTCCAAACAAATGTAAATGAAAACTGAATGTAATGAAACAGTTCTGAAATCATTTTAATAATTTATTAAAAAACTTCGGTAGTTTAACAACTTTATTTACAAATTTAGTTATTTAACGAAAGACTGTTTATAATTTTAAATAACGTATGTTGCCTTCAGGTATTCAAGAGAAAATATTTAACCGTCTGATTCTCAAAAAAAAAAAAAAGGGGGCGAAAGAGTAAAATTGTTTTCATGCCAAAACGCGTTCAGACAGTGACTTATGCATATGCAAGAGGACAAGAATTACGAAATTCAATACCTCACTTGAACCCATGTTTAACCTGTTCACTCTCATTGATGAAAAGACTCATTAGTATTGATTCCCTCCTGTTTTGTGTAGTGGAACATAAAAAAAACTGTCAGTAACTTTAAACCACGACTATTAAAGATTGCAATGCATTAGTTCCTATGTGCAGTGTTCGACATACAACCATGGTGTACATCATAGCTGCCAACCTTCCCGATTTCTTCGGGAGATTACCCACCATAATTTTTAAACAGCATTACATTAAATTAAATTTTGGGAGTTTTTTAAGTATAAATTGATAGGAAAAAGTTATTGGTGGCAAATCTCTCGAAGAAATCGGGAAGGTTGGTAGCTATGGTGTACATTATTGTAATCACCTAAATCAATTGAAAGCCGCAGTAAGAGCGCAGATAGATTAACAAATTGAAAAATTATAAGCTAATTTCAATTTTTGTTGAAATGTGCAAAATTAAGTTTGTATTTCTCATCTGTGCAAAATTTAATGGGTCATTTCAGATATATAATACGATAAAAAATCACCCAATTTTAAAATGTGTGTTGCGCAAATTTAGTTTATTTCCTCTTTAATTATCACTAATGCTATTTCGTTCTTTTTTTTTTGTCGACATATTTTCTGAACGTCGAGAGGTTTTAGCTGTATTTTTCAAAAGGATTGCAGCATAGCACTTAGGGAGATAAAATGTTGAGAGTCGCAAAAATTTGCAATTTTTGTTGATTTTTCGCCAAGTTTGCTACCAAAAATGTAGTCCCTACCACCCCCAAAAAATCCTATTGGATTTAAAATCGATGAAGTATACAGCAAATTAAGAAAAAAGTGGTACAGAAGGACTATTTTTTTTTTTTTGTGTGTGTGTGTGTGTGTAGAAGTAACTTTCTTACAATACTCTTCTGCAATTTGTTTTTTTTATTCCTTAAGACTGTGTGTGCAATCGAACTCATTAACCCATTCCATCTTAAGAGAGAAAGAGAAGAACTATAAAGATTTTCCTTAAGTCAAGAGCATACAGTTCGTTTGAAATACCGAATCCTCGTGAAAGTGTCCCAAATGACATTTCCTGTCCTCTACAGCCACGGATTGCGTTGCAAATGTGACGTAAATATGGGTAACGTCTGATACGTGGCTCAGGGTGCTTGAATGTGGCGTTAGGCGTCTGCAGATTGTAATCTATGAGGGGTATATTTCGTCGATCCAGTGTTCTGTTCTGCACGTTTCAGCTTTTAAAATGAATATGAATGGTAGACTGAAGCCATTTTGTTTGCAAGGAGGGAGCAGCTTTTACGCCATGTCGTTTACAGCTGCTTTCACACTTCGGAGATTCCCTCCACAATTTAGATAGAAGTACCTCTCTTCTGTGGAGAATCTGAATTTTGGTACCCCTCAGCGATCACTGATAATAGTTTTAGAAAGGAGTTTTGGAATTTAGCACGCACGCGTATGCCAGCTACTATGTAGCTATTTGCAGTTAAATTAGTCAGTGTTCAAAAACTTTCCACTACAGTATTAGTCTTCAAATTTACCGCTAGGAGTCTCAGACGTTCATTCAAATACGCTCGGATTCAAATTTATCACTTTAACCTTCCAGGAATCTTGGAAGGAAAAATAAAAAATATAGTATGTTTTCATCTAATAACAAATTCTTTCAATTGCAAAAGAAAAAATTGGGGAGAGGGAGGAATTTAACAGGCTCTCTCAGGTTTGACCTATTCATTCCCATTTTAGCGGAGACGTAACGACCACAGCGGTAAATAATTCCTTTCTGGGCCTAGTGTTGTTTCCCAGCGTTGTTCTTTTCTTTGCTCTGCTAAGACCCCAGCTTTCATATGAACAATGCTGGGTTCCAATATGCATTCAAACCGGAGCGCTTGCAAAGAAGGCAAAATCTTTGCAGTCCTGTTTTCTAAAGGTGGGTACGCATACGTCAAATCTGAATTCAAGTTTCTTTCTTTTTTTTTTTTTTTTTTTTTTTTAAGGAGATGGAAATAAGTTTTCAATTCTACTATTTTCGTGCTTTGAATCAGGGTTTTCCAATTGGCGGTTCTCGCTGTCTTTATACTTTTTTTTTCCGCGAAGCCTTCTGAATTTGCAGCGACAAATGAAATGATCTTATTTGAGGAAATATTTATTTGTAAAAATCCATGTCAGTTTCATATGCTGTTCCATGAAATGCAATGCATCCTATTGGTGTATTCAATTTCACTCTTTCCCTTTCTTTTCACGTCCGTAAACTTGCTTAATCCAAGGATAAGAGCCTCATTTCGGATTCTCCTTTACTCAATCTCCAGCAGAGACTTGACGTCAGATATTCATGTGGACATTCTTTCTTTCATAGTTTCAGCAGGTAGATGCGCAACTGTCACTGAATATTTTGTGTGGCTTTTGCGTTAATTTTTTTTCCTCTTTTTAAATTTTAAAGGTTTCGTTTACATTTTGAAATCTTTTACCTTCCCATGTTGTATGGTGGTTATAGCACGCAACACTTTATGAGCTTAGGTTCGACTCCGACTTGGGCTTCACCATGGCACAGTGGTTAAGCCACTGAAAATGGTAGATGGCCGAAGTGTGAAGGTCCTGGGTTCGTGTCCCATCGCGCGGCTGTCCATCTAACGGTCTGGAGTTTCGGTAGGTTTTCTCCAGTTTTAACGTGAATAAGCCTTAGAACCCCTTATAAAGTCCTCCTACCAAGGCACCCCCCCCCTTTGACAGATCGCCCTAGTGTAGTGTCGCCATAATCACACACAACCAACCAACCGACTTGGGCTTAGTTGTTAAGATTCATTTGTCCTTTCTTAGAGAGTAATGTTCAAAATAACCACTTATTCTTTGAATCGTAAATCGATACATTCTTTTGTTTTTCATATATGGATGAGTTTGGGCCAATTTTGATCAATGTCTTGAATCTATCGAAACCCTAAAAGGTCTTGACGAAGATCCAGATGACGCATAAGGATATGTGCGCCTTCCCCAGAAGAACTAAATTCACACTATAGAAGATTATTTTGTTTTATAAATTCAAATAAATTTGCAAGAAAAAGGAGACAGAAAAATGTTTGTGCCCTCTCCAGATTTTTTTCTGGATCCGCCAATGGTTGTTGCCCACCACTAGACAAGGCCTGGAGAATTTGTAAGTTGGAAATCGTTGTCTAAAATTACTAATAATTTAGATGTGTAAGTGATGATGTGTAAGTGAATGAATATCTAAGTTCATTTCTCGAAAAAAATGATGATTAAACAGAATTTTACAGGAGCCATTTAGAGAGTAAACTGACAAAAAGCCCATGTGGTGCGCGAGAATAGACCTACTTTCAGAGTGCGCTGCAGAACCATTTCGAGATCAATGTCATGTTGAAATTAACTTGCAGCACACTTACCATGACATCGCTTTTGTTTTATAGAAGCTTCTCCATAAAAAAGAAGAAAAACTATGTAGAGTAAAAACTCCGACTTGGGCAATGTGTAATGGCCTATTACTAAGACCGGCTATATGACAACCAGACAGTTATTAACGCTGTTGTGAAGCCACAAAGAGCAGTCACTCTTATAATGGTTATTTTCTTTTTAACATTACCAACGATGATCTCTCACGGAGGTTTTACTGCATAGATTTAAAATGCTTGTTCTGTATGCATATGAAGAAATAATAATCGGTTCATACAATGCGATCTTAAATTTTTGCATCAAACGAGATCAACAGATCTTTGTTTAATGCAAGATCAGTTTGCCGCGCGGAGGTCTCCCATCCTAAAGGTCAGTTTACAATCGCAGCAGCAGTCGCGTCTTCTATGGTCCAACTGTATTCTGTGTTAGGACAGTTTTCAATCGAAAGGTAATAGTGGACAGCACAGCATATGAGGCGTTGAACAAAGGAGACAGTGGTGTTGTCAAGTTTCAACGCTTTTCAGGACTTGGAGTATGAACTAACCTATAGTCTTAATTCATTCGGAGCCTAGCAAATATTCTTTTGTTCGTGGCCAAACATGGACGCCACCGCTTTCGGAGTTTAACTTCGGTGTTTTTCGAGTACCAAAAGGGTTGAGTAGTTGCATAATTCCGGGGCTCATTACGTGCCGCATCGTGCGTAACCCTTTCGTTCCGGACACGATGCAAGATACGCTTCGCGCGCAACAGAACGTGAAATGGGATCTGGCAAAGCACCCAGCGATAGCCATCTCTCCGTAAGTGGAGTCATAGAGATCATTCAATAATTGCAGACGAAATGGAATCCTACGACAAATTGTTTCTGAAGATTATTTTATTTACTTTTTTTTTTGCCAGAATAAATCGCCAGCCTCCCATAGTTATTCACCAGCACGCGCTTTCGCGATAGAAAGAGTTGTTTCAGGCGGAATATCAATAACAAATTATATTTTTTTTTTACTTTTTTTCTGAACTGAAGCGAAAAAACTTCTTCAGTTTTTCATTGTTGCTTTGATTAAAGCAGAGAAATTTACATATTTATATTCAGAATTTGAAAGCCAAAAATTCAATTCTGAAACAAAAATTGAATATCGGCTTAATTAACAGAAGTTAACAACGAACTTTACTAAAGAGGTTTTTGGGTTTAATAGTCGCAAATATTTACTTTCACGATTTTTTTTCATCTAGAACTCTCGCATTGCAACCCTAATTTATCAAAAATAGAAATTTCTTCTATATGCAGATAAAATAAATTATGAACAAATGATACATGTATTGCATACAGTTTGTCGATATCGGCGTTTCATTAAAATATTTTTAGAAAAATCCTGTAGATGAGCTTTTTTTTTTTTTCCTCGAACATTGGCAGATTCTTTCTCTTAAAATATTCTTTCTTTTCTGTTATGAAATAAAAAAAACTGTAATACGGAGAAATTTTCAAATCTTTTAGCACACAAAACCTTCCCTCTAAGTATAATGTTACATTGGGGAGTTATGAGAGTTGGAGTACCACATTAAGTGTTTCATCCAAGGATACTGTTTCTGCTTTAGAGTAGAAGTCAATTAAAATCAGGTTTGGAAAGGAATTCAGTGGATGATAATCGCTAGCAAAAATAGTGATTTACAAATTTTATCGAATATTTGGATGTTTGATTTTATTAATATGAAGGTTACTGCCGCATGTAACAATTTTTAATTAGTTACCTATTTAAACTTTATCCCCATCAGTAGTCATAATCTAAATCAATTTGTATAATTGATTACACAGATGGCTCTATCTGATCGGTATATACTAGTAAATCTTAGTCAGCAGTATATAAAATACATATAACGGTTCAGATTACCGAAAGAGCTCAAGCATTTTTCTGATGTGTCTAGAGCCCAGAATAATTTAACTCGGCGCAATGTCGTCATCTAGCATCTGTGTCAGGTATGAGTAACCTTTTGAAAGTTGCAGGCCAAACTTTAGAATGTTAGTGAAGTCGCGGGACGAATAATTGGGATTTATATGAGATATTGGACGGTTTATATGGGTTTTATATTTTGTTTTGATAGGTTTCGCGGGCCGGATCAAAAACCGGGTTAGGCCAATCCGGTCCGCGGGCCGGAGGTTGCCCATGTATGATCTATCTGAGAGTATGCAGTAGTTATCTAAGAGTATTAGAGAACATCAGTATTATTGCAAGTCACCAACAATACCAAAGACGTAGCCCTTCCATCTGTAATTTTTTGTTAATTGGATTTGTTATCTGAATTATGTTACTTGGAATATGAATTCAATGAGAGGGATTTCAAAGACAAACTAACTATCCTTCAGAGTTATTTATTTATTTCACACAGTTTGGATATTTGCCACCCATGACAACATTTTCATTCGTGGACAATTTGTCATCTGAATTGTTACCACCTTTTGCCCCACCCCCCACCTCATCGGAATTTCCTTCTGACTTTAAGTCTGAAGAATACTCATTCTGTCACCAAATAAAATAAATAATAAATCAGAACACACAATTGATTTGCAATTTTGTGCGAAGCTGCTACGCCTTTTCAATCATTGCAGTCATTAGATGTTTTTCCAAAGATTACCAGACAAGCCGAAAGTTTGAAAGGCATTTTCTGGCTAAAAGTGCCCATTTGACACAACAGGATTCCAACTTCCAAACTATTCCGGCTTTTGTTCGCATCTTACCTCCCACAAAGTAAGCAAAATAAATAAATAAAATAAATAATGGAAATAAAAAAATATAAAAATAAACAGAGACCCCGACAGAAGAAGACATACCACCGCGGGCGCTGAGCTGTCACAACACTGTTTCTAAATACGGAATCGCCCGTAAAAACTCTCCAAGGCGATAAGGCTTCACCTCTATCAGGTAGCAGGATCTCTCACTATGCCAGGAATGCAACGATCCACCGAAAGGGTACTCCGGCTTCTTTTTCCGGAGGTGGACATTCTTCACCTGCCAAAGGTGACGACGCATTTTTATAGCGAGCGGCAATAATACAAGGTCCGTTTCCTCTCTTCGCAAGGGCGTGTGTGAATACGAAGATGTTTCCGATAGCGAGAGATTAGGAGGAGAACGTTTGTGTTGCAGTGCCAGGAGATGAGTCAAATCGTGCGAGATTGCTTGGCTTGTTTATTAAAAGAATCCGGAAAAGTGCTCCATTAGAAGAAGGGAAGAGGCAGATTCGTTGCAGAGTTTTTGAAAATTAATTGAGGAAATGGTTTGCTGCCTCCCTGAAGAATGAATTCGTTGAGAAGATATTGCTTTGCGTATAGGTGTATTTTTTTTTTTTAAATTGATGAAGTTAAACCCCTCAAGCCTCTATCCCGTCAAAATCGAGGGCTAAGCTTTTTCCCTCTATTTTTCGTGCCCGTCATATATCCGGGCAATAGCATAGCTGCCAACCTTCCCGATTTCTTCAGGAAATTTTCCACCACTAATTTTTATTTAGCAATCCAAACTTCAGAGTCGAAAGGAGTCGAAAAGAGTTGAAAGGATGTTTCATTTAATTGAAGTTTTTTTTTCGAATCTTTGGTGTTTCATTTCTTGGTTGGTGGTCGGATTTTAAAGTTTTATCTGTCTGTGGGTGTGGAGTGGGTCGAACATCGTTTGCTTTTGGCGGGTGGCATAGGCGTTACTTCCTAAGGGCAAGAGGGGTCAATCTCCCCCCCGAAAAAAAAATTAAGAAAATCCCTCCTTCCAACTTGTCTGACTGATTTAATATTTGTTTAAAATTTAATGAAACATCCCTTTTCTACTTTTAACTTTAATATATGTCCCCCTGCCCCCACCCTAAAAAAAAAAAAAAAAAAAAAAAAAAACGGAACGTTAAGTTTACATGGTGGCGGATTTTCATGTGAAGGGAAATAGAATGAAATAAAGTTAGGATTGTGCTTGTCACTTTTAATGAAGGATACAGGGGCGGTATTAAGCGCTCTCACAAAAGGACTTTGTAGTAAGCAAAATAACATTTCGCTTTATTGCAGCAGATTTCCTTGTTTTTTTTTACCTTGTTTTTCGTTTAAGGGGAATGATTTTATTTTCTTTCGTAATTCAGAGAAATACAAAATAGGGCCTAAAGCAGTGGCGTAGTTAGTGTTATTGACAGTGGCGTAGCCAGGATTTTATTTCGGAGTGGGCTGGGTATCAAATTTAAAGATAAAGTTCAATTGTAAGCTAAGTAAAGGGTCCCATTTTTTTTGGGGGGGGGGGGCAGCAGCCCCTCAGTAGGACTGGGCCAAAAATCGACATATCGGTTTTATTTCAACATCAAATATCCGATATTCCCATTTTCATTTCAGTGAAATCTCGAATTCGATAAAGGGCAAAAATACAGGCCGGCCAGGGGCGTAGCCAGAATTTTTTTATGGGGGGGGGGGTTATGACTACTGCAACTCATATATATGTATACGTGTGTATGATAATGTAGTGAAGAATATACATTTTGTATGGCAAAAAATTCCTCATGGGGGGTTATGACCCCCCTAACCCCCCCCCCTTGGCTACGCCTCTGAGGCCGGCGATAAGAAAATCCTGAGATCAATACCAGCTTGTGATGCTTTTGCTACTGCTTTCTCTCGGAAAGCTTCTTCTTCTCTCATCGCAGAAAAAACAGCTCCATGGTTTATTAGTCTAATTACCATAATTAATTAACGTATATCTCGGAACCTATCCACCGGAGCGCGTTTTTATTGATTCTCGACCCCCCCTAGACTCAACACCCCACCGATACTTAAAATTTCGAATGCTTTGACACCAAACTTAACCTTTTAATCTTACAGGCCCAGGGGGTCATACGAAGCTCCCCTATATTTTCAATTTGGGCATTTTAAACACTAGCCTCCTCCGGCGGCAACTCCAAAGTCTGGAAACCATCCCAGAGCCAATTTCTACATGTTTGCAGTCCTTTTAAGCCTCAATCATGGTTAATTAGTCTAATTACCATAATTAATTAACGTATATCTCGGAAACTTAAAAAACGCCAAAACTTTAATGTAAAATAAAACTATTTTAAAATTGTGGTGAAAAATCTCCCGAATGAATCGGGAAGGTTGGCAGTTATGCAATAGTGTTCAAATGTTATGCATTATACTCAAATACGTGTATTTGTGATACGGACTGTGCAATCTTCAGAGGCGTAGTTTAGGTTTTCAGAGCCTGGGGACAACTGAAAATTTTGCGCCCCTTCCCCCCATTTGCTCAAAATGGAATGAGACTATTTTTATATAGAATTTGGCGCCCCTTGTGTGGTGCGCCCGGGGACAGATGTCCCTGCTTGACCCCCTCTAGCTACGCCACCTCACTTCTTTTTACTTACGCTCAAAGAAAACTTTACAAGTATTTATTTTACGAAGCAAATTTGATAAAATTCTCCTTATAAAATAGTATTTAAAACAAATATTTTTAATGATTCCCTGCTTTCCGAAAAACACACAATCAGCCACAATAATCCTGAAGGTTGGCTTTTCCCCCCAAAAAATTTCACTTTTTTCCTTTTCTTTCACGCTTAAAAAAAAAAAAAAAAAAAAAAACTTAAAATGAATACATATATTGTACAAGCTCTGACTTCCTAGATGGCGTATCACCCATATTATTTTTTGTTTCGACTAATTTTGCGTGTACCCTCAACTCAACTCAGTTCGATGATGGCGTTCGATTATTATTATATTATTGATGTTTGGTACTCTGTGTTAGTTGCTTGCTTACGTGTGTAAAGAAATGTGTAATAATAAATTGTGTTTGTGAAACAAGTTAGTTATTTTGCATCATGACAGGGGATCTGAGCAGCTGCCCCGCCCGCCCTTTCCTTATTCAGGCTCTGATTAAATGCAGTTCGCTGTTATCGGAGAGCGTTCTTTACTAAAACAAACCACTGTATTTAGGACGGAGAAATTGCATCAATCTGTACTTCCCACAGACAAGGAGAAACATTTACTGGTTCCGCAGTTGCACATTGGGAAACGTCCAGGTTTCTAAAAAAAAAAAAAAAAAAAAAAAAAAAAAAAAAAAAAAGCAGCAAATCCATACAAGGCCACTAAATATTTTATCCCCCCCACCCCACCCCCTGCATTATTGGAAACTTCTGGCTAAAGCAATTTTTCAAACCGATAAAAGGAGGGAAAAAAATCGCTTATCGCATAACACATCTTCAGACACTAACAGCGATGTTTCTAATAAGTTTTCACTTGTTCCACATCCCACTGACTAGTATTTTCGAAGAACAAAACTAACATCCTGTCGGTCGAAACCTACTAAAAAAAAAAAACTCATTTGGAAAAAAGTAAATATATATGTATAAATCCTTTTTGTTCTTTTCTCCGACATGCATTTAAAAAGAAAAAAAAAGGAAGAGATTAAATAAAAAGATTGAAAAAAAATTATTTTTTATATAAGTAACATTTCATTATTTGCGTATTAAGGGCGCCGCCTTTTAATCATGTATGGGGGTCACGTGACACCTTTTTGTAGTGACTTCACGTAGTTTTCGAGACTGTGTCTCGCTGCGTTCGGCAGCACTTCGTCATATCAGATAACTTTACCGGCGCTGTACCGCGCCGGAAGACGCCCGGTGAATGCAAAACAGGTGATTATTCACCATGTTTGACCACTGTGTCAAAGCTAGTTAGCTCTAGTGGACTTTTTCCGACAGTTCTCTCGATATACATGGATCGATTTAATCGATAAATTATCAGAGACTGTCACAAATAAATAAATAAATAAATAAATAAATAAATCTGTGCTTCAGTCAGGAAAAATAATTAGTAAAACGTTCGTTGAATAAGATAAATGATTTTATTTTAAATTATTGAACATTCCTGGATTAGTTTTATTTAGAATTAAAGTATATAATATAAAAAATATAAGGTAACAAAGTGTCAGTCTGTATTTGGTGATATCTCCTTTGGCCCTTACGGACCTAAGCAAACTTTGTAGTTCTTTATTCGTGAATTCCTCTCTATACAGAGTCTGCTGTGAACTGTGTACGCTAAAGGGAGGTGGTGCACATAAAGTCTGTCGCGGCTGAAATGTCCTCCATGTTCAAGATATACTTCTGATGGTGCCAATCCAGGTGATAAGTCTCTCATCTGGAATTACTTCAAAATTAAGAGATCACTCGTAGGGGAAACATTGGACTGCGTCTATGCGTCCCCATAATGAAAAGACAACGTCTCCAGCCCTCGAAGTGGTCAAGCTAGCGTCGTACAGGCCTACAAGCTGGCCGGACTCTGCCATTGGAAAGAAAAAAAAATGTTATTAGAGAAATTGCATTCAGCACAGAAAATTCAATAAATATGTAAAATGCATTAGTATGCTAAATAGGTCTTGTCACGTGCACCAGATTACGATGTCTCAGCGTCTTTATCACTCTGCATCTCTATTATAATTAAGCATTAAAAAACGGCCCCAAAATTTCATCGACCACTTAATATTTGAATTGTAGATACAAGTTGTTTATATCTTAAACTGTACATAAAATACATAATATTAAAAAAGTAGCTTTATATTTTTAAAATAAATATTGTGTTCTATTAAGTCTTCCGCTCAGTAATAGCTTTTTTGATTCTATGTTAAAAGGACGATACCACTTCTATTTATCTAAAATACAAGATAAAATTGCATTTTCAAGTGTTTCACTGCATTTATTTCTCCAGAATGATAAATCGCATAATAGCAGTACTTATCAAAATTCTTCCAGTTATTGTCCAGAAGGGTTTCAATTTACACACATTGTGTACATTCGTGCTCGTAGACAAAAGAATTTATACAAAGAGTGAAACTGAATAATGCGTCTGTTTATTCATTTAAAAATGGGAACCTCATTCTTCTCTTGAGAATCGAAAGTACATTTAGTATCGATCAATACCCGTGTAAAAACGATAGGACGTGAAACCTTGAATGAATTCATCTTTTTTTTTTTTTTTTTAATTATCTTTTAGGTATTTTTTTTTCAAGGAATTCCCCTTTTCGAAATCTTGTAAACGAGATTTAATAAATCATTTATGAATTGGACATGTAACAATTCATACCTTCCAACATCCAGTCAACACAATCTGGTAGATTTATGTGACATCTAGTCATAATTACGTATCTGTGCCACAAAACAAACTTCAAAATTTTTTAAATATAAGTTCACATGACACTTCGTTATAGTTTTAAAAATGAACAGTTTGCTATAAATAACAATCTATGTTTGAAATTTCAGTTTGACATACGGCCATGATGTTAAAAATAGAATTTGTAAAGAGCTCAGAAATAAAAATTCTTTGACGTGAAATAAATAAAATTTCAATGTCTCTTTAGGGTCACAAAAAATTTTTAATGTTCAAAAATCTAAAAAATATCTGCTTTTTAGACAATAAATATTTTGTAAAATTTTGGGCTTTCAACTCACAAATGTTACATTAAAGGATTTGTCATCTAATTTTTAAATTTACAAGAATCCTTCAAAAATTAGTAATCAAGATAAATAAATACAAATCCCTTTATTATTGGACCAAAATACCATGATGTACTGACTGACTGACTGATGGTGCACTTTTCGGAGTGCCTAGGGCCTTAGGGCCGAACCTCCGGTACGATGAGAGCTTCTTTTTCGAATCGCTCAGTGTGTAGTAGGGCAAAGTGGTGGAAGACCACCGGGGTGACGGGGTAAAAACTATCCCCTTTAAGATTTTATCAGTCCAAGCCAGGATGGGCAGAAAGTCGCCAACATCAGAGGCCGCGATGGGGCAGACAGAAGGCGTGGAAGAGAGCCGCAGTAGGAAGTATAGGTGTTAAGATATCGACCTGCCCTCCCCCCTTAAAAAGGGCTTCTCCGGGCAGTACCATGATGTACTGATCCACATTGAATGAATATACAATGATAGCGATAGTATTTCAGAACTGGTGAGGAAATAGATTTGCCGACTATTAAAGTTTCAAAATGTCTGAAAATTAGGAGATTTTAATGAAAAATCAGGAGACCAGGAGAAAATCCGATAGAGTTTGCAGGTATGACAATTCATTTATGGCAATTGCATTCATTTATATTAAATCAATTATGAATGTAAATAAATAAAACAATGATCGGGCAACATGAGGGAAATATTAAGACTCTGTATAGTAGACAGGAGCATAGCTGCCAACCTTCCCGATTTCTTCGGGTGATTTCTCACCACTAATTTTTACTTAGAAATTCATGCTTAAAATAACGCCAGAAAAATGATATAATATAAAATAGTTTAAAAATTGTGGTAGGAAATTGCGCGAAGAAATCGGGAAGGTTGGCAGCTATGACAGGAGCTCTATACCAACTTCTTGTCTCCGTTCTGCGCATTTTTGCACAAGCAGAGCCAATGACGAACCCCATCTATTGCCTTGCAAATGCACTTATCCTCAATGGATCCCAGCGACACGCATTTCGGCCAAATGAGAGGCGTTTTAAAAAAGCTTACAGCCGAGTAAATCCTTTAAATCTGTAGCTTTAATAAATAGCCGTCCAGTTGTATCAACACTACAGTGACTTCCTTTAATCTTTTTACTTTCTTATTTTAATCTTCATAAGGACAATGATGTAATGAAAGCTTGTTGCAAAGGAATTTAATCCTTTAAGTTCAGAAAAAAACGTTCATGCAATATTTTAAATTCAATTTGAATGACCTTACTTTTAGTTTTTATTGAAGTATAAAACAAATATGAACCGTGATGGATTTTCTTCTTAGTTTATTGAAAATTTCATATCGTTTGCAAGGGGAAATGAGCATTTTATCTCAATTGTGATAACAAAAATTGTGTATTTCAGAACTATTTGAAACAATATTTTAAGCAGAAGTTTATAGTTAAAAGAGCCAATGATACATACTATACTACGAAGGCATTCAGATGTGTATTTTTGTCTCGTTTAATTATTTACTTACTTACCCGACAACTTTAAACATAAAACAGCAAAAATCCTTAAAATCAAGGAATATTTTTCTGTTACTCTCTGCATCATTACACCTCTCCTGACTCTCATAAATAAATATATCTTCCACTTAAGTTGAAATTTTGTGTATAGGGTTTTCCCGCCTTCCGCAACAAATTCAGTTAATAAAGGAAAAACAACTCCAATACGCTAGTTGGACAAATAAAGACTATACTGACGTTTTTATAAAGTAGAAGAACCTAAAGAGGTGAAACGTCAATCCTATATTCTATTGCAATGGAACTGGTATTCTGTATAAAGACCGCAGGATGTTAAAACGCGTTGTGTGACAGAATAAAAATTTCCCTGGCTTGCGAATTCCCATTTGAAACTGAATATTTCCTCTAAAAAGTCAACACTTGTTCCTCGTATTTTTTTTTTTTTTTCCCATGAGCAGATTTCATGAATTTCCCCAATCAATGTTTCTAGGTTTTCCATGTGAAAGTAAGACAATATTGCTGTACCTGCTTTTGAAAATATTGTTTTTGAGTATTTAGTATATATTATGTAGGTTGATATTTTTTTTAATTTTGTTTTCGACTGTTACCTAATACTCAGGGGCGTAGCGAAGGGGGGGGGGGTTTATGGGGGTCTTAGAGTAAATTTCTCATGCCCCCCCATGAGAAATTTTTGCTATACAAAATGTATATTCTTTACTACATTATCACGCACAAGTATGCATATATATGAGATGTAGTAGTCGTAACCCCCCCCCATGAAAAATTTCTGGCTACGCCCCAGCTAATACTAGATAATGTTTTCGAATAGAACTCAAATATTTATGCAATGTTTGACCATACCTTGGCCAAATATTTGAGAAGATTGCCTTGGAGTGTTTATTGCTCAAATAAGGAACTTGTACAATAGAAAAAAGATCAGGCATGTAGCGAGAAAAAAAAAATTTCGAGGGGTACCCAAAAAACAAAGTAGAATTTCTCACAAAAATGATTGATTTGTTGATATTTAATTAACAAAAATGCAAAATTTCTGGGGTGTCCAGGCATTTATGGCACCCCTCCCACTGGCTACGTACCTAAAGAAGACATTGAAAGATGTTTCATAATAAAATATTTCACATGTTTCTTGTTTGAATTTTGAATATATATATATATAGAGAGAGAGAGAGAGAGAGATAAAGTTGATAGGAATTAAATAACTTAAAATCTACGCAGTTATTATCTATTAATATTATTTTTTTTTTTACCAGCCCTAATGAGTAGTAACTGAGCAACAACAAAATAATAGAGGAAATAGAAAAATTTCCTCCCTCTTAATAATAATAATAAATATAATAAATAAAAAAGAAAACACAAACGTAAAACACAGAATGGGGAAATACATAAATCTACATAAACAAGACAAGGTTATCGTAAAAATTCTTCTTTATTGAAACTTTTTTTACTGAGTTAAATAAAAAAAACAGTTATTCATGAAAAGAAAAAAAAATTAATTCTTCTCATTTATTATTCAGTATGGCTAAGGATGGCTGCTGGGATTGGGGGGGAGGGGGGCGGGACGATGTACCTAACGTGGAAGCAGAATATTAAAATTACGTCTTCAAGTTATTTGAATGGCGACTCTTTACCTTTTTTCACTTAGCGCGAAACGATATGTTTCCGATTTCTATCGCATTCGGGGAACAAAGATAACAAAGTGCTGCTGTTCACGCTCAATTTTCGGGACTTTCGGTTTGTTTGATCTGAAGATTTTTCTTTTTGTTTTTGGCAACGGGGATTAACTCTCTTGCAGACATATTGTGTGCTTTACCAGAAAATATTCTTTTTTTTATTGCCGGATTAGTAAGGACCATGTTAGCAAAGCATTTTTTTTTTCTCTTCTTGGTTTTGGAAAACATTCAGTAGTTTTTATCATGTCACTTTAAAGCAAAGATGTCAGTTAAACATCTTGTAATTTTTTGTCTTAAGTATTTTATCTGATGTGGTCATGCCGCCATGGCGCTTAGGTACTTGGAGTTGGCAGTGGTATTAGCATGTCTGGTTTGTCATTCCAGAAAGCTTGTTATCCATGGATAATGCTTGTACTAACTGCAGTTACCTGTAAGAAGATAAAATGTAAGCTGGTCTTCACGGTGATTTTTTGTAGAAACAGCTCTGACATTTATTTTAATTTTACCTGTTTTGTTACATTTTTTAAGACAGTTCCTGCTGTTCTGCTTTCACCTAACGTTCTTAAAGGTGTTTATAAAATAAAAGAAAAAAGGTAGTTGCTTGATTCTACAAGAGTTTTAAAAACTTTTCTAGACTCGAAAATATTCCTACCTTTTTAAACTTTTTTGCTACTTTTTTTTTTTTTTTTAAATTATTGTTCTGCTTTCACCAAACGCTCTTGCGGTTATTCTTCAAAATAAAGGGGAAAAAGTAGCAGCTTGTGATTCTACAAAAGTTTTTAAAAACTTTCTGTACTTAAAAAAATATTCATATTTCCTTTTTTAACTCTTGTTACATGAAAAGTTCCTGTTCTGCATTTACGAAAAATCCCTAAGGATGTTCTACAAAACAAAGCAAAAGACAGTTACTTGGTTCTAGAATAATTTTAAAAACTTCTCTAGACTCTAAAGTATTCTTTTTTTTTACGAACTATACTGAGCACTCTTACAATAATTTTACGTGTCCATCATAACTAGAGTTTATGTCCAACGAAAAACTTTCCAAGCACAGATATTGGGCTGCAAAATTGATTGAGAATGCAAGATGCTGTAAATTTAAGGTATTTTTGGATGTTTCATAAGAATTTCATAGGTTAATGTATGTAAGAATGTGCACTACAGCTTATTAAAATAATAGTAATTAGAAAAAAAAACTCAAGTTGTTTTCCGAAGTATTTTTTCGAGATTCTTCCATTGTCTCAATCCGTTTTTCAAACTAAAAATAACCTGAACTCTTACATGTAAACTTACCGCACATTTTCCATATGTAAACACGAGTTTATTTTACTTGTCACACTAACACGAAAATATGTTACCGATTTCTGGATTTATCCTAAGACCATTGAAAGTTACATTTTACCACCACTCGCGTTTTTTTTTCCCCCAACTTTAGAACAAAGTGAAGTGTTTAACCTCGCTTTCTGCGCATCCGGCCCTCAGAGAAATTTGCATATCTTCTTGATCTGCGCTATAACATGCGCTGTAATGGAAAAAAAGTTAACTCTAGTCAAGTGGTAATTTTTAAGAAGATTTTCGGTTTCATCGATGTCTGTAGACACTTTATTTAAAGTGCTTGTCGGAGGCGTTAATTTATTTCACAATTGAAATTATTGTGAAGGTTATCAAAGAAACATCTTCCATCATAGTAACCGTATCATGTTTTAGAGAAGCAAACTAACAAACTGTTTTAGATTGTCTTTAAGGGCAGTGATTTAATTATAATATAATAATAATTTAGTGTTAACTTCAATTCGTTCACTGCCCCACCATTGCACAGCTCTGTGCTCATTACTGCTTCCCTCTTGGGCTTTTCCGACCAATAATTCGCTGAACATTGGCAAATGGCGGAAGTGTGAAAGTCTAGGAATCTCTGGCCTATCGCACGACAGCTTCTTCAGTTGTTACGTGAATATGCATTAGAACCCCTTAAAAAGTCTTCGGACTAAGGTATCCTCCTTTAGGCAGATAGCCCTTGCGTAGTTTTGCCTCAACTGAACAACCAACCAGTTGGACCTCTGAATGCCGCTGTTACCTAACGCTCTGTAAATATGTCGCCCTTTTTTTTATTAAGAAATTATATGGACGAATTTTTAAAATCAATCCCATAATTTTGGAATTTCCTCAAGCATCTTAATTTCATGAGCATGAACATTAAAGATTCATTTTTATGAGGGAGAAAAAAATTCTTTTCATTTCCGGTCCTTAGTTCATAAAGTAATCGGAAAGACATCTGCACAAGCAAAGTAATAGCAAAAATAATCTCGAACACGCAGCATCTTCCCCAAAATCGTGTCTTTTACCCATATCCTAACGACAGACATGTAGTCTAATCAAATAGCAGCTGTTCCGCTCACTTCTAAAGGTGACTCTTTTTAGCACAGTGCTTGACCTGTCCTTCAAATCTTCCCAGGTCTACAATGGGATACAATTAATTCGATGACCACAACAGCACCATCATTCCCCGACGCGTGCGTGTGAGCTTTACTTACATCTTTTCTGAAGGTCAGCCTCCTGCCGTATTCCCGTTATGAGTCAAAAATAGCCCCGTCGACAACTGTTTTATAGTCGAAGTTTTGCATGAGCGATACTGAATCGGTGGCAACAGCGGATATGTGTGCGCCCGGGGTCCCCGAAAACCGCAAACTTTTGTTTGAAGAGCAAACAGAAAACCGCGAGCCCAGATCGCTCTACAGCTGTTAGATACATGAGGCCACGAGCCTCGTTTCGAACAATTGAGTAGTGGTAGCTCATTATAGTGTGTACTTTGAGATGCTTATGCCGAGGAAATTTTTGCAGTAATTTGGTGGTGATGATGATGCATTTGTTCTTTATTGTTTTTATTAGGAGAGATGATTTGTGGAGGTAGAGGAATTTCCGGAACATGGTGCGGTGTCCCTGAAAGAGAACCGGGGATGATTTATAAGGAAGTAAATCTAATATAGCTCTTGGAGCCTTCCGGGCACGGCGTATCCTGGGAAAAACACTTCCGTAATGATAATTAACCCCAACTCGAATTTATGTTTGGGCGGATCTTTTTGGTAGAACAGAAACTTAAGTCAAGTCCAAACCCGTGCGGAGAAATATTTTTACGAAAAAAAAAAAAAAAAAAAAAGCGGAACTATCGATTAGTAATCTCTTTTCAACACAATTTTATCATTTTGCACGTTTACTATTGCTTACTATATTGTTTAATTGTTCGTTGTTTCCACGCATGGCTTTTTGACTACCAGGTGCGTATTTAATGGGTAGGCTGAGATTGCTGCTGTAAAAGGGGTACCATCACATATAAATCTAAAATATAATGATATAGCTGACAGACTAGCAAAGGAGGCTGGGTCCATGCCTCATGTTTATTCTGAACTTTTATCCTATTCTGAACTATACTCAAGAAAAAAGTCTTTAATTAACACTTTTTGGAGAAAACTTCCAGTGCATTCTTGATATCATAGTACAGGTCCCGGTACTGCAATCTGTCTCAAAGGTCAGAGGAAGGATCAAACAGACTTTACGTGATTGACCTCTGTACTTTTAAAGATCCTCAGATTTTCTCATGGAGCTATAACTTACCCGGCGTGCACTAAGTGTAATAGCCATGAGACCACTGCACAACATCTGCTTAGTTGTGTTGACTTGGTGAGTGAAGATCTGCTTAGGTGTCCTACTTTGGTGTTTGAGATCATGAAAGCGAACGAACTTATGGAGCTGATCCAGATCAGAGAAATTAGAAAGAAGAACAACAACAACAGACAAAGAAAATAATTAAAACTTAAAGAGGGGTGGGGGGAGACTTTTTTTATGTTGGATTCAGATTCATATGTTATGTTTGCCAGGGAAAAGAGCATTTGTTTATCTAAGTTACGATGGAAATGGTTTGTGAGTGAATTACAATTTTGCTGTCACAAAACCTCTTAAATATATGGCGCCGATTTGGGAGGGAAATTTACACCTCGCAACTTTATTTGCGAGGATTACAAATGGCGACTATAAAATGTGGTAATCATGCAGTTTGATTGGTCGATACCTATGAAATTTTACAGAATCCTCGTTCCTTCACTTCCGTAACATCTGAATCGCACAAAATTCTTCGCACGCATCTTTCGAAGGTTTCAGGATTTGCGTGCGATTTCCTTTTGCAAATATTCCCCTCGTACCAGATGAATCGGTGTGAGGGTTTGTGAGAATCGGAATCTGGAAATTTGCGGAGGTTCATCAGTTGTGACATAATGTTAACGTCAGAGCGTGTAGCTTGATTCCGCAAATGCAGTGCGGAACAATTCTTCATTATTTGCGGGTTGCGTTCGCATTCATTTTAGTCGCATCGACTTTATTACGGTGTGATTGTGGGTCGTAATGTGTATTCTTAAATTTTAATTCTTGTTAATAGAATTATCGAGCAATGGACGATGTCGAAATGACATTTTTTTATTTAACATTTGACCTCCAAACAAGCAACCGTAGAATTAACGCGTATCGTTGTGCAATCCTTCATTCTGATTTGTTTAGATATATATTTTCCCTCGACACGTTACCGATGTTCATTTTTAAAGAATTGTTGCACCGTTTCAAATCTGACCTAAAAGTGACATCACTTACGTTGCTGTCAGAATACAGTCATAATTTCGTAACTGTTCTGTAGGGATATCCCTCGGGTTGATAGTCGGATTTAATAAAATTAGAATGAATTATTAGGTTCAATTTAAATTTCAGTCCATAAGAAAACGATAATGATCTGGCCTACTAAATTTATATACAAAATTTTTTATTTATATTGCGTCTCAGAATGGCATCATTTTCGCACAGGTAATATTAAAACAATAATTTTTCTTTCCCTTTTTACGGAATCTGGCAACAGAGTAGTTCGGTCAGACGATCGTTGAAAAAATAAGATTTGTTTGTTTTCATGTTATGATGATTTGATGTTTTCATCTAATGATTCATTTAATTTTAAATTTAACTAAGTATTTAGTAAGGCATCGAATAGTTTTATTTTTTGCTGAACCTCTGAAAATACATGGTGTTCTTTTACAAAGTATTAAAAGGTGTCAAATTCGTTATAAAGTTCATGTTATTGAAATAGTACTTTGAACTCTACACGTTTTCCCTAGAGATTGACTTTAAAGAATTACGAATGCATTTGCTGAAAAACTAGTTTTGCTCATTTTATCTCCATCTCTTTGCATAATGACACTTTCATGAAACTTCATATGTGGAATATAGATTTTAATCTCTAGAGATTTGTCCAAGAAAATAATATAGCGAAATGAGACTATTATTTCAACTGCAATTAATTTTTTTAATCTAACACAATCGCACCTCTTGGGCAATTCACATGTTTCTACACTCACGTGATGTATAAGCGTTGCAACACTAAACATTTCGATTTCCAAATTGCAGAAAATCCACAACAGATACTTCAAATATTATTTTCCCGGTGTAAATAACCCTTTCCGAGCTTTTGTCATGAACTAGATTGTTGTCACTGCGTGATTTTCCTGGAATGAAATTCATGCCGATATGTAGGATTTTTTAAAATTTTCTTTTGCATTTTAATTGATGATATGGCATCGGAATTCGAACATGCGCAATGAAGGAAATGGTTGGGTTTGTTTACGTTGATTGTTTGAAGGAAGTCTGGCACAATGACTCTTCAGTTTCCCGTGGGTAAGTGTGTCTTATTACAGTGTTTAATTCCGTCCATTAATAAATAAATGCTTGCGATTTATGCACTCTGTAAAATAAATATCTGTAATTTATTTGTACGTGTACGACACTGAATTATGATGCCTTGCAATAGCATATAATTTCAGGTGGTTAGCAAATTTAATATTCTGCTTGATAAAAGTAAATTTAAGAATTTTCATAAATTAAAATGCTATTAATAAGAGTATTAATACTTTTAGTGTATCTTACTTGAAACTTGAACTTCAATATCTATCAATGCACATGTGCACACTGATGAAATTTTGCATTAATTATAAAATGTTAAGGTTTTCTCATGTTATTGAATTCCCTGTTAAAATAAAGCACATATACGTAGTACTTTAATATCTATATTTTGATAAAGTTTAGTAGTCAATTTTAAAACTAATATTCTAAGTTTTTAGCGAAAATTCACAGTTTAGAATTTTGACACCACGGCGATATGAAAGCCTAAAGTGCTAAATACGCCAATCTGGCAAGGATTATGTTAACAATATACAGAGAACTGCTTTAATGGCCATCATGATGAGGAAATGATTGTCGATTATGCATGCCTAAATCGCCAGAGGGTACTTACGTACTATCCCGGCGGTCTGCCAAGACGTGCGATTTTTTGCCAAGATAAACGCCCGACACATGAAATTATTAATGGTTTTGAATACGATTGGTAACAGTTTGGCAATTCATTTGACGAAAAAATATTTTGGACGGAATGACCGCCGGGATAATACGTAAATACCCGCCAGAGAATGATAAGTCACCATTGGTGCCAAATATCCGTGTTGTGCTTGTAAAAGTACACGATTCAAAACGCCAGGCGCAAGTATTTACTACATTTCGGTAACTTTTCCATTTTCGATGATAATTCGGTCAATTATTGTATTTCAAAGCAATCACCGAGAGCTTTGTGTTTTACTACGGCAACCATATGTATAATAATAAATCGGTACTTACGTATTATCCCGGGGGGTCATTCCCGTCAAATTATTTTTCGTAAAATGCGATGGCAAACTATTGCCAATCGTATTCGTGAGCATCCATAATTTCGCGTGTCCGGCATTTATACTAGAAAAATCGCTCGACTTGGCGCACCGCCGGGATAATACGTAAGTACCATAAATCTAATTTTTAAAGGAACCTAGAGGAAACAGCTTTATATATGTAGCACAAAGCAACTTTTCACAATTTGGCGATTTACAGCGTATAAATTGATCGGTACTTACGTATTATCCCGGCGGTCCGCCAAGATAAACGACAAGCCAAGACAATTTCACCAAGATAAATGCCGGGCACATGAAATTGTCGATGGTTTGGAATACGATTGGCAACAGTTTGCCAGGAAATTTGACGAAAAAGTAGTTTGGCAGAAGTGACAGCGTACTACGTAAGTACCAATACGTAATACCATATACGTAAGTACCAATTGATCATCAACTCCCATTAAAGTTGCAAATTAAATAGTGCATTATTTGTTTTCTTTGCTCAAAATGGTAATTACGTATTAGACTTGTGATCATTCCCGCCAAACTATTTTTGCGTCAAATATGCTGGCAAACTGTTTGCCAATTGTATTCTGAATCATCAACAATTTCATGTATGACGGCATTTATCTTGGCGTAAAATCGCTAGTATCGGCGGATTGCCGGGATAATACGTAAGTACCCCAAAAATTGCTATAATGACGTAATTAACGCCACCAAATATTTCATCTCGCCAACGGGTGGCAAATACCGAAGTCGAATCTCTCAAAGTACGCTAAAGGTTGACAAATATTAATTTCTTCCTAATGCCATTTCAGCACTACTTTTGATATAGCGCTAAGCAATGTGAAGGTGAAGACGGAACAGCGAGAATATTTGCTACGCATACATTATTTGGCGATTTACTTCTGCGTACAGTCAATAATCATTTCACATTATGGTTGCCATAAAAACAGTTCGTCATATATTCTTATTGCTTGAAAATCACAATAGCATATTTAATGCTCTCAAAAATCTCATTCTGTGGAAAGGATTTAATATCGTCCCTTTTTGGCGCTATCTTTTGGCGACAAGTTAATGTCACCAATTATTTTAACATACTATTTTTTTTTCTTTTTAAACAGGAATGTATTAAGTTTGCATTATATATATTTACAGATTTCGGTTAACTAGACTTGTAAGTATCACTAGTTGATATTTACTTCATGTACGAAAGGCAAACAATGGCTAGTCACTGTCATATCATGCCATTTATCTCGCTAAAAAAAGTCGCCAATAGAGCAGCGCCAAAAGGGGATGAATAATCTCTAAACAAAGCAGTCCTATGAATGATGGATCTTTTCTTCAGAGCTTCTTAACTACAAACTGGCATCGCGAGGCGAAAGAAATTGGCGATCGTGCAATCTGACTGGTCGACGCTTTCGGAATCTTCGTTGCGTCACTCACGTAACATCTGAATTACACGAAAACCGTGGCACGCATCTTGAGAGAGTTTCTCAATTTACGAGCGCTACCCTTTGCAATTTTTTTCCTTACTAAAGCGTAAGAACGTATCGCATGAATCGGACTCCTGATTGTGTTTTTCTTGCACTTTTAAAATTGTGACGTAAAAATGACATCCTTCTCACTTGCTATTCGAGAACGGTACACTCGAAATAACCAACAACCCTCCCCCAACTTTACTTACACAGTCAAGCTAGGGAATTATTGAAATCCCATTGTTTTCAAGTTGATAATGTTTGTTGTGTAAAATCGTATTAGAAACTCAGTATGGCTTTGAACCTCTAAAGCAAAAAAAAATATGATATGAGTGAAATAATTCCTCAAAATTTAAGACGATGATTAGGGTGTTTCCAGCATATTTTTAGTATGAGAATCTGATACCAGTACCCGGAAAATTTTCAGAGTCCGAAAGCTTTCGGAAAACTTTTTCTCATAACATGGTTCTCGAATTTCGATGATGGAAATATACTTTTTGAAAATGTACGGGACCTTCTTAAATGCATTTGCTATATTCTGATACCTGTAACGGTTTCTGGTGTTCTGGAAAGAGATTGTTCGATGCCCCGAGATTTTCTTTTTTGGTTGGGGAGGAGATTATTCGATATAAGAAATACCCCCAGAAAATATAAAGTCATTTTGATGTCGCGAGTTGTCGCGAATTGCAATTTGCAATGAGTTGCGGATGCAGTTTTAGATTCTTGACATCTAAATGATGTCACTTTTTTGAAAAGAATATGACCGGAATAAACTCCAGATTTAAAATAAAATTAGTGAAAATGACTCAATCTCACGCTTTTAAAACCATGAGCTGGGAGTAACTTTCATAGTCGTTGTGTAGTTCTTAACATACAAATTTGAACAATAACAATTTATATATCTTTAGACAATTTCCACTTTAGTGTTAATATGGTTTAATAACAAGTTTAAAATACTGTGAAACAAAAATTATATAGATTTTCGATTTGGATAAGTACCCTATATGATCGATAATGCAGAAATTCGATTAAAACTCTTAACCTTCCGAAAGACCTGCAGGTAATCTGGAAAACCATCTTCTTGATACCTAAACGGTGAAGTGTTAATATTTGCTTGAAGGTTTGGGCTTGATTTTATAATAAGTTTAATGAGAACATCCAAAGCGGAGTCATTGTTATTTATCATAATGATGTATAACGATAGCCACGCCAAAAGGAAAAAAGGGTCAAGTCCTTTTTTGGCAGTTAAGATGATGAGAGGAATTTTTAAGATACGTAACGCCTTGCATTCTGATGACATTATAAATAAAAACGCTTAGAGCATGGTTGGAGAAATCATTATCTAACAATTTTTAAGGGAAGCCATTCTAAGGTTTTCGATTTTAAATAGGAGGTTGTGAAAGTCTAGTTGAACCAATAATATTGCTTGGATCGTGAATTTGAAAGCCATGTCGACGTGTTGTTAACCCTTTAACGCGCAGTGTTCCCGCTCTGGGAACACCAAACTCTAACGTTTTGACTGTTGCCAGTCACGAAGAATAGATTTGACTTCTATAAAAATAGTTGCGGGTGACACAGCTCCACGAGAATCCTTTACTTTTTAGCACGTCATTTCCCGTAAAAAAATTGTCACAATCATTTTTAACAGCACTGACATCTGCTGAAAAATGGAAGAATGCGAGAACAGCCGGACAGATTGCCCAATGCTGAAAAAAGGGCAGCCGTTGCCATCGCTCGACTTAACTACCAGCAAGATGGCGGACGATCGAAACGTTCATCGCGTGCCACAGATCTAGAGACCCTTTATTGACGCAGCTGGCTGTGCCCGATGGCAACGGCTGCTCTTTTTTCAGCATTGAGAAAGGGTTGCGCCTCAAAGGGTTAACAAGCTCTCACAAGCGAAACAAAATCACAAACTTTAAGGATTCTAATATTGCGTAAAATTTGCCCAATCGTATAGCTCTCTCATTTTCACACCATAATCAAATAAATGCTCCTAATTGGTGATCACAAACTTTCCGCAAAATATTAAAGTGATATTGAAGAAGAAATTGGTTATTCCTATTTCAAGTGATGTCGGGCCCGTTTATCAGCTGAACAATTAGGGCACTTGCCTAGACCCCCACGTATTTTAGATAGCCCAAAAACTGTGTATTAAGAAATTTGATAGTCTTGCAAAAATATAAATAAAAGCTGTTTTCAGTAAAGTTTACTTTATTTAAACTTGAAAAGGACTAAGTAGCAAAATCTTCAATTTTTATTTGGTCATATTATCAAAAATGCTTTTAATTCATATATTTTTAACATGCAGATATTTTCGTTTATGCATTGCAGTTGCTACATTAGAGACTGAATAATATGGCACGCAAGAACCTAAAAATTTCCGTTTGCCCAAGGCCCAACATGGACATGATTGGGCCCGGAAATGGGGTTGCGTTATTTTTCCACCACCTTTAGATATTGCATTAGAAGTTAGCTCAATATACTTTGACGCAAAAAATTTTGTCACGTTAACATACTTATTCAACGTAGTGCGATGGGGAGAGTTGCAAGACGAGAAATAGGGCTATCTCGACTCAAAAAATCCTTACGTCCAAACTAATATAATTTTACACGATGCCTAGCATCTGTCGATATTCATAGAACAGTTAGTGGCGTAGCCAGAAATCTTTTATGGGGAGGGGAGGGGGAGGGTTATGACTACTGCAACTCACATATGTATACGTGTGTGTAATAAGGGAGAGAAGAATTTAGGGTGGTGTGAAAAACACTTTTTCTCGAAATTCACATTGCCCGAGTCATTAAATGGTGCGAAACTGATAAGAACTAATTGTCTCCGAATTTCAGCTCAAAATATTGCCATCTTCAGGTTCCACACATCAAGCGAATATATTCCCGGTGTCTTTTTTAGTCTTTTATGGATTTCTATTGAAGTAATTACGTTTAGTTAATTAATTGAATATTTAACATTCAGATACATCTGCTCTATCAAGAACAACGGCTAGTTCGGGCATTGGGTCTGTCTTGGAGATTTAGGGAATCTCATCGTCAGTCGTTTTTCCGATATTTGGCTTCCTGACTAACGAAATCGTTATCATTTTCTGAGGTATATTCCATTTCTGAATCCGATCCTAAGGCGACGTTTGCTTCTAAATCTACGATTTCCAGCACTGATATGTGATTATAACGTATTAATAAAGTATTGCAATAATGAAAACAACTAATTACTCAATTAATTAATTAAACATTATTTTAATAAAAATAAGCTAGAAATATATTCGCTTGAGGTGTGGAACCTGGGGATGATACTATTTTGAGATGAAATTTGGAAACAATTTGTTCTTATCAGTTTCGCACCATTAAATGACTCGGGCAGTGTGAATTCTGAAATAAAGTTTTTTTCGCTCCACCCTAATATACATTTTGTATGGCAAAAAAATTCCTCATGGGGGGTGACCCCTCTCTCCCCCCTTGGCTACGCCCCTGGTTCTCTGGGCAAGTGGTACAAAATACTTTGACGTTAGCAGAGAGTTAGCACTGTAATTGAGCTCACAACTGAGTTCAGCAATATTTGCAGCCCCAGCCCCCCACCCCCCTTAAACTAAAACCCTGGGTGTGCCACTAGCCTGTAGTTAGTTGTATGACGCCCGTTGAAAAAAAATGAATATAACAAACAGTTTTAAAACTTCGAGACTGCGAAAATTGCGAAAATTTGCTGTTTCAATTCCGTCCTTACAAGTGACGTCGAGCTTCGTCACGCTGAAAATTCCGCGTGCTTCACCCCAAATCCTTCACTCCATAGAACCTGCTATTTTTACACCTAAATTTTATATTAAAAAAAAAAAAATCTTGTGGCAACTCGACTTTTTACGTGCGTGTCAAGATTTTCTCTATTAATATAATCATTCACGACAGTCAAAATGGAATTTTCTGAGAGACTACAACAAAATATAATAGCTTTTTTTCACGACTGGACATGAAACGACTTACCTTTCCTTCCGTTTCTACCTGATGCATAATCTTGATAGATTGCCCCGATAATCTCTGAAGATTAGGGGGGGGGGGGCGGTGTCCCGGTCCCACCGTGATCCCGTTGACGACACTGGGGGTATTTCTTCCTGCCCGGGTAACAACACAGCATGCATGAGTCACTGCAAGTGCCTGTCAGTGCGTGCCCATGCAGATAATTTCCCGACAATTATAGAATACTCGACAAAGATGTCGTTGAGCGGAAGGAACGGGTAAAATGTGTAATTGTGCTCGTGTGAAAATTAGTCGAGTGTGCCCACATTGTGTGACTGGAAGTGACTTGAGGAATTGTGGCGGGGAAGTCGGACTCAAGGGAGAAAGAAGAATTGTACTGGGACAAATTGCACGGGGGGGGGGGGGGAATATTGAAGAATCTCATTTGGCCTAGTGTTTCATTTGTAACTAAAAAGCAAAAAACAAAAATTAAGTAAAAATACAATTTTTAAAAGTAGATTTTTATTGCTGAGCCCTAAAAATTATAAAATAAAAATTTATTCTTGAAAAGATATGCTATATGTTTCAAAACTAAGAAAACTTTTGTGAAAAGTATGGATATTTCACTTTTAAAAACTTTCACATCTTGCAAATGTTCAAAATATTTTAAAAAGCATTCGAGACCTTTAAAATACAGGTATTAATGAATGAATCAATGCCTTACAAGAAAATACAGCTCAAGTGAAATATTAGTCTCTAATGCTTTTTGAAATATTTTGGACATTTAAAAATTTTCATACCTTGCAAAAGTGAATGAAAGCTATATTTTTATCACAAGCTTTCTTAGTTCTGAAACTTTCATTCATTTAAAGCTTATCTTTGCAAGAAGAAATTTTTATTTTATATCTTTTAGGTCTCCACAATAAAAAGCTTCTACTTTAAAAATATTGTATTTTCACTTATTTTTGTATTTTATTATATTCAGACTGTAGGAATGTTATTTTACTATAATTAATTGCAATATAGAATCTCCTTAAAACAAATTTCAAGGAACCGAAGGTCAAATCATAATACTGAAAAATTCGTTTTAATGAAATTTAATTATAGCTAAACTTGAACTCTACGATTTTCTTTAGGAAAATATATTTTATTCGTTTGCTGGAATATTCATAAAAGTGAGGGTGAGTTTACTGTGTTATTATCATTCGCTTATATATTATACTCTCTCTGTAGAAATATTTTCCTGTCGGAATATGGTATATTTTGAATTCATAATATAAACACAAATTGAACTAAGCTTTTAAAAAGAATTCTTTCCATATTTGCCAATAAGACACGAGGTATTTGAGGGTATAACTCGTTTTATGGATGTTGGTTATATAACTATTTTCACTACTTATTTAAAATAAGTATTAAAATTTCTGCCCATTTCATTATGGCATTGAATACAAATCCTGGCTTAACATGTACAAAGCAATGAAATTTAAAGTAGGTCAAATCGGATTACACTATTAAACTAATTTCTTTATAAATAAATATAATTTATTATGTGTGTCTAAACTTTTAAATGCAGTTAAAATATGTCGCAGTTATATGCAGTTAATATATGTTGATTATTTTAAAATAACTTCTTCGCTTTGCCCCTGTAATACTACTTTGACCTTAATAAATGTAACTCGTTGGTGAAGCGATCCTACAGTATTTTGATTTAAAATTAATTCGACCTAAAGCAGCATTTCAGAAATTGATTTTCCCTTTTTATTTAAAATCTAGTGGCTAAAATTATCCAAATATCAGATTTTTCCCCCAACTATTGAATAAATAACGGCGTACTTAAGCGAATTTATAAATAAATTAATTTTTGTTTATTAAAAATTAAATTTTATTTAGTTCTTAAAGTTAATCAATAAATGATAAGAATATACATATTTACTGCATTAAATATGTATATTCTTATGATTAGAAACTTATATGAGTTAAGAGATTGGGGCGTGGGTTTCATTAGTTACCAAGCACTCGTGGCTTTAAAAAAAAATTAAATTTGAAGACCTTATTCCCCAAAATTTATTCTCACAGCAAATCTGCATTGTTCATTTACTTTTTAATTGTATTTAGAATTGATTCACTGAAAGAGGTTTTGGTGATAGTCCAATACTAGAATGACAACGTAGGCGGTAAAATTTTATCTACAGCTCCACTCCTCAAAAAATTGATAAAAATATTTTTTTTTTCTGCATGGATTTCAAGATAATTAAAATAACCATCAAGGATTTTTAAAAATTGATATCTTATTAGTTATCTTACGTTATTGTTACTAGTTTGTTACACAGAATATTTAATTTTTTTTTTTTTTTTTAAGATAGTAAAGTAATACAAAAACAATAGTTCATGAGCAAGCTAAAATGAGACTTAAAATTTAAGTACAACCAATGAAAAAAATATTTTCTTTTTTAAATTTTTTTTCTTTAAAAATTTCATTACGAAAGAGGAAAACACGTATAAATACAAAAACGTATATTAGAAAAATTACAGTAGCATTAATAAAAACAAATAAGAAATGTGATAAAATAAAGTTAAAAATTTGATAACTTATCAAGGAACAATAAAAATTAAAGCCGAAATAAATATTTTTATGACAATTTATAGATCAAAAGGAATTTTTAACTGAATAATATGAAGCGTATAACTTTCTGCTGTTTAAAATTGAAAATCAGAATTCAAGTTATGTAATAAATTATTAATTATATCTGAAATCAGTTATATTCCGAAAATATTAATTTAAATCTGAAATTCAATGAATTGTACAATCTCAATACTGTTAAAAGGGAAAAAAAAATAGTTTCCGATAGAAAAATATTAGGCTATGTAGCGAAACCTATTATAGTTAACACTTGGGCTACCAGTGGCGTAGGAAAGGGTCTAACCCCCCACCCCCTCCCAAAACCCCTGGAGGAAGGGAGAAAATTTCCACAAATCAGCACAATATGGTGCCGTATTTTTATACTCCAGAATCGATCTTATAAACATACTGAGCCCCCCCCCCCCCTCCGAAACTTGGTGAATTGCTACACTACTGAGGGTTTACTTAAAAACTACCGAATTTATAAAAGTATATTTATATGTTATAGGCAAATAATTCTTCAAGTTGGGTGGGGGGGGGGGCGTTATCACCTTTTTCCCAGTATTTGTACGGTATTTTTCTTCGAAAATTTTTAAGAACATGCATGCTATCTCAAAGCGAAATCTCTTTCCGAGGTCTCAAAAAAGGAAATATCAAGAGATTCCCCCCCCACCCTTTTTCCCATCGCATCCTTTTTTTACCTTATGGCATTTTGCCCTAGTGTGAGAAAAATCTCCAACATTTTCCGAATTGCTCTTCCCTATCCACCGACATTCATGAAATACCAGAATTTGCTGCAACGGAAAAAGGGGGGAAAAATAAGTGTCCGTCCATTGATGACGTCCAAAACACCTGTGCCGGCCAATCGGGCCACTTCGTTTTCCGCGCTTTTTCTCCACTCCCCGCCGCTGCCCAATAGCAGAAGCAGGCAGCTCTCTTCACCGGTGACGTAACGGCGTGACGTGGAGTCCGCAGTAACAGGTGGTTGCAGGGGTTTGCCAGAGCGGCAAGTGAATCGCCCGAACGGGAACTTTGGCGAGTTTTCGGCCAGTTCTCCGAAGAAGAGCTTTTGGTTGGGTTGCAAAGTGGAAGTGATAGTCTGGATGAGACTGTTTTTTATTTCTTTTTCAAGCCTTACGGGAATTGTTGAAGTTGCTGTTTTTTTATTATTATTATCGCAAAAGACTGGATTGGCATGAGAAAATGTAACTAGTATTCGAAATGCATTAGGGTTTTTTTCTTTTGTATTCGCTGTCGGCAATTACGATGACATTTTTTTAATTATTGGAATCATTATGAGTTCAGAGAAGAGAGTCTGAATACCGAAGTTGCAACATTGCGTTACAATCAGCTGAAAATCAGTTCACTGGGAATCATTGGGAGGCTTCTTTTTTTATGCTATGTTAGAGATGTTAATCATTTAGTATGGTATTGTTAGACTCATATGATAGATTGTATTTTATGCTATTAATTGCTTTTAAAGTCCATTAACGATAGGGATGTCGTTATTTTTAATTATTTATTTTTTAAATATCGTTTCTCTGGTTAGTTAAATCTTTCATGCTTATTTAAATTAAACCTTTTTAAATTTGTGTATTATATCTACACTTTTTTCTCTGTAATTCAGAATTAAAAAAAAAAAAAAAAACACATTTTACACATTATTTAAGATTTCTTAATTTCAAATTATTCTATTCACAACTTTAGCTGAGAATTTGAGATTTTATTTCATTTTTCATTTTTTTAAGAAAGGCGAAGAACGTGTGCTTATACAAAAACTGACTGGTACAAGTTGTAATTAACGCAAATGGTGACAAGGATTTTTTATCAGTTTAATTCTCAGGCTATGATAGTTATTGCTTATTGACATTCACAAATAAAATAAAATAAATTTTTACTTTGATCTCAAATTAGACATACTTCAATATTCATTCTAATCTAAAATTATGAATTCTAGATTTTTCTCTAACCGGCACACTTTGACGCTTTCGAAAATGTAGAATTTTACTGTTTTTTGCAGATCGATTTTGGAAAACTATTGTCTTCTCTTTCCTAAAAATTTCAGAGTTTTTCATACTTATTCAGTGTACACATTCACTCATAGAATATCCGGTAGATATCCAAATCTTTTTTTAATGAACTATTCTGCTGAACATGCAATTCTATTAAGCAAATCGTACAATCATTTGTTTAATACAATTACATGTTCATTCAAAAATAAATCTGGAAAGGTATGCTAAACTCCGAATATCGACCACTGCGTCTGTGCAACGATGGGAACAGTGGGTTCCTATTCAGAGCCCCAGCTCGGATCCCGGTTTCTCAAATTTGAGGGCTTGAAAGCGAAACCTTTGTTTTAAAAAATTGCCTCTGTTTCATTTTGATTTTCTCTCTCAAAATGGCTTCCGACTGTCAAATATCTTACGTTAATCAAAGGAATGAGTACACTATTCTCTTTCAATACTTTTTGATGGCATGTTGAGTACCGTGACTTGCTTACAGTGTAAGTTTAACAGTTGTCTATCATACAATATATAAAATCTTTCACTTCCTAGTAACCACAGGAAGTAAGATAGCCTTATGGATATCCCTAAAAATGCTGTTGCCAAACGTTCTGCAATTCTGAAGATTCAACCGCATCTTGGAATGATGCTTTCATATTACCATAGTTCGTTGCATCATGCACCTACGTGATGCCGTACTCGTGTTTCGTATCAACCTTCTTTCTCCTTCCAGTTTCGTTTATGAACCAGTTTTCTTGAATAATTATCCGATATCATGCAATAATGCAGCAGAAAATTTCTGAATTACCTTTTGCGTAGGGGTTACGTTATGCCGGACTAGGCTTTAAGTTAAAATAAATAAAAACTTTGTGAAAAGTGCACGCATAAAAGGTTACTTCAAGGCGTAACGATCGTTTCGACCGAAAATTCGTTCGGTCTTCGTCAGACAAACCCTTCCGTCATACAGAGCAGAGGGAACTGAAAAAGATAAACAATCAAGCATGTTGCCACAAGGAAACAAGAAAAGGCGGAAAAAACCAAGCGGAGGGGAGGGGGGGAAGGGATACAAAGAAAGGAAAATAAGGACAAACAAAAATAAATAATAATAAATATGCAATAAAGAACACACACAAAAAAAGGAAAAATAAAAGAAAACAGAACAAACAAAAGAACATAAAACAAAAAAAACGCAAAAATTAATTAAATAATATTTTTTTCTTTAATGACGGAAGTGTTTGTCTGACGAAGACCGAACGAATTTTCGGTCGAAACGATCGTTAAGCCTTGAAGTAACCTTTTATGTGTGCATTTTTCACGAAGTTTTTATTAATTATCTTTTTATTTTTTAGCTTTTCACGAAGATATTTCACGAAGTTTTTATTTTTTATCTTTTAACACGTTTTTTGAGTGTTTATTTTCATAGGCTTTAAGTTTTAGCATTTTCTCCAGAAGCTTCGAAAGTATGGCCATTGTTACAGTTTTGGCTACCATTTTGGACATTTACTTGCAAGCATTTACTTTTGAACATTTACTTACGAGCAAGCATTGGAAACATTTAATTTGTACAGAAAGTACACTTTTTAAGTTGGTCTAATTTATCCCAGAAATTTAATTTTTATAGGTTGTAAAATAAATGTTTTGTCACATCTGAAAGTGTGTGTGTGCATTTTCTGACGCAACCGGAATAACTTAGCCGGAGCTAGCGGCGGATATATACACTGAAAACTGTGTTTGTTCTTTTGCTGTCCTGAATTATTGACCTGAATATAATCCTGAATTATATTCCTGAATTGTTGCTCAGAAGGACAAAAAAATTAATTAATTAAATAATTAAAAAAAAAGAATGGAGAGGGACTTATTTCTGCACTTTGAACTCTAGCAGCTGGCTGTGCCAGGCGCAGCCAGCTGTCGTCAAAAAGGGGTCTCTAGATCTGTGGCACGCGATGAACGTTTCGATCGTCCGCCATCTTGCTGGTAGTTAAGTCGAGCGATGGCAACGGTTGCCCTTTTTTCAGCATTGGGAAAGGGTTGCGCCTCAAAGGGTTGATAAGTTAACTCACAATGCGCAAGCGAACATAGCTTTGCACAGCAAAATCATATACGATGAATAAAGGTGAAAGCGCTTAGATATTAAAAATGCGCGTACTTATTAAACAAAACAGGTCAGTGAATCGGTGATTGGCATCAGCTGACTTTTTTTTTTCAAATATGCCCTAATGCCTATTGCACCCGGGGTATGCAGCTGGTAGTCGGGTAATCCTCTACGGAAGATGAGACCCCCTCCCCCACCCACCTGTTATCTTAATCTCACGGTGACATATCTGACCAAGTTTTAACTTTTCCCCTTGTATAAGCTTCTTAGCAGATATATTAACATAAAATTTCTAAGCTTATCTCCCCTCTATTTTCATCTCCATATTTAAACCCACACCTTTATTAACTGGTCATCGGTACTATAATGGTAACGCAGGAAACTTATAGGAATAATTAGTTCGACAAGTTTGTTGAAAGATGTTCAATGAATTTACAGACTGGAGTTTTAAGATTGTAGACAGTGGTTTTATTTACTACTATGTTTGAATTTGATTGCAGTTTCTGAAAATAGAGAGATCCAGAATTTTTTTAAAATGTCTTTACTTAATTCGTACAATTCCATGCGCCTGTATACTATGACAGTAGTCATTGGCAGTGAGTATTTGAAATTTAATATACTAAATGTATTATTCATTTACTTTTAACTGAAGAAATTTATTTGTTATGTATGATTTTCTTTATCACTTCATAAAGCAGTCTTGATTAATATAAAATTTAAACTTTATAAGTTAATTTTGAAGAGTTGGGGAAGGGGATGGTGAAAAGTTAACCATAAAGACTGTCTAGATTATAATTTGTCATTTTTTAAATATCAAGATTTTTTTCTTTCTATGATATAAAGAGAAGGTAGTTTTTTTAATTAAAAAAATATGTATGTATCATATTTTCTGAATTTTAAATTTTATACAATAAGTTTCTATCTGTGTTGCAAAGAACATCTCTTACTGTCATTGATTGTCCCTTCTTACCTTAAAAAAAAAATGTTGCTATGAAAAATACTATTACGATATTAAAATATTAAGTTGCATTTATCAAAATAATATAGAAACAATAAGTTGAGTTCAAGTCAAATCGATCTTTTATAAGAAAATATGTACTGTTAATTCTTATAAAAATTAAAAGCAGTTGTCCAAATCAAAGAGTATTTCTGTACTTTTCTTTTTTTCCCTCACGGATCACAGTTCAAAAGTAAAAAAGAAATATTTTCTAAATATTTATATTTTATAGATCCGAAAGAAGAAAATATTAATTGCAGGTTGATTAATTGAATATGTTTTACGCCCTTCAAAACTACAAAATTTAATTTGTTTAATACAATTTTTGGATTATACGAAATGAACTATTTAAAAACTGCTCAGCATTTTCTCAGTAAACTTAATGAAAGAAATTGAAAAAAAAAAAAAATAATAATAATAATAATAATCTGAGGGTACAAAGTCGAACAGTAGTTTCAGAGAAAAAAAATGGGAAGAAAAATATAATTTAAAATATAGACAGTTTTATGCCCTAGACCGAATGATGTATTATTTTTATAAAAACATGTCATACATATTTGGCTTTTTCTTTTTTTTTCCCTTCACCATAACTGTTCAACTTTATTGTATATTTAACATCCATTGTCACATTTAGGAAAATTTTGATTTTCCTTATATTTGCTACACTTGTTCTGAAGGCTACCAGAATTTTATTACTGCTTTTTAAAGTTTAAATATTACATATAGTTATTTATTGCCAAATTAGAATGTATGCCTAACAAGTCAAATTGAGAGCTGAGTAACAATTTTACGGGCTTGTGCCGAAATATGAGCGCCCATTAATAAAACAAATACAACAACTATTTTGAACTCTTGAAAAGAATCCGACAATCGTAGAAAGAATAAAAATGAGTCCGCGGGGGGTTATGAAATAGTTTACATCTCAATAAATGGAATTTTAGTATTAAATGAATGTTTAATATTAAGAAAAATTGATTCGATGAATTACAAATTAAATTGAATATACTTTTATTTTAACACATCTATATCGACCAAAAGCGTCACCACCTGCCGATTATTGGAGATTGAGAACCAAATATGCCATTTTTGACCCATCTTTATTTCATATTATGCTTATTAAGACAAAATATTGGAAGTGGGAAGGGGAACCATTTCCGTTTCCCCATAGTCTGCGACGTCCTTGATATTGATAATAAGGTACTATAGTTATTAAAGGTTTGTATTTAATCATTGGTAGATTTTGTGTAAGTATATTTTTTATTTCGTATTTAGTAGTTCAGTTGTTGCTAGTTATATGTTGTGCTCTTTTGTTAAATTAGTTTTGACCAACGCATTTACTTTTAATGTAACGAAACCTACCTGGGGAAATTTTAAAGAGTACGGCTCCTCGGAGGCAGCGAAATATATACCTTCTAAAATAAGGATCTGTAACGTAATTATTTTTAGATTTCTCAGAATATTTATTTATCGATTTTCCTCACATTAAATATTTTAGTAAACTTTATTCAAAATCCTCCTTGATATCTCGCCCGCGACACCTTAGCATGAAAGCGCGATAAAACTGCCTCTGCCGTAAATAGAACACCTTTAAAATGGAGCTTCTCGGAAACGTGTGTGAAAAATCGCACGTAAAAACGTAGGGCAGATAATCAGTTCGTGCTCGTGAATGA
The DNA here is from genome assembly GCA_038373885.1 of Cheiracanthium punctorium. NCBI lineage: Eukaryota > Metazoa > Arthropoda > Arachnida > Araneae > Cheiracanthiidae > Cheiracanthium > Cheiracanthium punctorium. The sequence goes on from JAWZYV010017274.1 coordinate 525,799, forward strand.
CCCAGTGACGTCGTCGCTCGGCGATTTCCTTGGCGACGAAAAACTCGGAACTTTTCCCCTGCGCGCGCGCACAAAAAGCAACCCACGGATTCTCACTCCTTTTCATTCACTTATGCCAGGTCCGGGAACAAATGATAAAAAATAACTGAAAAAAAAAATACATACAAAAAATGTGGTGGAAAAGCGAAACCACTTAACTCCTCCCCTTGTCTTCACCCCCCCCCCCCCGCACTCCTATCTGCCTTTTTTTTATTATTATGATTCTATTTTTCTTAACCGTGTTTTGTGTAGTGAATGGGGGTATTTATACCGGCGCGTGCTAGTGTCCGGTATTCATTGAAAAACGTGCTGTCTAAGCGACAGGAGCTCCCGGCGGAATAAAACTTCGCGAAGCAACCGGAAAAAAAGTAGAGTAAATAAACACACGTTATAAAAGCAAGAGCTGTTCGGTAATAAGCGAGGTGGCGGACTTCACCGCATAGTTTCGAAGCGAGAGAGAGAGAGAGAAAATCCGGTGTCGACCTCACCCAGCCAGAGAGAGCAAGCGAGTAGCAGCGACCATGCAGCAGCGTCGACTGCCGCTTACGGTAGTTTCGTCTCACCTCACTTCGAGTCTGACTCCATGCGGAGAGGCTGCATTCCGCCAAAACTCCCGGTGCTGCGGGCTCCGGCACTGAGTCCCCGGTCGGACAATCGGACCACCCCAGGATATTCGCTGCTATGTGAGAAGATATTTCGGGAGAGTCGCTACTCGAACCAGGGGGACTGAGTGCGTGTTTGGTGTTTTTCCCTTACATTATACAGTCCATTTAAAAAAATTATCCACTCACACAGCAAAACAGAAACAAAAAAAAAAAGCCAAAATATAACCAATCGTTTTCTTGTTCAAACTGATGCCTGCAAGTGCGGTGGGATCACCGGAGTGCTCCTCTTTTTCAGAGCCGTGGTCCGGCCAGGTCCCGTGGAGGTCCTTGCTCCCGCTGTCGTTGTGTGCCGTGATCATCGTGATGATGTCGGGATCGGCCAAGGCCCTGCCGGCGGGGCAGAAGCCCCGGTGGGTGAACCCGTGCGAGCTGCCGGGCCACGTCTTCGACCCGGCGACGGACATGGAAGGGGCGCCCCCCATACGGGCGGTCGAGATTTTCAAGAACGTCCGGGAAAGGGCGTTCGTTGCCAAAAAGCACGCAGAAGAGGTCACAAAGAAATTCGTGAGTACTTTTTTTCTGTTCTATTCAGTGTTAAGTATTTTTGTTGTAATTGTTTTATTACTGCCAGATTATCTGGATTTTTTTTTTTCCTTTCTTAATTTGACGCTTTATGCAAGCGCAATGATAAATTTTAAAAACTAATATAAATTTTAAGAATTTTTAAAATAATTATTTTCCTATCGTCACGCTCAAAATTATTTCTGAGAATTTGAGCTGACGCGAACGCTTTCCCAAATTCGCCCACATTTCTCCTTACTTTTATAAGTGACTGAGACAAAATTATTAAATTGATAAATTTATATGTTTCATTATTTTTCTTCCATCCCCCTGTTAGAGCCCCGTAAAAAAAAAGAAGAAACACTATTTTGTAAACTATAAATATGTTTTAGTATATTTTGTTGTTTTTTAACTTCACTTTTCTTTCCTTACTTAAATCAGGGAGAATAAATTTATAGAAAAGAAAACCTATCAACTTTTGTCGTGGATTCTTTGGTTTATTTATTTTTTTTTTCTTTCTAAAAAGAAAAAAATTCTTATAGTAGTTTTAGTGTGTCTACAAAGGTTTCTAATGTCAAAGAAAATGTTTATTTTGAATAATCTGCCTTACATTTTCCAAAAACATAATGGAAAGGGGAGTGTAGGGGAAATCTTCATTTTTTTTATTTTCCCCCTTTTTGCTCCCGAAGAAACATTTTGAAATTATTGGAGGAACGCTTTTACGATAAACTCTTAAATATTTGGCTTAAAATATTATGTCATGCTAAATATTTTGTTTATTTATAAAACATTTGTTTTTCTCTTCAATCCATTAATAAATCAATTTCAATTTGATATCTATTTCGAAATTTATTTTTAATTCTGTATACTGACTGGCAGTTATGAAAAACATGTATATAATAAAACATAATTATACATTTTAAAAATTCATTTGGTTTAGGAAAAAGTGTAGAATATAATTTTGTAATTTCTAAAACTCTGTACATCGATTTCTATTGGTGTTTTAAAAATTTCTGAGACGAAAGATATGAATAATTTTATTTCTAATGAAAAAAGTGTTCTTAGTTTAAACTTAAATTAACCTTCTCAAAATATTACTAACTTTTACAATTTTTAAGTTTTAATTATATTTTTTAAAAATGTATATTTATCTACAAATTATGTCTTATTAACAAAAATAAGTTATAGTATGCTACGTTAATATTATACGATTGGATGCGTTTCGATAATTACTAAATTTTAGCACTTTTGATAAAAGATTGCTCTTTATTATATTACATAGAAGCTGGTATTTTTTAAATTAACTTATAGTAAGGTAATTTTATTTCTTTATGTAATTTAAAAATTAGTTAGAGGATAATTATGTAACTAAACTAATAATTTTCCTAAATATTATTTTGAACCTACTAAATATAAAGTGAAAGCTGATTTATAATTGTAGTGAAATTAAAGTTTTAGAAATAAACATTACAAACAACGATGTACTTAAAAACGTAGCAATTATAAAACAATCTTTCACGAGATCAGTGAAAAAACTAAATAATATAAGACAGTTAGGTCTATGATATTTTAATTAGTGCTAAGTGCTACCCTAACAGGTACTAATGAGTTTTTGGTTGTTTTGCTGCTTTCTAACTATTGTGCAATCACAAGTGTGTGTGCTAGGTCAAGTTGCGGTTTTTGCTGGAAGTTGCCTTTGTTGATTCCAATACGTTTTTAAAAGTGTATATTGTCTATTGTTCCTTAAAACATTTGTTTATATGTAGGTATGGTTTGGGGATTTCTGTGACTTAATATAAAAATATAGTTTTTCATTTTTTAATTGCATTTGTATCGTGCAGCATTTTGAACAGCAGTTCACTAGTTATGTTAGGTTTAAAACTGTTATTAAAGCTTAAAGATAAAGTACATGCTTACATGTCACATGCTTACATTTATTATAATTTTATTCATTATTATTAAAATTTCTTTTTTATTTGTTTAAAAAAGTATCATGTTCTTTAAACCATAAAATAATTGTTAATAGGTAGTGTACAGAAACTATATCAATATTCTCTTTCCCTGTTTATTGAAAAAAAATATTAATTTAATAAGAGATTAATTATTTAATTAGGGATTAACTGAAAACGTGTCATTTTCATCAAAGCCGTAGTCTGAAAAATATTACAGCTGATTCATTTTTTAAAAACTCTTACTCATGTTTTGAGGCAGCTCTTTATCATCAATGAACAGGACGCTTTATCTTTTACACGATCTTATCACGAGTTTCTAAAAGGAGTAGGTATAGTGATAATCACACTGCATACCTGCGATGAGTTATCCGTGTCAGATTGAAAAAGATGCAAGGCCAATTAGTTTGTGCTCTAAATATAATAAATATTACCTTTTTTTACGCTGATAAAAGAATTTATCTATTCTTTAATTTTTATTGACTATAAAATGCTAAGCAAAATTTATTTAGATCATAAACTTTTAGTGAAGCTAGTGTATAAGCATTCTTATTTTTCAGAGATGAACTTAATTTCCCATTATTTTGTTTTTGTATTAACTATGTTGCGGAAAGAAGTTTGCATTTTAAAATGTGCATATAATTACAAGAAATTTATGATGTAAAAATATTTCGGTTAGAACAAAACATTAATGATTTCTAATGCTACTTAAAACAGTACCTATGGGAATTATAAGTTCAGTATATACGTTACATTTATTTTTAAAACATGATATGATTAAAATTCTTTAAATGAAAAAAATATCACAAATGTTAAAGTAAATGTATGTTCACTTAAAGTAGTTATAAAATAATAAATATAAGTTAAATATTCATTCAATAATTAAAGTTGAGATTTTTTTTTTTCCTTATATTAAAAAGCGACACATTTTAAAATTCCAATTCAAATTGTGCAGGTCAATTTAATGAATCTTAAGAATGAAAATTTAAAAAAAGAATTATTTGCTTTTTAAATTTTAAAACCTTGTCACGTGTGTAATTTACAGATGACACATTTGAAGCTATCATGACGCGGAATCTTGTGTAATGTACACAAGCTCACCTTGGAATAAGATTTTCTTTTTTGTACATTGCATGAAGGACAATTAAATACGAAATCGATACGAAGCTTAAAAATCTTTTTTTTCTATAAGGAGGAAAGATTCATTGTCGACAATCGTCTTTTTTATCTTTTAATCCCCTCTGAAAGGAAAATTTTGTAATAAAATATTTTTCAAAGCTTTTTCCTTTAGCTGTTTGCAAACTGAAACTGTTAACTTATTTGTACTTTAAGTGTTAATAATAACTTGAAAATATATTTATAATGCTTTCGATATTTTTAAAGAATTAATCAGATAGCGTATGAAAGGACGATTGATTTAAATGAAACCAATTTTGCTCAATTTAAATTAACTTACAACATCCAAAAATAGGGCAAACAGGTTCAAGTGCAGTGAATTTTAATATTTCGATGATGATTTTAATATTTCCAGAAAAATTTCAAAGAAATAATTTGTTTCATCAAAACTGATAGAATAAGATGGATAAAATTTTTACATGCATGGAAATGTTTTTAATGTATATCTACATCTTATTTCTGGGTTTAGACCATTGCCAGCCAAATATTCCCCCCCCCCCCCCTACTACAAAAGCTGTGGATAGTAAATCTTATGAAGAACTTTACATTTACAAATGCTGTAAAATTTTCTTTCGGACTAAATGTTAACTAAGATTTAGAATTTTTGGTTTATTTAAATACTTGTAAATTAAACATGAAATTTTTTTCCCGTGATTATTTCCCTTACATTTACATTGGCATTTAGTAGTTGTTTCAAAATAGATTTTTTTTTTTTTTAACATAAATTCTGTGCATGTGTTGTGGTAATTTAAAGTGTACTTTCATAGAGTACTAGATTTTCATTTTAATTTGATTTGTATGCATACAATCACTTTACACGAAAACTAAAAAAATGGTAATTTAAAGATTAAAATCTCGACAACTTTGGGAAAGTAAATGAAATTTACAGAAGTCTAAAACATTCTGAAACTTTTATGTATTTTAAACGACGATTATGTCATCCAGTCAAAAATGTAAACCACTATCCGTTATCAGAAACGAGTGAAAAAAAATAATTTAAGACAAAAAATAATTTCGAAAATATAAAAAACAAACCTTTCCTTTGGCGAGCAAGATTGTCTTAACTATGAAACCTGCTTCCCCCTTTTTTATTTATTTACTTTTGACGTAATACTTTATCGGTACATTTCGTGCATTCTAGAAAGAACTGAAAAAAATATTGTCAAGTTTTGCAAATTATTACCGCTATTTTAACTTTGCCACAAACACAAATTCTTTTCCATTATGTATAAAGTGGGGTGGGTGGGTATGTTTTTGATGTCCACAGAATATTTTATGTTCTTAGATTTATAAACGAAAAGAGCACTACAATAAACGCTAATGCAGCGCGCTTCTTAGAAATCCCTATTTTGCATTGTTTGGCAAATTAGACATCCCCGTGTAAGGACTTCTCCGCAAAAAGCCACTGTTGCATTAGCCGGAAAAATCAAGGTAGCATGGAAACAACTCTTCTTTTTTTTCCCGGCGAGATTCCCCCTGCTTTATTTAGTTCTCTTACTAAAAATGACAGAAAAACGAAAGAATATCCACAACCAGAAAAAAAAAAGAATAAACGGGGGGGAAAAATCGCCGGGAATAAATAAATAAAATCAAGCTGCGACAAAGATACCGGGAAAGAACACTTGTCGAAATGAGAATCCCTATTCGCAAACCGGGCAACCTCTCGTCTTTCGAGTTTCCCAGACTTCCCCAACTCTCCGTCTTTTGGCGAGTTGGGACTTGGCGACATCTACCGGGAGAGTAGGATCAACAGGTGAATTAAGTTCTGCTTCTCTCTTGTTAGTCGGGCCGCTGCGGTGCTAATAGAAGCGCGTGGGAAAATGCCAGCGCGTGCCTAGTGGAGTTGCTAAAATGATGCTTTTTTTTCTTCTTTAATTTCCCTTTTCTCTGTGAACAGAATGCAGTTTTTTCTTTCTTTATTTATTACTTCAGATGTCCTCATAAATAGAAATGAAGTCACTTTTAATTGGTGTTTTTCTTTTGTGTGTTATCCCACAAGGCCTGACGTAGGGGTGGGATGAAGAGAAAGAGATAATTGTAATTAGCAGAAAGTTTTCAGTTTTCTATTTATTTTTTGACTTGTTTTTTCCATTTTGGAGATGTAGTTCATTTAGCTTACTGAAATAAATTAGTATATTCTCATCTTACGGGTTATAATATTTTCGATTTAAGTCCCAACAAAATACCAGAACAGCCACATAAAAGCAATAGAAGTAAAAAAAGATTTTTTTTTAAAGCTAAGATTACATAATTTCATACGCACCATGTAAAAAAGGGCATTTTTTAAATTTTTAATTCATTTAAAAGAAAATATATTTTAATTAATTATAAGAGAAATATATTAGAAATACTATTTTAATTATTTGTTACATTTAAAAGATAAATCTAATATTTGTCTTTTAAATGTAATTATTCGGCATTTAATGGAATACGTTTAGAAAATGCTCTTAAAGTAATTTTTAACAATATAAATTTGGCATTATACAACAGTATGGGATACATTGTCTGAAAACAAGCAAGTATCTAAATACATTTAAACACAATACAAAAATGATTATTTTTCTTTTCCATTGAATTAACAAGACACAACATTTGCAAGAAAACTTTCGAAACTGAGCCTGAAAAATTCATCTAAAACTCTGTTAAATATAATTAATAGAGTTTCGGCACTCATACCATGCGCTTAAGAAAATGATCTACCACAGCTTCTTTAAAACGCAGCCTTTTGCCCGTTTTGCTACCGGTTCTTAACAACTCTTTAGATAAATAATTTGAAATAAAATTAAAATATGCTATAGTGTAAACGGTGTCTAGTAGGTAGAAGTATCCGTTGATTAATTTTAACTTACTATTCGGCACTTCTAAAATACCAGTCATTTTAGAAATAATAATGGTAAAATTTACGCAGTAGCTTTACACACTTATTTTACTAATATAAGTAATTGAAAATTGCGTTTTTATATTTTTCATACATAAGGAAGAATGGTTTGAGCAATTACTGTGTTTCAGATTTCCTTATTCAAACCGGGGGTGCATTTAATTTAATTACATAAATTGTTAATATTTTTATTCCTTTAATTTTTTACAGATTTTTTAAACTTCTAAACTTGTATTTCATTACAAGCTCTTATATTTTAAGGAAAAGTTTTACTATATTCTCTGTCCCAAGTTTGATTGCCTTGATGGTGTCTGCAATTTGTTGGTGAAGTTTTGGGCGAGGAAAAAAAAGAAGTCTAAGCGTTTAAGATTTCGGTTTGCCGTAATCATGCTTAATTTATGTATGTTATTACTACGGAGTACACCACATGATTTATAGAAAATAATGTGCGTAGCACGTATGCTTTTATTTTACAGGGTGACCAAAATTTTTTACAATACATTAAGCACTATGGTCAGTCCTCATTTCTGATATGTTCATCTATTTCAAAGAAAACGAAACTTTAGCGAAGTTTATAAAAGAGCGTGCTCTATCAAAAATAGTGCATGTAAAATGTATCGATCTATTGCATATATAAACGAACAATTCTCATGGATTTAGGTTCTAGTGTCAGTGATCAAAATTAAATACCTTAGCGTCTTATTGGCTAAACCTTCTCCCTCCCATCGTTGGAAAGACGCTACGGCGTGATTCCAATTCTTCATTGTTGCAGTCATGGGTCTGCAAAAACATTCAAAAACCCATACTGCTGCACTATGGCCGAGTGTATAAGACAACGAAAATGGCTGAAGCGTGAAAATCCGGGGTTCGGGCCTACAGCGCGGACGTTGATCTAACAGACTGGAATTTTGGGGTGTTTTCTTTAGATGTAACGTGAGTACGCGTTAGCATCCCTTAAAATTCCTCTGCCCAAGGCATCCCCTCAGGCAGATACCACTCGTGTAGGTTTGTCTTAATACCATACACAAACACACCAAAAACCTATTGTGGGAGTCAACGATAACAAAAGACAAGGAATGACTGCTGCCGTACTTTTGCAATCATGTGAGCGAGCAGGTTAACTTTGCGCAGACAAGATTGTGCCATTAGTAAAACTTTAATAATTGATGCTTTTGGCATGATTAAACTTTCTTATTAATCTAGCCGTCGTAGATTAGAATTAGAATTTAACAGTTCATCGGGTAGTTTTGTTTTTTTCAGTGAGTGACGAATCCAGACACTTCTCAAGCGATTCCGTCACTGCTGCCCGGGATGTTTAATATTATTTCCCGAATATGGGTTGCTCATCAGGAACTAGCGTAACCCCCCATAATGCCGTCGCGTATAAATCAATGAAATTCGAATAACGGAGCAAGTTCCTCATAAGGAACGTGGTCTCATAAACAACTTGCCGCCCGCCGAGCCAATTACGTCGACGAGCGACCAACTTTTTAAGTCTCGCAGGGGAGATAGTTGTAAGGTTTTTTTTTTTTTTCTAATTTATGGTGTTTTATGATCAAATCTATTTGGTCGCTTTTCTAAATAATTTATGTTTATCTAGAGACAATTACTGTACTTTTAAGGATTTCCATTTCTTCGTTTGTAAAAAGGAGTTTGTTTCCCTAACCAAATATTTCTTTGAGGCAAAGTTTTTTGATATGCAGTTATTTTTAGACGAATTTGTTTCGTTTAAAAATTAATTTCATTTAATGCTTCATTTAAAAAATTAAAGCTTCTTTCCTCTTTTCTTTTCCTTTTTTAAAGGGTTGGTACGGGCCACACCACAAGCCATTTCCACTACTAAGGCCCGAACTACTAGCTATTTTACTATAGGGGCACCCAATGGGCGGACAGCGTTACCCCTGTGAACGGACGGGCAATTTAACACTCAATCCCACAACGATTCTCCGTTGTTACTTTATCCATTTATATTCACTATTCTTCCACTCTAATTCTCGACTGTTGGTATTGCATACTGCGTTTAAGTACCGCTTTCAAAATAAGTTTTCTATAGCAGCTAGGGGGGGGGGAATAGATGTTAATATTCAGAATCGTTATTTTTATATAAGACTACTAATTTGTCGGGAAAAAAATATTAAAAGCTATAAACTACTGAAGGATTTATAAAGAAAAACATAAAATAAGCTTCCTTTATTTTTCATTTTTTAATTTTTTGTTCATTATTTCATGATGTGAAATATTCACTTTTTGAAATCACTTTAGTCTAAAACAAGACCAACTACTTTATCAGTAGGGAAAACATTCTTTTAAAGCTCTTATTAAAAAAAAATATTTTCCAGAATATTCGCTGATGGTGATATATTGCTTAACATTTTAAAATCCGGAAAATGAATACAAGGCTGTGTATGCTTTCATTTGCAATATTCCTTCACTTTTGTTCATAAAAATATATAGGTCTTCGCTAGATTTCTTTAGCAAACAGTTTCTACTCAACAAAATGAACAAGAATTGCCTTTGATTTATATCTGTAACAGCACTTGTTTGTGGGATTTGTTATTTCCGATTACACATTGTCAATCATCTGTGAAAAACCGTTCGCGAACAATAATTTTGATATTAAGGTCAAGTACAAAGAAACGTTTTACCTTTGACATTGAATAAATGCCAAGGTCACTGACATTGAACAGTTTCGAAAGCTTTTACTTCAATCAGTTGTCATTTTGGAGTACTGACTACTGATGTGATGAAAGTGTAATCTTCTTTAATGAGCATTACTTGCTCTCGATTTGTTTCAAACTTACTTCAATATTGACTCATAATCGTAGGTTAAAAATTAAGATGTTGAGTTTATGTTTCAGAGTTTTTCTTTTTTTTTTTTTCGATTCGAAGGAGAAATTCCACGTTTGGAAAATTCTGATGCATTACATCTTATTTTCTGAAGCATTAAAACTAAACTTTTAAATTAATGCCAGAATATTGTATTTGGAGTGTTCGTTGAGTTTTTGGAAGTTTAAAACTGGTAGTTTGTACATTACTTATACATAACTCTCATTGCAGCGTTTTCTTCATTTAGAGTAAGAGCGGGAAAGAAATACTATATTAAAACTGAATGATAATCTGAAATCTTCCTCCTTCCACAGGAATATCTAAGCTTTGTGAGTTTGAGGAATCATAGAACTCTAACATTGCTTGGATTAATTTGAAATTCTAGCATGATGGCATAGGTAATTGGTCCAATTACTCATCGAAGTATGATTCCTCTATAATAAAGATTGAATTTAGTCGCATTTAAAGGATTTCTGGAGGGGAGGGGGATAAATTAAAAAATTTATCCCCCTCCATGTGGGTGGCCTTCATGTGGGTGGCTCTTGAAGAAGGCAGATGGTTCCTTGTCTTCCAAATCGTATAGCATTGAATTAGCTTTCAACCATTAATCAGATCCATATTTCAATCCGTATCTTTGACCGGAAAGATGGTTTCTTGACCTGCAAATGAGTTATGCAGCATGGTGTTTAAGTCGCTATTATTTACTGACAGGATTAAGTGGGGCAGAAGCAGCAGTATGAAATCTGATTAAAATACTTCCCATTTCCGGAAAGCTTGAAGTAATATCGCACAAAAACGTTAATCATAAAATCGTCGTATCGGCTAATTTACCGTTAACATGTTAATCCCATCCATACTTCAATACAAACTGCTATTCAGACTTGGGTGCCATTGACATCGCAATATTTTGTTTACCAGAAGGCGTGCAGGTAGCTCCGCCCCTTTCGAAAAAAAAAAGTTCGTCTGGTGCATGCTGACACTTACCGACTTACCTCTGATTCCAGAAAGAATGTCTATATTTTGTTAACCCAAACGCGATAAAAAAAAAATAATAAAAAACGCCCCCCTCCTTCCACATAGCGGAGTTCGCGTTCGCAAGAATAAAACAAGGAATTTTTTTTTTTCCCCTTTCTTCTATTAGATATTATACCACAAACCAGAAAGAGGAACCATAAACAACGATTCGAAAACAATAAAGTCTTGGTAGGAGGAGGGACAGGAGCTAGTACTTTAAGCGCCTTCTTCCGTCTGTGGCAGCTTTTGCGAGCTTTCATGGTCATTTTCGGTGACAATTTGGTTCGCCAGGAGTCGAGGAGGATTTGTCACGCATGGATTCACAGTAATCCAACTTGCACGCGGTAGGTACAGTGACTTTTCTGGCCATTCCGACAACGTAAATAAATGCCAGCAATCGAGAGGGAAATGTGTTTGATTAATCGTCTTTATTGTTTTTAAATTTACTTCGTATAGGAAGAAAAATGGTTTAAATGGATAATTATGTCGGCGTATGGTTTGTTGCTTGGAAAGAGATACGGTCTCGTGTGCCTGTGAGTTGAAGGAAGGAATGTTGAGTAGTGTGTTCATGTAGATAATGGATTACATTCAGCGAAAATGAGTGCTTTGCAAATAAACTGTATATATGATGCACAGAAATCTTTTGCAATTAAACAAGATGTGATCTGTGCAACAGAACCTGTTGCTTGGTTAGTGTCGTGACTATCGGAATTAAATCTACAGAGATCCATGATTAGACAGAATGCACCTATAGCTACCTCAATGATGTTCTTGATAGTAGAGCCAGTCGGCGACAGAAGAGTATGAAGGTAATTCAGAGAGCCTACTACTGCTGGGCAAGCAAAAATATGTTCTAAAGTTAATGGTACATGATCACAATTGTTGCAGAAACTGTTGCTGAATAATACAAGGAAGAATTTCCTTTGCAACATGAATATTAAACATTTTCAAAAATGAGAAAACTACAATTTTTGGTGCTGCAACGTGAAGGCGGGAAAACAGTATGTCAGGAACAGTTCTTCAAAGGTATGGATGTGAATTTTAAATGTAAGACTGACTGTTGTAATTGAAAGTCTGACATACCTTTTTCGACAAAATATTCAATGGATTATTACTTTAATGTTAAAAAAAAAAAAAAAAACTGATATCACGTATTACTTCGTGGCGATTCTTGAAGTTGCCAATAGCCATCAGTTTTTACATTGCTACCTTCTTTTGGGGCAATCCCTTTTCAATGCAGTGCTTTGAACATTCTCACATCTAGGTTGACTCATCTTCCACTTGAGAACAGATCAGGTTTTTTTCAGTGGAGGGCATAAAGAGGTGAGTCTGTCCGTCTGTGCTGATTTCCAGCGGTCATTGTCGCACGTGATTGCCTTCACGATCTTCTCCGTGCCTTCCCTCTAACAGAATATTCCTCTTCTGTTAATTCCTTATTCTGCGCGTGTGCTGAGATTACCTCCCCGCCCTTTCTGGGCCGCCCATAAACCCTTTCCTCCATTTCTTAATAGGTGTGCAGATCTGTTTCATGCTTTAGTTTTGTGTTCATGTTTTTCTTTTCCCTCCCTCCCCCTCCCCTTCCTCCATTACAGAATTCCGCTAAATGAACGCCTCGAATCGTGTTCATTTTTGACCATGGAATAACTGGAGGTTTCAGACGCGACTAGTCTGTTTCAAGCCGTTGTCGCTGGAGGACTCCGAAAAGACGTCTGAAGAACATGGAGGCTGTTTGTTCTATGCGATGCGAAGAAGTGTAACATCTTTATTTCTGTATCTTATTTATTTGTTGTTTAAGTACAATATTACATAGTGAGAGAACCCACTTAACATTGATTGCATAAATTTTTAAACACAATCGCTGCGATCATGAGTGTAAGCTAAATTTCCTTTGCCAATTTTGTGAATGACTAATAAATCTTTCTAAAAATATTCAGTTTGGAAGAACGACCCGATATTTTTATTATTCACAACATGAAACATTTATTATCAAAAACTATATTTTAATTGTAAGTTCGATTTAAGAAATTTGGCTCGTACTCTAATCCGAACGTGTTTTAAACATACGATGTAAAAATCCATCGCTATGCAATTAAGGGTTGATAAATTTCAGCTAACTTAAAAATTTCTCTTTTGAAGTTCCGAAATATTATTTCTGCTTAGGAGAGATTTGCCTCTCATGAAGTTTAGTTCAAAATTTTCCCTTCTGAAGAAGCTTTTTGAATGTCCGAAGTTTCTCTTCGAATCTCTTGCACATCGCTCATAATTATTTCTTTTTTAGTCACGGATGCAGATCATAGGGTAAAGTTTCATGCCTTGCCTAGTCATTGATTGCTCCAAGGTAAAATGTGAATTTATACATATTTCTGAAGGAAACACATGTTAGTCCTCTCATTTCAACATTTACATCGAACTTTTTTCTGTATAAGAACTTTTTTCCTGCTTTTTAAGTGCAGACTACCAGGTATTACTTTAGCCATATATTTAGCTTGAAAGTATTCTCCTATAACTGTCAGTATCTAGTAAATAATATAGCTGCTTTTGCTGACATTTCAGTACATTTAATTTCTATAGCAGTTTTTCTTACAATAATTATTAAGCATATTGATATTTTAAATTAATCTTTTGTTAAAAGAAAAGAATTTTAATAAAGACTAATTTTAATATTAAATTAAACATTTACCTTCAATGAATAGTTAGTAATTTTTTTAATTTGGAAAATAAATCTATAGCAAGAGCTCAGACACAATTTTTTTGTTTTGTTATTTAAGTAAACATCATGTAATTTCTTTTTGTTACAGAAATTGATGTATTCCTTTATTCTGTTCAAAGAAATGAGTAATAAATCAGAAAAGGATGAACAATTTCTCTTTTTCCGACGCTAAACGCTGTATTGTATCAGTGAGCGACTATTTAGAGAACATTACATTGCCCTTTAATGTTATGCTTCAGTAGGCATGCTAGTTTATTTGCGTAATGCAGGCAATTCATCTGGCAGGAATACCCACTGTATTTTATGTTTCGTTGCACTGGCTAAATCTTCAAAGTTTTCGACTATTTTTCTATTGATCATTCTCTCATAAAAGCAAGATTTCGACTTGTATGAAACGAGATGCATTTGCCAGTTTTAATACAGGATATGCTTTTGAATATATCAAGAGGAATAATGGAGGGGGGGGGTGAATATTATATTAATAAAAAAAAAGTAAATACACAATTGGACATTTTTTTTTGTCAAAATTATTTAATTAGCCCTAACTTTAAGCATTTGTTTGAGAAGGTTTTTTTTTCTTTCTATAGGTTAAAACAAATTATGGTCATTCTCATGATTCCGAAATGTTAATAAATGAGCAGTATTAACGATTAGTTTCTTAAAAAAGCATTTGATAAAGTCAACATTATCGGATAGTTTATTTCATAATCGGATTCTTTACAATACTGTTTATTGAAATATATTAAATTTTGTATTTCTGAAATAGTTATTTTACTAATTTTAAAGTTATATGCTCACATTAAAATAAGAGGATACATGGAACTGAAAAAAGGCAGACGCAAATAAATTGTCAGCTTCAGAATAAAGGAAAGCAACCTTGATTGATTTAAATTTTATTTTAAAAAGTGGCATTTTCTGAAAAAAGAAAAAAAAAACATATGCCGTAGAACTTTAAAAGGCTTAGCTTTTTTAATTATTGCGCAGTTACACGTAATTTACAGTTGTCTCATTTTCCCTCTTCTCCCAGTAATTTAGTTTAAGCTCTTCTTGAATGTTGAGTGAAGTAACAATTGATTTCTTAAATGTTGATTGAAGTAACAACTGCTTTAAGCAGAAAAAGTGGCAAATGTTTCTTTCCGTTCTCTTCTGACATACTTATGAATTAAGCATTTATTAATTCCTACTTTTACGGAGCATTATGAAAATCCAGAAAGTATCCAAGAAAAAGAGAATCATGACCTTAAATGAAGGTGAATGATAGTTTGATTTTTTATCAGTCTTTGTAAGACTATGTTTAGACTGGCCCTACAAATCAAGACGCAAAAAAAGTTTCGCCCGCCGAGAAAAATCACAGACGTCTAATGAAGGGGATAAAAAAGAAAAACAAAAAGACTTCCCTTCAATGACAAAGATCTAGAATGATTGAGTAGAGCCTTTGTATGCGGTATCTAAAAGGAATAACATATGCCAGAGCTGGAAGAAAGAAAAAAAAACTGAACAGCACATTAAGGGTTTAATGTGAGCGCATAATTGTGACGTCACTATTGTTGGACCCTCAAGCCATGCACCTGATGTACCTTGTTTCTTCCTTTTGGGTGCTTCAGGAAGATTAAAAAAAGAAAGAGAGAAATTTAATAATAAATGAGAAGAAAGTACGTTAATGATGTTCCGATATCAAGGTAAAGAAACTGAGTGGAGCTAGATGCACGTGCAAACGTGGAGGGAGGGACGAGAGCGTCTGAACGCGGGAAAGTTTCTTTCTGAAGTGTTGTCAAGACAATAATTTCATGCTCTATAATGTGGTATTATGCGTGAAATGTATAATTGGCTCGGTCATTCCAAAAAAACCATTTAAGTCGGGACTTTTCAGGAACCGGTGAAAGCTGTATAACACGCACATATACGTTGGATGTCCAAGAACTTGTTTTTGGTTTATTATAGTGGTTAGGCTTCAAAGAATGTGATGCGCTTTATTTTTTCGACATTAATACTAAAAGTATTTTTTAAAAACTATATTTGACTGCCTTTTGAAGAAATCATGATTTGTGTGGTTTTTGAATAGTCTGCAGCTGAATATATACGAACAAAAAGCCTTTGGATGTTACCGGTAAGGAACTTTCACCATTGATAAATTTGAGGGGGGGGGGAATAAGTATTTATTGCATATAATCACTCTAATTCGAAAGCAAACTGTATTGATGATAAATGTTGTGTTAGAAGTACCATTTGATGATACAAATAAATAGGGTTGTATAACATAAATGTAGAATATAGTGACTTATGTATTTGACTACAACTATCACAGGGTAACTTTTAAACAAAGCCACGTTTGTTGTTGCAATAGTTCTGGCTCTGTAGCTTCCATTCATTTATTTTGATGTTGTTTAATGTGCATAACTTGATATCGGACAAGAATCATTTGGCTTTGCTTGTGGCTCAACTACATATATCAGGAATTCTGATACGCAAATTTTAGAAACTGATGCTAAGGTATTTACAAATGATTTTTTCGATAACTTTTGTTTTACGGACATCGGCCGTATTTATAACCTTCGAGGCTCCCGGCGTTTCTTCGATGTGAACCCTACACCCCCCCCCCCCTAAAAAATAAATAAATAACAGAAATATTTAAAGCATTTGTTATAGGTTAGTACAAAGTTTTGTAATACAGCATTTCGGTGTTCTGAAGTGACCGATATCTCAAACCATCAAGTTTATCAAGTTCTTTTTTCGTTTTTCCTACCCTCATGCACATTGCAAAAGATAAATTTAGAGTGTGTAGTTTAGATCTTGTTGTCTAGTTTAGAGTGATGTTTCAAGATATACAATGGACTTTGTGATGTCATTTTTCAACCAACACGTCACCCTCAACCAATCAACTGCAATAGTAGAGTCTGTTGAGACTCAATCCTTCGATGTGATTGGTCCAAATTTATATTCTTCGCCGATACGTGACTGAAATGGCTTCGTATCGATATCGTCCATTGCAGATGGTTAAACGTACTTGTCTATTGACACTAAAATGCTTCCTCTGAAGCCAACAGAGGCAGTCTTTGTCTACACGTCTGGTGAACGCCGTGTCCAATATAGATAAATACGGTACTGGTCAAAGTAACGCTCAATAAAATTATAAAAATATTATGTCAAATAGTTTCGTAATATTTGTTTATTGTTTGAACAGCCACTGCCGATCTCAGAAGTCATTTTTACTGAATAAGAAGTAACCTACCTGTAAAAGCTACGTAAACCTCTGAAAGGTTTCATGTTACCAGCACATGCCCCCACCTGCACATGTTCAGTGCACTCTTGGTGAAGGATGCTTTGCGGTATGAATTATGGCTCTGCGACCTGTCACCTTTCTTGTAGGTTTTAGCACGCAACAAGGCATGGCCTGAAACTGACAGGGTCCTCTCTTTCTCTGATATCCGCAGCTCTTGTATTTTGTTCTTTTCTGTGTGTGCACGCCTATTAGTTCCGAGTGCATGGCCCGCATTACGCATGTAAATTGCGCACGGAAAGAGATGGTCGTAAATTCGCGGGTGAGTGTCGTGTCAGTCCACCCGTGACACGCTAAGTTTACGCCTCGACCGCTTGCTTACTTTCTCTCTCTGCGTTCCCAGATTTCGTGTCCGTGTGTGCCAGCATTTGTGCCAAACGGGGCTGCAGAGTCGAAGTCCTGAGCACCGTGCTTTTTCTCGTTTCGGGCGGGCACGAACTTACCGCTTTTAGTGCCACATTTGCGTGCCAACTATTGTGAGTAATGAATTAATTTTTCAATGGATTGGCAGATGAATGCGCGCATTTAAAGAATTTGTCGAAGATCGATTAGGTTTTTGAGGCTTGGTAGGAAAGTTGCATTTTGGTTTATTATAAGTAAGAATACTGGCACTGTCGGAAGGAAAAAAAAAAACACAAAAAAACTTTAGCTTTAAGTTTTAGAATGATGTAGACTGTTTTAAGAGCTTAAAATTGATAGTCTCGTTTCAATTATTTGAACAGAAACTGGTAAGTTTTTGAAACTACATTTGAGCTCTATCAGCTATTATAGGAGAGAATGTGGAAAGGGGATGTAGAGTTTTAAGCTTTTAGCTGGAAATGGCGGTTTTTCGATTCATGCGCAACATTATTATTGTACGAGAAATTTTTTTAAAGGTGGTGAAGATTCATTTCTTTAACGAATTTGCAAGAAAAAAAAATTAAGGATATAGGCGGGTGTTGAAAAGAGGGCGTTAAAAGAGTTGTAAATGCATTCGTGGACACGTTCTAAAGACTTTTTTTTTTTTAAATCCTTTTATCAAAAATTTCTCCTCAAAACTGGATAAAGAATTGTTTTACGATTGTAAATATTTGTATACATATTTTTAAATCGGTTTTATTGTGAAACAGTTAAAAGCAGAGTTCTCAATTTGGATTTCTTTTTAATCTTGAACAAAAATACACAAATGAAAGAAAAAAATTAAGAATACATACTCAAACTTCATTGAAAGTTTAACTTGAATTCATTCCAGAACATTTTTAAGCGAGAAGTGTAATCAAATTCTCATTTCTTCATTTATTTAGAACACACATGGGCATCCTCCGGCGGGCGGGCCGGATGTGACCCGCCCCGGCTTTTGATCCAGTCCGTACACACAAAACATATCAAAACTCCATATAAATCGTTCAAAATCCCAATAAATCTCAATTACACGGCCCATGACTTCGCTAACTTCCTATAGTTTGTCCTGCGCAACTTTCCAAAGGTTGCCCATACCCGATTTTGAAGTATGAATAGTAGATCTCATTATTTCCAATGTGGTAAACTTACAAAGCCCTTATGAAATCTTATTTGCTGAGATGACGTACAGATTTTTAAACCAAAATATAAATATGAAAATATTTTTTATCATTAGAACACAAGATTCAACCACAAATTTTGCTAAAATTTTTCAGAGAAGTCACTTAGTAAAGTTTTATACCATAACAGCTCACAGAATGGAAAAAAAAAGAAGTATATATACACATACGTTTATATATATATATATATATTTTTTTTTCCTCCTTGTCAAATGTAACAGGCTTGGACATGGTGGGGGCGGATGTACGGGAGAGTTTTGTTTGTTGTGTGGAATGGAATGCATTTTATGATTTGCTGCTGTCTGACATTTCCAGTGCTATTGTTTCGGGGTGGGGCGCAGGATTTATAGGGCTCTGTTTTGCATGAAATAGTAGAAAGGAAGTCGCCCAATGGCCTGCGACGACATTTAATTCTGAATATGGCCCTTGAAAGTGCTCCAAGTCGTTGTCTTTGACTGGAGGGCAATGCTTGTTTTTCAAGATACTGCTATAATTGCGGTAGTTTAATACCCTTTATTTAAATTACTTTACAACGAGGATTGAAAGCGTTTGCGATTTTAGTTTGTCCTTAACTTGTAGATATGAATCGATTGCGAAGTAATTTATTATTTACAGATTTTTAATATTCAGAAATTTATTATGTTTATGCTATGAATTATACCGTGTATCTAATTAAAAATGGCGTGTACAGTTTGAACAGATTTTTTAATCCAGAGACACAGAAAGACTTTCAATGCATATTGGAGTATGCAAATATTCCATATTGAACACCAGGAACTTCTCTTAATACTCTTGAACGCCTTTTTCTTCATATTACTAATTTAAATTTGCGAAAATCTAAAATTTCAGAGATTTCGAAATTACAAAAACTATTGGAACATTTCTCTTTTATAAGAGTTATACAGCAACTTAAGGTTGAAATCGGAAGCATTTGTTTATTTTCTTTACCATAAAACTGTTTTACCTTCTGAGGAAAACGAAGGAGAAACTGGAATTGTGCTCTTTAGGCAGTTAGATGTCTGTTGCCAGCTTGAAGGTTCCATCTCCCACATTTTCCGCAGCCAGAGCCAACTCGATAGCTCTTCGTGAATATTTTTAAAGATGAGTGACGTGCGAGATATCTTCTTCATGAATGGGAATTTGGAATAACGTGGGCGATCCTGTTGGAAACAACGAGGGGAGCATCCACCGGCTGACCACTGAGTCAGTTGACCGACCGGGTTAGCATCCTGAATGGGGAAATGTCAGACGATTTCCAGCTACAAGAACATTCCCTGCCCTTGTTCGGCGCTCGAGATTTCGAAAAAGAATCTCGGTGGTGACTATGACCTCGTCGACGCCTAAAATAATTCGTTTGCAAGGTGCCGTGGTTTTGATCCGGCAAATGGCTACACGTGCTATCAAACGAGTGTTGAGATTGCACCTCTGGCACAAGTTATAGGGATTTTTTGGATGGGGTGAAGCCCGACAGCAATGACTGGTTGTGGGTGCTGGTAATATTTATTTAGGGGGGGGGCACATTATTTAACTTGGACTTTCGATGTAAAGTGATATAAATAAACAAAATCGGCTATAAATAGCTATTGAAATAAGTGTCGCTTGAATTTTAAGTAGAAGTTATTTGAAATATTGAACGCCGATAGATTAAAAAAAAAACTTGGATTTCCATCGCGTATTTGCAAATTTAATCGAATGCAATCGATTAGCAAATTCTTTAGCTTTTGCCATTTTATTTTCTACTTTTTTACGCGATGTTATCTATATTTTGATGGGCAATTGTTTTTTTCAAATTTTACTTTTTGATTATGTTAAAGCTAATTGAAGATTTTTCTCTCCTATGAAAAATGTCCCGGTGTTGTACCTGAAAATAGCTCTTGAGCCCTACTTCTAACACCAACACATGCACCTATATTTCAATGTAAGTGTTTTGTCAAGTAGATTCATTTTGAAATTAGTTTTACCTATTTCACCTCGGGTTTCTTAACACCAAATACTTTTTCAAATCTTACTGCTCTAATTTTCCCGGATATACGCATTCATCTTAAAGTAGACAAATAAAAGCTTTTATTTATTTATTTATTTAGTCTTTCCTATTACGGGTTCAGTTGTAACGATATGAAGGAATGACAGAAAAAAGTGATACAAATTGCATTCACATGGAAAGTATTTGTGCCAACAGTATCGCCACATGCCGTGTAGGTGGATATCCCACGGTAGCAGGTCACTTTCTAACCCATCACACGCCATTGCCCATGCACCAGGCAACTCTCGAACAGGGAAGTTTCATTCGAAGAGCAAATGTTTATGTGTACTTACATCTTCTGCTCCGAGCAGTGTTTAAGCACGTGGTGTCCGTAACCAAGTCCACGATGCGTGGGCCATTCTCGTGAGTAGGTGCCAAATCCCGCGGTGGGCACCACCGCCATATCATTTGCCAGGCGATTAAAACAAATCTGCGATCATCGTGTTCGAACGTAGGCAGCGGGGGAAGGAAGAAATGTAAAAAAACAATAATGAAAACTGCATCTCGCGTCACCGGACAACAATGGGCAGCATGGGCGGCAGTGTTGCTGTCTTGCAAGAACGAGATTCGTCGGATGATGAGAATAGGACATCTATCATCCGCTCTGATGCTTGAATTAGTCATGATGTATGGCTGAGTGATAAGTTTCTGTCAAAGCAAGACGCGGGTTTTTTTTCTTTCTTTTAATAGCGAATTCTGTAAACAGCGGAATATAATGAGGGTTCAGATCGGTTCAGATGATTTTGGAGATGTATAATCGCATCATCTGTCCAATGGATTGTTTGTTATACATGCTCCGTAATGGAAAATATTTATTTTTAGTACGATAGGTGTAATTGTTTCTGATGGTGAATAAATTCCATTGTAAACAAATAGAATTGAGGTTTTAATATAATAATCTTGCGTTGGTGGCAGGGACGTACCCAGGAAAAAATTTCGGAGGGGGGTCCAAACGGTGAAAAAGGCAGAATTTTTCACAAAAAGACTTCATAATTCTTATTTTGTTAACAAAAACTGAAATTTCGGGGGGGGGGGTCCGGACCCCCTGGGCCACCCCCTGGGGACGTCCTTGATTGGTGGAGTAAAATTATAAACTGGGCATTTTTTTTTAATTTTAGAGAAATTAGGAATTGAACATTTTACTTTTTTGTTTGTGTTGCGAATGTAGTTGTTTATGCATGTGCGTGTGTATAGTCTTACACACATCTACCTACTGTTTGCAGATAAGCCCCCCATAAAATTTATGAGTTAGGTCAGCGTTTCTCAACCTGTGGGGCGCAACCCCAAAGGGGGGCGCAGAGCGTTTGCAGGGGGGGGGCGAGTAAAACTAAAGTGCATGTAGTGATGCATGTTTTTTATAAAATGCATCTTGTTTATTCTCATTTTTACTCAAAAATATATCCATTTTCGCTTAAAATGTTTATTCAAACTTTACTGATAACATTATTTTGTAGAAAATTCGACTAAATGTTCATTGTTAAAGATTAAAAAAACAATGTATGCTGAAAAATGTGATGGGGGGGGGAAAGGGAGCGCCACCGTAAATTAGTCTTTGTTCGGGAGGCGCGACGTTAAAAAGGTTGGGAACCACTGCGTTAGGCGACTAATTGAATAATAAATAAAATAAGAATTATGTGAAAAAGGTATGCAGTACTAGTAAAAATTACTTTTCTGAAAATGTAGTCCCTCCAATAATGTGTTTAAAAACTTTAATTTAGTATTTGCATTAACATGACTGACAATTTAATATCTTTGCTTAGCTTCCATTGGCGGTCAAAATCGATTTCTCAACTTTCTTTTCTTCACCTACCCCCTGGCAATCATCAACTGTTTCGCGTATCTCAAAGTCTCCTCATAATATATAGTCGTGAACTGGCACAATGAAAGATATATTTTTAATTTTTACTAAAAATTAAAAGTATATCTTTAATAAAAACTTATTAAATTTAAAGTACATGTTTTTATTACGCCTAAGAAGTGTGAAGTACCTTAACCAACTAAACTCAGACACTTTAAAGTTTGATTTGGTGTGAGTGCGTGCGGTTTAAAATCTATAGATCAATATCTATCCTATATCAATCCTAGATCTGCGTTTGGGCCTATCTCGTGACTGTCGATTAAACGGTCTGGAGTTTTGGGTCGGTTTTCTGCAAATGTAACGTGTATGCACGTTAGAACCCCTTAAAAAGTCATCTGACAAAGGCAACCTTTCAGTAGGCTGATGCATAGAATTTTTGTGGGCAGATGCTACATGTGTAGGCATGCTATAACACAAAGCAAACAAAAACAAACCATTGCATCTTCAACCCGCTTACCCCCGCGACCCTTTTGACTAGGATACGGATGAATTTCACAGATGAATGGATACGTGTACTCCGTGAGAAGTGCTGGTCTAAATACTTGTCGATTGCTCCAAATCTTTCAACAGGCCCCTTCTCTTTTCAAATACGCATGTTAATTTGAATAGATCTTCTTCCCACTTTTCTGTTTATCTTCCTCCGCTTTTGTACGAGTCCCAAAACGGAAATGTCTCTTCTTTTAGAAAACTTAGTTCATTGTGTGCGAGACGACAACCGAATTACAGAGTAGGTTCCCTCCGAGAGGAGCCAAATCTGTCCACAAAGCAATTCGTCCAGCTTTGTTGGAAGATCATTTTAAGACTTATTCAGGGTCATTTGTTGAGAACACACACAAGTTGTTTACCTGTTCCTGACATTTAAAAGAACATCCTCGTTGGCCTAGCCTGGGGCAGATCTATTTGGGTGTTCGAACCCGAGCGAGACTACATTCTGGTCCATTGAAAATGATGAACAAGAGAGGGCCGGACAATGTGTCGACACTACCTGTAAATTTCACCCTTGATCTTCACCATTTCACCCTTGAATTAGGGATCTTTTACCTGCAGTGGGAGTCGCCATTCTTTTATGAACTTATCTTAACCTGTCAACTGCTTCTGAACAGGTAGGTGGACTTTGACTGGGAAGAATTTATTGCTCTCGTGTTGACGATTTTCCTTCTGCTGCAGTAAGTTGGTTTTGGAATCCCCAGTCTTTGTTGGAGTTAAAGATACTTATTTGTTATTCCCGTTTCCGAAACGGGAAGTCTCTCTAGGACCGTGACAATTTCTATACCAGGCGCCTCACTGACAAATGATAGCTCAATTATTAGCAAATTCGGACGTAATTTTCTGTTTCATGACCACCCCCAACGAAGCTCTTAGCTATTGAATCGGTATCTTCAAAGACCACACCAGTCGCAACTTTTCAGGAATCAATCGTACAAAACACAATTCCGTGGATTTTCAAGGACTTGTTTGGGATTATTATAGTGGTTATTCTTCAAAGTATGCAATATTTTTGTTTTTTATTAACATGAATATAAAAATTTCACGCGAAATTTTGACTCAAGGGTGTTCAATTTTATTGTCAAACAGTCACACAAGGTTTTAAAATATTACTGTCATTTGTGCCTGTAAAATTAACTTTTTCTTTGGGACTTTTTTTAAAAAAAATAAGTGGGAAGAAATGCAGACAGAAATTTAAATCTCAAAAAAGCTCAATACTTACTTTTATAAAACTAAGATAAAAACTGTTTAAAATTTGCCTTTCACGTTAATTAATTTACGGAAAATTTTTCATTTTATCTTCTAGGAACTTGGAATCATTTTAAAAATTGTTTTCTTGTTATTTTCCAGTAAAGGATTATTAAAGCAGGATTTTTGTGGGGGGAGGGGGTTTCTGGAAATATACTCTTTTATATTTAATGCTGAAATAATCTTTAAATAGAATCCGAAAGTAACAAAAATTTTTCTAATTACATCGTAGAATGAACAAAAAGAAACATTTTTCTCATAATAGTACAGCTAAAATTAGCTGGCTACAAAAATTCATTTTAATTTTCTAGGAGACTAACGATATTGTTCACACAAAATTTGTTCACTCAAATATACACATTTACCACGAAAGAAATATGAAAAAGAAAATATTAAAAAACAAATTTGTCTATTAAATAACAAAACTTCCCGGAATTTGTAATGTCGTTGTTTTCTGACGTATGAATTAAGGATTACCCCTTCTATTATTAGTATTCACCGGTTCTTTTGAAAGCCATTAATTTATTAATACTGTTTCAAACGGTGTCAAAAGACACCTATTTACTTTCTTGTGCAAAGTAAAAGAAGTATTGTGACCTGGAACAATTTTCGTTTTAAGATTCTGAAGTAAAAAATCCATTTTGACCATTCCCTAAATTTACTCTGATAAGATTCTGCGGGACGTCTCAACGTCTAATGTATAACCGCATTTTTATACTTACTTTTGCATATGCAGTCTCTTTTGGCCTACCGTGATTCCATTTGGATTAGTTTTGTTGTGGCGTCTGTACCAATGCACGTAACTCGCATAACTCAAAAGCTATTAGTAGTAGAATGTTGAAATTTTTTTACTTAGAACTATTGTTGTTTATAGTTTACTTGTGCATCTCCCCGTTTTTGATTGCAATCGACTGGGTAGTTTATATAGAGGGTCACCCAACAGGTTTTCAATACATTAAACTCTGTAGACATCTTCGATACATCAAAGGTCAATCATTGTTTGGGCTTAAATCTCCCCAAGCTTGCCGACGATTAGTAAAAGACCGTGAAATTTGGAGCCAAAAATAACTTTCCAAAACATCAGAGCTTGGTGATATCTTGGCGATAATTTGACGCAAAAATCGCCAAACCTTTATAGTTGAAGGATCCTATCTCAATTTCTAATGAAATAAGCTTGAATGAAGAGAATAAAAAATGTGTATAATATTCAAGAATGTCATGTGATGTCCACATGAGATCATTTCTAAATATTCGAACCTGTTCAAAAGATATTTCCACACTTTTTGTTGCTAAAAGTAATGCATCAAAAATAACCTTTTGTAAAGACAGGTTAGAAGAGGCGTCGGTAGATCTTGTGCTAAAAGAATTAAGAAATAGCTTAGTACAAACTAATATTTTTTTATGTATGTGAAATATTTTTAGTCCACAGTGTTATTTTAACAAAAAAAAAAAAAAAAAAAAAAAAAAAGCTCACTTTTCTTATTCCAAAGCTGGACATAAAATATTTCCTGTTACATTTTGCATGTGTACCCTAGTTTTGTAGCTATGCACAAAACTAGGTTCCAAACTCTATACTTTAGTGTATCAAAACATTTTTATACCTACTATTAAAAACAAATGCGATAAAAATATTGTGCGTCCTTGAAATTGACTCAGGCATAACAGCCCATATTTTCATAAAAAAATAAATCGCCATTTTATATTTGCTTGCAACGATTGAATTAGCCTCTGAATAATAATCCTAATATTCAGGTACTTTGCGGTTTTTCAATTAGTTCTTAAAATTGAAAATTGCAGAAGTTGTTTTCTGTTTTACTAAACGCAGTCATTAACTCTTTCACCGAGGAAAATAGAAATATGTACGTTGATTAAATATTATTTACAAAAATTTTATTCTTTCTATCAAACACATTACGTCATAAAAATATGACCATATATTCTGTACTTTGAAATACATAATCTAATTGTGTTTGTGGAACATCAGTTTATGGTATTGAACTTGTGCGGTAATCACCTCCTCCCAACTACTGCCCCAAAAGATATCCCCCCCCCCCCGAAAACATAATTTATAATTAGTATTTTTAAAAAGTGACGGGTGGGGGGGGCGGAGTATCCTAGGATGTTATTGCAGAACATCAATTATGACTACTGCTAACGTCTATAATCCAGATCAATGGGTGTTCTCAAATTTATCTGGTGTGCAACTACTGTAATAATTCAAGGAAATAGCGTGGTAAAAGACTATAATGCCTGCATCTTCTACAAAAAATGTGTTTTAAAATGCTCGCACACGTCTCCTGTGATGCGTCTAAACGACGCTCTTACGTCTGTCGGCTGACATCTCTTTTGGTTTAAGATGGCATGAATTATGCAAGGGCCGGCGGATTAGGAAGCCAAAGGTTTAAGTGATCTTTGGGTGGAATGAATCTTCCCTGTCATTGCCAAGTTAGTCGGCGACTTTTTTTCCCTCACACGTTTTATTTTGATATATGCTTAAACTGAAGACTAGGCGTGGACGTAAGATTGTTTGCCAGAATCGTGCACAGTGTGACCCAAAAGTTTAGAACGTGTCTATGTACGCGGAATTGTTTTCATTGAAGTAGTCATTTCATTTGTTTGGTTAATCCACAAAGCGTGAGTTTTATTTATTTATTTTTTTAATGGATTGATTGTGAAGCACTTGCCATTTCGTGGTAACGCACGGTTTTCGATAATAATTTTATAGATGTTGACTGCAAAGCAGACTTCAGAACGAATATTATCAATTGTAATTGTTTACAAAAATACTAATTTAGAAATTTTACGAAAATACTTTATAAAATTGCCATCTTCCGGAATTTTTCGAACTTTTTATTTCATTTAAATTTATCATTACCTTTTCAGAAGTTTGACTGTAACTTGAATATGTTTAGACCTTCTTTAGCCGTTTCAGAGAGTCTGTGTATTTGGAAGATACTCAGGCTAAAAGATATTCTCAAAAAAAAAAAAAAAAACTGTGAACCATTTCATCTTCGCTCCCGCATAAGATCTTCGACCCTACAGATTTAGCGTAAACATCTGCTGAACGTACACCATTGTCTTCCTCGTCATAGTATCGAACTTATTGGTGGTTGGAGAAGGGAGGCAACTAGTGGCCGTACAACATTAACTCCAGTCCGAGTGTTGAGGTTCCCACTCTTTTCTTGGGGTGCAAGGATTCTGCCCCAGAAGATGTTCGGCTGTTTTCTCTTCCATATCAAATTCCTATTCTCGGTATTGGAACCCTTGAAAATAACTGCCAAGCAAACTTTTGGCATCGCAAATTCAACGCATTTGCTCTCTGCTTGTCCACAGACATCTTTGTTAAGCAATATAAATATAAAAGTTTTATATTTCAATATTTCTTTGAAAACTGTTGAAGATGAAGTCACCCGCAACGCATATCTCGAAGTTCTGTTCGATGACACACCTGCCAAGCATTCTTCCTGCCAATTTAAGGAGGACACAACCTTTAGGTATTCATCCTCGTAGTACCAGAGGCAAGTTTGTGCAATATTTTGCATCCTTACTGAGAAAAATACTCTATAAATACCACGATTTATGAATAGCTGTGGCGGTACAAACGAAAGTTACATGAAAACATGCATAATTATGCAACTTTTCGCCGTCCAGCTGACTCACCGACAAAAGCGTTCACTGGCTAATGCCGGTAATGGTCGTTGCAAAGGACGTTTACAAGTTTGTTTTGTTCGGTCTTCTTTTCTTTTTATCCGACCATTAGTACATCCAGGACACAGAGAATGCGGCCGGCAGGCAGCAGGAAAGTTGTTACCATGGAGATGGCAATGGACGGTCGAACTTTGCCGCTTTTCATTTTGAAGAAGGCTGATGACCAGCGATATCCATGCGTAAATAAAAAAAGAAGTGAGTTTTGACCAACGACCCAGTGACTCAGTCACCGAAATTCCATCAGACCGTGACGTCAGAGGCACCGGCTTTCTGTGATATCACGAGAGCTTAATAGCAGGTAGACATTTTTATTCGAGTCACACAATTTGCTCCATTATTCTCACTTTCTAAAAAATTTGTCCTAAGCGTAATGGGAAGTGGGAAGAACAGTTCGCGTTAAAATTCCGGGGTTTTGTGCCTGCCCATGATTTTACTTACTGGATACTTTCTTTTACTTTTAACAACATGCATCCAAATCGCTATTCACGTCGGGAAAGTCCGAGATCGATTAATATTGGTTTCGTATGTTTCTGTTTTATTTGTTCAATAAATTTCACTTCTTAGTAGTACCCTTAATATCTTTCACGTAGTATGCGATATTCAAAGTTTGTTCCAGACGCAAAATAAGAACAGAAGTTTTGAAAGATTGTATTAATTTTTTTTTAGGATTTCATTCTTTTATAAATTTGATATTTTTAAGTTAAAAAAACTTAATGAAACAGGCATTGGAACAACTGAAGAATAACGTTTCTTGAATAAACACAAGTAAAAAAAAATATAATTATAACATGTATGAAATTACATTTGCACTTACATTGTTTAATATCATTTTTACGACCTACTCCTGAATAAAACTTTAATGTCTACGAAATCGGAACACTAACCCACAATTAAGTTAAACTGTACAACAGACATCCAAACAGAATGCAAAAATAAACCATTCAGAAGGTTGTTCACATCAAATGATACTCGATCCTTTTCTAAGAATGAGCAGAGATAATCTTCTCTAAGGTAAGAAATCTATTTTGACATTCGTTATAGTAATGATTTGGGAGGTAATCATTGGTTATTCCAGACAAGAGATAAAAATAATGAAAACAAAGAGATCTTGTTTTTGTTTCCTATTTTGGAGGGGGGGGGGCAGGAAACGTACCAGGCTTTCGCATTTGAATATAGTCTTGAATCTTAAGACTGTCCATCGATTTATTTAGACTAAAACATTGTCACTTTACTGTCGTGATTTTCGCAATATTGCACAATTTAGTCGCGCCAGCCTGGTCATCCACTCGTTTAGTTGTGAAATCCTCGAAATTTGCAATAATTGGTGGAAACACTGGACCTCAGAAACAGCTAGATCGATAAATTAGAATATTTTTGACTGCTTTTATTTAAAAAAAAAATGTTCAGTAAAATTTTGTTTATTTAACAAATTAGTAGGTGCAAAATTATTAGGTTAAAAAAGCGTCAACAGTATTTTGTTGAATTTTATCAAACATCCCCCCCCCCCCCCCGATGTACTAGTGACAGCGCGAAAAAGTATGGACTTTCAATATATTTAGAGATTTAAAAGGACTTCTTTTCTTAAAATTTCAAAATGCTATTCATTTGTTTGCTCAAAAGATATTTAAAAGAGAGAAAAAAAAATAATTTTTCTTTACTAAAAATTATGTCTAATACGTTGAACTAAAGCTATAGTTATTTGATGCTTTTTGCGATATTAAGTAAACAGTGCTTTACAGAATCTTCTTAAACTATAACTTTTAAACTTTTCCGGGCATTCATGAATTCAGTAAAACAGCGTGGTTAGAACTTCTTAATGCATAAAGGCTTTAAGGAGTTTTTTTTTTTCCCTTCGTACTTTAAGGTACGTGAGAGCCAATCAACAAGCAAGGAAAATAGAAGAATGAACAAAAGTATTTTTCACGTAGTATCACAAACGTATGTTGTCCTATACTTCAAAACTATACTTTGTACTTGACGTGGTAACTCCTGAACGATGTCGCTGTTGCTAGCAGTTCAACCCTTTGAGGCGCAACCCTTTCCCAATGCTGAAAAAAGGGCAGCCGTTGCCATCGCTCGACTTAACTACCAGCAAGATGGCGGACGATCGAAACGTTCATCGCGTGCCACAGATCTAGACCCCTTTTTTGACGCAGCTGGCTATGCCGCACAGCCAGCTGTCGTCAAAAAAGGGTCTCTAGATCCTAGATCAGTGGCACGCGATGAGTGTTTCGATCGTCCGCCATCTTGCTGGTAGTTAAGTCGAGCGATGGCAACGGCTGCCCTTTTTTCAGCATTGGGCAATCTAATCCAGCTGTTCTCTCACATTCTTCCATTTTTCAGCAGCTGTGAGTGCTGTTAAAACTAATCGTGACCATTTCTTTACGGGAAATGACGTGCTAAAAAATAAAGGATTATCGTGTAGCTATGTCACCCGCAACTACTTTTTATAGAGATCAAATCTATTCTTCGTGACTGGCAACAGTCAAAACGTCAGAGTTTGGTGTTCCCAGAGCGGGAACACTGCGCGAAGGGTTAACAGGTTTTATAGCTTAAGAATGGAAGAAGCACGTTCATGATCATCCACACGTGTACGAAAAATCCCCCACACTAATGTAGCATAAGAAAAAGAAAACAAAATTAAAAAGCTCCCTCCTTTTTTTGTTGGGCTGGTAATTTAACTGTCTGGTAGTTAACTCCTTTCCGTTTTATACATCCAATCAAGATACCTGTCAAATATGCGTGGGCCAGGGAATGGCCTGCCACATTTATTTATTTATTTATTTTTTCACCCTCATTCTTCTGCTGCCCATTGTACGAGACGGTTTGTTTCCCCCATTCTAAAACTGTCAGATTTGGATTTGCAGTCTCCCAGTTTTTTTTTTCTTCTTCTAAATGGATTCAGTGCTAGAATACGTCCGAAAAGGAGTGAGGTCGACTTGACTTTGCAACAGTTGACAGAAGATGTGAGGCGGGAAAGATGAAAAAAAAAGTAAAAAGAGAAGAAATGAAAGACGTCGCTTGTCATTCTTTTTCTTTTTTCTGAAAGAAAAACGTCCGAAGCATACACACACACACACACACACTCTACTGAAAGCGGGTCCCGACCTTGTGAAGTGTGCAACATAGTATTTTGCTCTTGAATCCTTGTGCGAACAATTGCTGTTACATACGGAAGCAAATTGACTGCGATCGTTGATGGCTGCTTGCTGCTCTCTCGTATCACTTGTAAAAGTGGACAGTTATTCTTTTTCTGCTGGAGAGAGTGCTTGATCTCGCGGCTCGCGGATTGGTTCATTGCATAACGTTTCCTTTATTAACCCTTTAACGCGCAGTGTTGCCGCTCTGGCAACGCCAAACTCTGACGTTTTGACTGTTGCCAGTCACGAAGAATAGATTTCATTCCTATAAAAATAGTTGCGGGTGACATAGCTCCCCACGAGAGTCCTTTACTTTTTAGCACGTTATTTCCCGTAAAAGAATGGTCACGATTATTTTTAACAGAACTGACATCTGCTGAAAAAGGGAAGAACGCGAGAACAGCCGGATAGATTGCCCAATGCTGAAAAAAAGCGCAGCCGTTACCACCGCTCGACTTAACTACCAGCAAGATGGCGGACGATCGGAACGTTCATCGCGTGCCACAGATCTAGAGACCCTTTTTTTTTGACGCAGCTGGCTGTGCCGGGCCCACACTACATCTCTATCACGAACTGTCGCAATTGGTTGAACCCGTTCCCGACATTTGGGCGTTGCGCAATTGATGGAAGCCCCCTTGGAACGAAATGTTCAACTACATCCCCTACCCCCCATCCCCAAAGGAAAGAAATCAAATAAAATTAAATTTAAAAAATTGATAAACTTGTGTCATTCGTTTATTCTATTTTTGCAACGATTACGGTGAACAGATTAAAACTAGGATATATCGGGAAGGAGGGGTTAAATCACGGAACTCCCACTTCTGAAGAGTTAGAAATTTCAACTCATTTATGGATTGAAATGCGCGAAAAAGAAAGGGAGGTATCTCGACATAACCCACAGGATTACCCACGACTTTAAACTTTAAACGAAGTATCCGAAAACAATTTTGTATTCAGTTCTTTGGATTGCAGCTGTTAACAGGCTAGGTTAATCTACAGAGTCATGTGAGATTATAGCCCCTCTATATGTCAAGCTCTCAATAAGAAAAATCCTCTAACTCTCACCTGAGAACACAAGTTTTGCCCCCCGGTAGAGAAGATTATCTCCTACTTTCCTAATCCTACATCCATCACTGAGTGCATTTGTTTTTAACCTTGTGACACATATAGAACGCAGCAAAAACATAGAACCTCGAAATAGCAATTGAGTGGATTTTCATTCCGGCCAGCTTGGCAAAACTGAAAAAGGGGAGGGGGGGGGGGCTTTATTCTGAGGTTTTGCACATTCGAGGTGTCGCATGTTTGCCACCTACTTGACCCCTGAACCTGATGAAGGGAAGGTGAAAGGAATTTTATTTTTTATTTTTTACAGTTTTTCAGTAGGTTTGTATCAGTCTTCCCGCTAATACATAGCTCCGATATACTTGAGCGTGACTAGAATAAAGATGTAACGTTTGGGTGAAAATGATTTCGCTTCCTTTAATTTTTATTTTATTTTAGTTTTTTGCTTCTTTTTCATTCGCTTTAGAATTACGATTGCATAAGAGGATAATGTATCTCATGGTACTTTATCTTTTATAACGTTCTTATTCACTTATAAACGTGACATAGGTTAGTAAAATTATTTTTAAAAGTACAATTCCTTTGAAAGGGGTGCACTTTTACCCTATTGTTCTGCCAGACTAATGATCGAAATTTGGAAAATTTCATTGTACAGTGGAACCAGCTAACTTGGACACCTCCCTAAGTTGGACACTTTTCTGGGGAACAGAACGTGTCCATAATATAGAAATATACACCTATATAAGTTGGATACCATCGGAAAGATGGACACTTTTAGAAGGAACTGTACGTGTCCAACTTACGGAGGTTTCACTATGCTATGTAATTTTACTGTAAGTTAATAAACGAAAATTGGCTGAAAATTGAAAATAAATGTTAATAATTATACTAGTTTGAAATAGGGAAATGGAGATTTCTGTAATAAACGTTAAAAAAATTATGTTAACAGCAGTAGAACAAAAACTGGTGCATATTTATGAACGATTGGCTGTGACAAACTAAAAGAAACTTTTTCGTTTGTCTCTTTTCGGAGACCTTACTGTTTCTACTCAGGAAATGTGAGATTTGTGACAATGGATTCTAATTGCATGCCAATCAATGGCAAAATAGCTACTCCACAGAGACCACTCGCAGCTAATATTACGATAATAGCCGTGCCTTAGTTAACCTAACGAAGTAAATATCGCATCAAGTTTGCTCAAAATACATGTTTTGTAGTTGAAATGGTTCTTCACGCGGCACGATGAGGTTAACGCTTTGAATGCTATTAAAATTACTTAGTTCTGCTAAACTGTCTATTTGAACATCACAAAAGAATGATAATGTTAATCAAAAAACTCACGATCATACTTAATATATATCTTTTCTATTTTAGCTGAATACGTATTTTCCTGATCCAGACTTCATTCCAGGTACATCTAATTATCGCCAAAAATGGTTGCCAAAGATTCCGCCTCCAAGAGAAGACGACTTCAAAGATATAACAGTAAGTTTCGCATTTCTTTCTTTGCTAAGACTACTTTCCTCCATTGGAAATCTGCTAAACTTTTTAAGCTAACAAAAACGCAAATACATATGGAGGGAATTTCTTTTAACTTTTTAAACGTTTAAGTGAATCGAAGGTTAATCTTTCTTTGTTTGATATTTTAGCTATTCTAATTGGCCCCTCAAGATGTCTTCAAGTCGCAGAAGACAGGCACCCCTCTCCCCCTCTTATTCTGTGGCAAAGAGTTAAATAACCAATTTTTATTTTTAACAGTAACTTAATGGTTCTGTTTCCTTAACTTTTTGAAAATAAATCACTATTCACATTGTTTGGCTGACGATGCAACTCATTTTAATCAAAAAGTGTAGGAAGTTAGTTTTGTGTTATATCGAAATGGTAGGAATCAGACAGATGGCATCACAGAATGGTGGATAACAAGTTAGCTAAGTTCGGGACAATTTTTAAAGGTTGCTTTTTATAAATATTCATTGAAGTATTTACAAAGTCACAAATTTTCCAAGACGAGAAATACGGTTGTCTCGTCGATCTCCTCAACGGCAAACCTTTGTCTCGTATTGCAGAATCTCTGTGTATTTAGGAGATTTAGGCCACTCTTGTCTTGAAACCATTCCTACACTAAATCTCAAGTTTTCCTTCTGTTTCTATTATTGACACAAAATTGTTATAATGCTGCTCCCCTTCAGCTAAAACGTGTGATATGATTGCCGCCAAATTTTCGCCAATGGACTATATGCGAAATTTATTCAAATATTTCTATATTTTTTAATTTATGAAAAAAATGTACGTCTTGTTGGGAAAAATAGCAAATTTAACGATGGAAATGACTAACTCGAGATGTGCAAGCAATTTCAACCATCTTTCACCAGTTTTGGATCATTTGTTGATTAGTTAGTCATTGCCATAGAAATTGCCATTTTTCTTCGCATAGTGCCAAAGAGTGGATATTCGGATTTTTATAGAGGGAAGTTCAATTATAACCATCTTGTGTATTTTTGTGTGGGCACATCGGCAACTAACAAAGACGCTTGTTGTTCTATTTTTTCCAGGACCAGGAGGCGCTGCTCAAGTCGTTTGAGTTCCTGCAGTTCTTCGCCGTGGGCTTTGAGCAGATCATCTTGGATCAGACGATCCACGGAGGACGCTTTCTGGGTGCTTTCAGGGACCTGGAGAATGATCTCACCCAGGTGTTGTGTGAACTCCAGCTAGGACTGTTTTCCCTCCGGGTACCCCCGTCTCCGGACGTGCTACGCGATGCCATGTCCCAAGAATACAGGGACGTGGGGGCACGCTCCGTCAGAAACATCCGAGACTATCTGATTCTGCGGGACTTCGTGGCAGCGGCGGACTTCGTGACGCAGCTCTTTGGCTACCTCGAACGGACGTTGTGAGACAAGTAGAAAAAAAAAAAAAAAAAAAAGCCACGCGGAAGACAGAAAGTAACTTAGGGGGAAAAAATCAATGCTGTGATGTTTTATTTATTTTTAATTTATTTTTTAATCTTAAGTGACTATTTCTCGTGCGCGATTGATCATTTCTCGAAACGCGTTTTTATCTGTTCCTACCCCTTTTCTTCATCATCTTTAATCACATCCCTCCCACCTGCCTCTTTTTTAAAGATTTTTTTTTTTTTTTTTTTTTTTCCTATTTGGAACTTCGATTGTACTGGCATTGATGCACAATATCTTAAAGAGCGGAACGATTGGCTCGCGAAGATAACTTTAAAAAGTTCTCTTTCATTAGAATTTGAAAATCATGGTATGTGTTAGAAATCTGAAGAATTGAGCAGGAAACCTATATCATACTTATCTTTTCAAAAAAAGTATATTCTTCGACAGCTTGTAAATAAAAACCTTTTCTGTCACATAGTTTTATTTTCTTTAGTAATATTAAGTATGGAAAACAGTTCCCCACAACAACTACTTAATTTCAAACTGCAGTCTTCAGCTGTTCTCTGTTAAGAATTTACCGTACAGCGTGAAGGGTCATTTGCCAGTATCAGCCGCTTTTATTTCTTGCTCTTGACGAAATAGAATATGCTGCAGTGGGTAAAATTATTACGCCAAACCTGGAAATAAATCAACAATGGATGCCAAAAGGTTCTGCAAGTCTTCAAATTTCTTGGTGGAGAACACAGCTCGTTAACTTGCCAAGAATTCGCCTCGCCATTTCAAAGCACCAGTGATTTTGTTCTTGTCTGAAAGTGCCAGTGGATGTGACCACCACCACCCTCGCAAAAATCATAACATTTTCATAAACAATCCTCGTACGTCCTTGCTTGAGGACATTGTTTGCAACTGTGGGCGAAATTTCTCGAATCATATTCATCGGTTTTTGTGTGTGTGTGAACGTCAGATGTCACCGGTCCTGTGCAAAGTTCCAAAAAAACAAACAATTGATAGCTTTAAAAATATAAAATCAAGAACTAACGTTCTTTGATCTGAAAAAAAAAAAAAAAAAAAATGGGAACACTCAATGTATATATTCTCCTATTCTACTTTGTGCAATTTGATTTAAAAAGAGAATTAAAAAGAAACACTTGGTGTAGTTTTGTTCAAAAACTCAGTTACACAATAGTTATCTTCTTAAAAAAGAGATTTTTGTTTTGTAAGTAGCAAAGAAAGTCAAATGCTTGCGGGTCAAACGATGATTGATTTTTCACTACTTACCTTATTTTCCTTATTGTAGAAAGTTTTCTTATTTTTCAACTTTTGATTATTGGTAGCCAAGATAAATATTTATATTTTTTTTTATACTGTAAATTTAATGAGATATTTTTAGTGTTTAATAAAAGTTATTCTTTTTTATATATTTTTTATTGCGGTTCTACAGTTAAAGAAAAATTTAAAAAATATGTAAAACAAAATTGTATAAAACAAAAATTTATTACTGTAAAAATTATGTAAAATGACAAAATATTGATCCTTCTTTTATCTTTAAATCGTCAGTTGAAATTGTCTGACATTGAATAGAGACTCTATATGGTGTAATAATTTCATTATTAATTCTTATATAGATTTTAGTCAATGTTTATAAAGAAAAAGTCTGTAAATATTTTTTTCATTGAAATTTCATTGAATTTTAAAAACTGCTTTTTTTCACATTTAAAATAACGTCTTTTTACATATACCAAACTTTATTTATTGATGTTTTTCGAGTGGAGTTTCAGTGTATATTTCACTAATTTAAGAACTGTCTTATGTACATTTTTCATCTGTCCTCATTGTCACATTTACTATGTTTTAATTTTTCACTGAGCTTTTAAAAATGTATTTTATTTATTGCTTTTTTGTACGAAGCTTTTTTACATAGCTGAAGATTTTTTTAGTCTTTTATACTTTGTACTTAATATAGGTTTTTACAAATGGTTCTACGCATTTACAAGCAAACAGTTTTGCTTTTTTCTTTCTTTTTACAGTGAAATTATGATATTTTGTCGAAAGAAACTACTTTTTTTAATAGATAGTTTTAACGTATTTTATTATTCAGCCAAATGTAATTTTTATTTGTTGTTTTAAACTTTTGCCTTTCTTGCATGAATACTTCTTTTGCCAAGTATAAACCCCTTAATTTTAATATATATGCGGGAGGAAGCACTCTTAAATATCAATAACAGCATTAAAATACCAGTCGGCTGTACAAACGTTAAGTTGTTCAATGATAATATTTTAAAATTTTGCGTTGAGGTGGAATTAGCATTTATATTCGCATGAATTATATATAGCTATTATTTTCAAGTCTTTTCTGGTAACTATTAGGTGGAATTAGCATTTATATTCGCATGAATTATATATAGCTATTATTTTCAAGTCTTTTCTGGTAACTATTAGATATGTTATAAAAAAACAATCTTTAAATTAATGTAAAAATACATTTATATTTATTGGATTCTACTGAATACTTAACTCTTCAGTATAGTCTAAGTGCTTTTGATCAACATCAAATTTCCTCCCGTTACATTTATTTAAAATTGAAAAGCGGAACTTCAATGCAACAGAATTAAGCAATTTAAAAATACTTTATAAACCAGTTTATAAAAGTTTTTTTTCTATAAAATTATGTGAAAATACCTATCTAATGCTTTTTTAACTGTTATGAAACAAAACTAAGATTAATACCGCTGTTTTAAACTGTTACTATCATTGAACATGCAAACATCCATGTTTTTGATTTGTTGTTAACTAATACAACTAAAATAATATGTAGTGCAGCTAATTTAGTAACTTAAAAATCATCCAGACTTCTGGTGTAGGTGATTGATAAATAGGACAATGAATTGTCACGCTGCGTTGTAGCAACTGAATTCTCCATTAATCTGTTTCAGTAGCATAGAAATTAAAATAATTTATTTACATGTTCATTGGGTATCCGCTTTTCTTATTATTAGGTATTATATATAGTTTATATATGCACAAAAATCCTGGTGCTTGTAAAGTAACTTTTTTTTTTTAATTACAACCTGTTGAAATGAAATTTAATTAAAATACAAGTTTATATTTTAAAAAAGAAAAAAACACCAGAAAAAGTTTTTAATTCTTGTAACATCAGATATTGTTTCTGCAGACGTTTCCCCGAATAAATAAGTACAAGAAAACAAGATTATGAAAAAAATGCATTGTAAATCCGAATTGCTTTTGTTTTAATGCTCAATGTGATTATTAGTATTATAAATGTTTTTTGAACGTTTGTTCGCATTGTAATTTAAGTTATTCAGTATGGTGTCCTTTTAAATGATGCAAATTGACAGAAAGTGCTTGCAAAAATCATTCCCCAGTATTCTTTTCACTAAATATTGAAAATTTACTCGTGAGTTTGTTACATTTTTTTATTTTAGAAAAACGCACATTACATTTAAATATGATTATTTTGAGTTTTTTTTTTTTTCAATATAGAAATAGCAAATACAGTTAGCTGTAGAGTAAAATACATAAAGCACGAGAGAGGAAGGTAATTTTTCTTTTCTCTTTCATTAACATTGGATGGCATTTTACATACACCAAAACTCTAATATAGCTATTTTTATAAAATTTAAGAAGGGTTGGTAATGTTGGGAGTACAGTAACTTTTCTATCAGCTATTATGGGAACTGTTATATTTATGACAGTTTACTTCTACTTTAAACATAAAACTAATATTAATTAATGCTAATTAATTAGAAATTTTGCCTGAATGAAAGTACTTACATTGTACTTTACAAAAATGTAACAAAACATCGAATGTTAATTATATAATAGGAAAGAAATTACAGACTAGATGAATGAATTTTATAGAAATAATTTAAATTTTACTCATTCTTTCAAATTTACTGAATAATACGCTTTTATTGGATAGCTCTGTAAAACGACGCTCTTACCTTTTTATTTAAACAAATTTGAATGACACACATATTTATTAGCTATTTATTAAATTTATTTTGAAGAAAAATATCATTGATTAATGATATTTTGTTAGTTGAAGTTGGTTATATGGAGAGAGTTCCTCATGTTCTACTCATAGATTTGTTTATTAATGTGATAATATTACAACTCACATTTGTATATTAAATTGTTGTGAAGATTATGAATACATTGGAAAGTTTCTTGTTAAAATTAAAGTTGAAACGTCTGTAAATTTTATATATATGTATATTTCTCAAGTATCTACAGACATATGGTCTATTTGTAATGTCATATTCTGTTGGATGTGCATATTCCTTATCTAATATAAAATGTTTGTTTTCAACTTAAAGCAATTTACTTCTTTCTTTTTCTTTTTTTTTTAAGTTAAGGAATTTTTCTGTTCAAATTTTTAAAAGGGAAGATTCTAAGGACTCGTGTTTCATATGAACATTTTTTTTTCATTTAATAAAAGAGAATTTATTTTGTACATAAAAAAATTAATTAATAGAAGAATAAAAACCGGTGTTAAAATGAGTTATGTTTTAAAATATAACTGGAAAGGAAGGAAAATGAACATGTGTTTGAAGGAGATAAGTATTTCAGATTTATTGTTAGTGCACTGATCTTAAATGTTATTTTCTAATATTTATGTTTATTTTATTAAATCAAATTGAAAATGTTTACTATATACAAATGATAAAATTCATAATCATGGCCTCCAAACTCTTCAGTAAAAAATAACCGTTTAAAACTAATTAAGAAGTTTTTCCCCAATATTGGTTATATTTTCTTACATTATGACCGCATATTTCATGAAATTTTATTTTTATTGAGTTCATTTATCACGATTAAAGGTTAACACTATGCATAATTGCATAGCTATTTCTTCACTTATTTTTACGTTAATTTTTAATAGTATTTTCTTTAACATCTTTCTGGTTGTCAACATAGAAAAAGTAATATATCCTAAGGATTAAAAGTCCGATGCCACGAAAAATAAAATAATATTTTAAATCAAACAAGATATTTTATGATTTAAAATGCTATATTTGTTATAGTACACGGATAGCCACAATTACAAAAGTCACTGTTTCATACATTTCTAAATTAATCAAGTAGATGAAATTTAGTTACTTAAGTATTGGTAATATCCATGTATGCTAAGTGTTTTTACTTGGTAATTTTTGAAAATCATTTGTTATAATAACAAATAATATTCAGCACACCAGTGAAAAATCATTGTGTTGTCTTTAAATTTCAGAGTGAGCTTTAATCATTTTTTCTGTTACTTCATTAATAGCAGCTTATTTTAAGTGGATGAAATCTGTGCTATCAAAAGTGTATAGAAATACTCTGTAAATATGTGTAACGAAAATTTAGAGTGCATGTAAAGTTTAGCTGTAAAGTTGTACTTCATTATGATGTAAATTACTGAGCCGAAATCACACATTTTTCGAGTGATAAAGGCATACTTTTCTTTTTTCTGTGGTTCCTATTTGTCAAATTTAAATTAAGAATTTAAATTGTTTGTTATGCTATGAACATGTTGTAATGTGGTGCTATAAACACTTGTCCGTCGTTGAAAGCTATTTTTGTGAATAAATCCAGTTTTTAGCAATGATTTACTTGTATTTATTTCAATTATTTATTATTTTTTAACTTTTTATACTACACTTATCACATATTACTGCATTATTTAAAGTAAAATATGCAAAGAAACAAATTCAGCTAATAATTAAAAATTGCTGGTAGTATCCTATTTTAATTAAATTTACCAATCGATGGAATTCTTAAAATATAACATTACAATTCATAATTTAACATTAAAAAAACTCAATTGCAAATTCCATTTCTACACAGTCTAGAAAAGATAAGGACTTTCTACAGGTTGTCCAGTAAATAACGTACTAATTTTAAATTTAAAAATCCCAAAAATGAATAGAAGATACAGAAAACGATATATTTATTATGTAAGCTGCAAGAATTTTACACAAGTTTCGCAATAATAGTTACAAAAATCGCTAACAGATGCCACGGTAATCCATGCCTGCATGCATATTCTCCGATCCGACTCCTTTCTAATGGGCATTCAATACGCTGGACAAGTTTCAATAGTGAATTTGTATGGCATTTGAATCCATTTCGGTTGAGACATTACCGGCTGTGATCACAAATTTCATAATTCGATTGCGCCATCTCTGTACGCCGAAAGGGTGGGAGGGGGCATTTGAAAAGATTGTGCTGTGACATAGAGAAAGAGTTTATACTTATAGAAGATGATCGTCAATCAATTTTGATATGCAGCGCCATCTGTTAGCAGTGGTGTAGGCTAGGTGGGTTTGGGGATTCTAGCCCCCTTATGTATTTTAACAAAAGTACGCAAATTTTTAATTTTAAGCATAAAGATTACAGCTTTTAACATGAAGATTGTCTATCCCCCCTCCCCCTCGAAAAGTCTGTGTACGCCACTGTATTAAATCAGGTAACAAAGAACGGTAGTTACATATTTTTAATTAAAAATCCTTTATATTTTAAATGGCATCAATTGCTCTTTTTCTTTACAAATAATACGATATTGGCATTAAAGTTGATAAAATAATATTGCAATCTACAATATTGTCATACACTACTTATAAAGCATTAAGTTCGAGATTTTTCATTCCAATTTATTTTATGGGGGCTTATTAATCTTCAAGCAGTATGTAAGACATTTGCATTTCTCCAAATAGGCCGTTTTTCGGTTTTTTTTTTTAAATCACGCATAGAAGTTTTCAATAAATTTTAATATATTTAATGAATAATTTGGAGGTTCTTTCCAACAGGTGAAATGCAACTAGAAACAATGACAAAGAGAAACGGCAGTTGCACGCTTTCCTTACCTACGATCCCTATTCTGTTCTCTCTATTTCAAATTAAATATTGTATATTTCAGAAATGGAGACAAAAAGGCATTATAAGCAAATTCATCTCGTTCTATTTGTAATTGTTCATACTTACATAATTGGAGGTCAAACTGTCGTCCTGCTATAGCTCATACCTAAACAATGTCAATTACTAAATTCATATGTAATGGCTAAAGCTAAATGCAGAGAAAGAGTCCTGTATTCTATTCAACCCTATCGGACCCTGCGTCCATAATTGAGGACACAAAAATTACCTATACCAGGGGTTCCCAAACTTTCCCCCCCCCGTGGCACCCTTGTCAGGCTAAAAACATTTCGGGGCACCCTTGTCAGGCTAAAAATCATTTCGGAGCACCCTTCTCAGGCTGAAAACGTTTCGGGGCAGGTTACCTTTAAAGGAATATGAAGGTTAGAATGAAGCAGTTTGGATACATTTTTCATTGTTTCTTTTATGTTTATTGGGCTTACTATTACACTATCTTGGAAAAGGGATATAGAATTTTGCCCCCCCCCCTCCTCATATTTCAGGGCGTTCCTGTAAAATAAAGGCGACTGGACACCGA
Source organism: Cheiracanthium punctorium (assembly GCA_038373885.1). Taxonomy (NCBI): domain Eukaryota; kingdom Metazoa; phylum Arthropoda; class Arachnida; order Araneae; family Cheiracanthiidae; genus Cheiracanthium; species Cheiracanthium punctorium. Next base: position 568,266 of record JAWZYV010017274.1, read on the forward strand.
ACTCTCTCGAACTTGACTAAAATATTTTTGTTTCGCCTACTTGATCATCGGACTGGCAAACTTTTTTGTGAAATATCAGATCAAAGGAATTTGTTTGATTATGCTCCCCCAAAACTTAAACTTTTCTTGATTATCTCCACGGCACCCCTGGTAAACGCTCGCGGCACCCCAGGGTGCCGCGGCACGCAGTTTGGGAACCTCTGACCTATACTGTCGTACAGGATATATGTCATAAGAAAAACTAGTTCTTCTCTAAAATTTAATAATCAGTATTTTTAATTTAACTTTTTTCATTACAAATTTTTCGCTAATCAAGAGAAAAAATATTTAATTCAAAGAAAAATTGTTTAATCAGGTCAAATAGGTTAATTGAAAAACTTTTTAATAATAGTTAACCGTTCAAAAATACTTTCTGGACTCTGAGAAATATAGGAAATTTTGATTGATTAATTAATTTTTCCCTAGAAAACGTGAAATATTTGAGGAAGAATGAACGGTTCAATATTAAAGCACTTTTACAATTTTTGATCAAAATCATAAAAAAAAGTAAATTAAAATCTGAGACACTCATTTTAATGCGCACTGAAGTATTATAAATTAAAAGCGTATCATAATCCCTGCTTCGTCCCTATTTTAATTCTTTATTCCATTAAGTTTGAATGTGCATCATTATCCGTAAGTGTATCGTATTTATCTTCAATGTTCCACTAAACACTTCTTTGGAATAGAAATCTATATTGAATTCACCTACCATCTTCGCCAAGCTTATTCTAATTCACCTTTATAATTTCTGTTCAGAAAGAATGTTATAATCCATGGGTTTACGTATGTCTTCCCTATTCCATAAAAGATTTCTTCGGTATTGAAGTCTACATTAAAATCATCTACTAAAACTATTTTACAATCTTCACCAGTCATATTCTAACTACACTTTTCCTTTGTAATAAACTGTCGCGTTTCCCAGTTTCTAGCAAAATTTAGAAGATATCTCCAAGCTGAATTCGGTTTTCTTCAGGACTTACTTTTTGGCGCCGAACTTGGCAATAAATCATCAAAAATTGCAAACCATGGCGACTTTCATTTTATTCCTCTCCCACCTTCGGCACAACCTCTCGGCCACTGGTGGAGCCCTGATTATGATAGGCTACCTTTTATGCATATATCACAAATAGATCTTTCACTGGGAGACTCATAAGAATTACATTACATTCTATGTGTATCTCTGTAAATACTAAACCGATTCCAGAACTTTTTTCAGTGATGGAAAGCTACACTTTTCCTGAGTATTATAGGCTTACTATGTAGGCTGAGTATTAATGCATATAGCATAAATAGTGCTTTTATAGGAACACTCAAAATAATTCTAATACATTACGCTCTATGGGTATCTCTGTATCTACAGAACCGATTCTAAAACGTTTTCACTAATGGAAAGGTGCGCTATTCCTGATTAACAGAGGCTAAAATTCATGTATATAGCATAAATATTTCGTTCACAAGAACACTCGAAATAGAGACAGTTAACGATAATACTTGCGAACTATTTGCCAAATGCGAACGATTTGCGAACTATTTGCAAATTTTAGCTAGGCCGCTATTCCACATTTTTTTTAGGATTAATAAAATACATAAAAAACACGTAAGATACTGGTGTTAAAAGATAAAATAAGTAAAAAACGTTATGTAAAACACACACATAAAATTATACTTATTAATACTAAAATTATTTCTCTCTATTCTAAAAAAAAGTAAAGGCCGCTGTAACTGTTGGTGCTGTCATAGCTTGTTGGCTTATCTCCTCCTAAACCGTGGGGATTTAAGTTTCGACTAAATTGCCCACAGATTCGAAAAATTCCGAGGAACCTGCTAAGCTGACTTAAATTTCGAAAATCGAATTATTTTAGAAGATATTAATAAAAAACTGAAAAAATAAACCGAATGGTTGCCAGATTTGGCATAAAATCATTCATTCCTTTGCAACAAAGCGTTTCCGAGTATGTAGTATCTCGTGAAATTGTCAAACATGAAGTAGAAATACACCCATTTTACGCCAAAATAAAAACTATATGAAATAAGTAACTCAAAATGTGTTACACAAAGTTGACAATTTTCAAATAAGTTCGCTTAGACAACAGGAGTTTAGAATTGGCGATTATTCGTTTTTCCAAAACAGAATAACTAATATCTTGAAAATGAAAAATAATTAAAATGCAGATTATTTTAAAGCCGGTTCGGTCCAGTTGGATTATTTGCTACCAGTAGAAATATTTGGTAGCGTTAACTATGCCATTATAGCAGTTATAGTACACTTTGGATATCTGCCAGCGCGGCGAGATGATATAATTCGTGGTGCTAAATTCGCCAATCTGCAAAGGATTATGTAATATGAAAATATGGATAACGGTTTTCCGGGAACCTTCCATGAGCAGTAATTATAGGTCGTGAGCATGTGTAAATCGCCAAATAATGAAAAGTCGCCATTGGTGGCAAGCTATCCTAGCTGTTACGTAGTTTTTATCAAAGAAAACATATGAAGTACTGTTTGCTTAGAGCTAATTATTAAATATATTACTAGATTTTTAAATATGAGTTCACATGACACTTATAGTTTTTAAAATGAACAGTTTGCTATAAATAACAATCTAAAAACCGGGTTCCTATATTGTGATTATTCTGTCCTAAACATTATTTTTAATTTTTTCTTATTTACTAGATTAATCTTCTGTCATACAATAACTTATTATACATACTTTGTCAATAATAATAATTATATTTTTTAAACAATATGTTATATTTAATTTTGCTATACTATTTATTTTATTCAATCATTTTAATTTATTATTATTCAATATATATTTAAGAATATCCAGGTATATTAATATAATAAAATTTAATAATATTACCTTTTAGTATTTGGCAACTCATATACTTTCTTCTTTCCACTTTTACACTTTTATTTAGTGGCAACACCATTTTTCACTTTTTACAATTCTTAACATTGGCAACACATATCAATTGTTCAAATAAAATTTCCATGTGCTCAAGGTCTGGTATGTAAAATTATATTCCTATTTCTAATTTTTGTTATCTTTTTGATTTCTTCTTTCCTTTATATAGTAGGGTAGGGCCCAGATGTGTGGAGTTAATATCTCTTCTGATATGCCACACAACCGAAACCCTACTATTTGGTTTGCTGTAAATTATAATCCACTTTTTGTGGCCCCTGAAGATGGTGACAGTGGTTATAATTTCCGTTCCATTATATTATCACAATAATTCTTGCACTTATTTGGTTTCAAATTCTGGTTTCTAATTCTTGCTAATAGCTGTTATATATATATATTTTTTTTGCGAGATATGTCTTATTTGTAGTATGTTTTGTGTTTTACTTGTTAGTTATATATATATATATATATATATATATAAACATCCAAAGCGTATTTAAATATGAAGACAAGCTGTTAACCCTTAATTGCATAGAATTGCATAGCTAAGGATATCTACATCATATGTTTAAAACATGTTCACTGATCAGTGGCGTAGCCAAGGGGGGGGGTGTTAGGGGGTCATAACCCCCCCGTGAGGAATTTTTTGCTATACAAAATGAATATTCTTCCCTGCATTATCACACACAGGTATACATATATATGAATTGCAGAAGTCGTAACTCACCCCCCCCCCCCCATGAAAAATTTCTGGCTACGAACGTGTCACTGATGGATTAGAATACGAGCCGAATGTCGAAGACAAAAATTGTTCTCTGAAATTAATAGCACCCAAGTACTAAAAAATAAAAGCAAAATAATGTATCAATAAAAGAATGAAAGCGAACAAGCAAGACAAAAATAGACAAAAAGACCAACATCATACGCACGAAAAAAGGCTTTTATTTTATATTTCATCTAGTCAGTTTTTCCCCTGTTTTTATTTTTCTCATCTCTATTTTTGCTGCTTTTCTATAAACTGCGATTATCTTACATTTTTTGTTTATTCAGAGTGGTCAACATTAGATTTCTTTATTCCTTTATATTCAGGATAATTTTTTCTTCATTTTTATCTATCTATGCGTTCTCAATACGTTTTACTTCATGCAGACTTCATGATTCAAACTATTTCACAGCATCGGAAATATAAGTGCCCATCCACTCCTTATTAGATCATCCGAAAAACTATGCCTTGATTAAATAATTCATTCTTTTATCAAAAGACTCCACAGAAAAAAAAACACATTTTAAACTCCATTCTTGGAGCGAAATCAGCAGTGTCAAAGCCTTCAACCCTCTTTCATACAAATCCTTAAAATGTGTGAAATTATATTGTCCTACACAAGCCTCATCTAAGGTGCTTTTAATCACATTTTACGGTTTTCATGATAAATTTGGGATCACGCCTTGCATTTTTATCCACGCCCAAGATTTATATTAAAAGGTGGTGATGCAGTATTGCATTAAACATCTAACATATAAAACGAGACATGTTGTGGACACTGAGTAAAACCCACACAAAAAATCTGATGTGTACAACACATGACTTCCTTGCACGTCTATTAAATCAAAAATATTTTCGACGCACTTCCTCTAAACTTATTTGTTTGAAAGAGATAAAATATCAGTAATAGAAACGTTTAGCGATTTCTAGCCAAATATTTCGATATCGCCAAGCTGAGTTCAGTTTGAAAGATTTCCTTCTGACACTTTATTTGGCGATATTTAAAAAAAAAGCCGACAAGCTTGAGATAGTTTGCGAGATTTTGGGGATAGCCAAAGTAGTCATTGACCACAGACTTTCCTGACATAGACCACCACAGTAATTGAATGACTCCATACACCTGAATGTAGTTAAAGTCATTTGGCTCACCCTGTAAATAAATTCCCACTCGATTGCCGTCAAAAAGATATTGAAAACAGATATTACAATAGTTCTAAATACAAAAGTTCAAAATTCTACGGGTTAAAGTTTTAGAGTTATACAAAATACGAAATAATTTTTGTCGCCAAATTTGGCGATATTTCGGCGAAACTCGTCAATGTCGACGACAAATGGCGAGATTTTAAGCATGGACCAAACAATGACAGATTATCGCCAAATTTGGCGATATTTCGCTAAAACTCGCCAAGAACGATGACAAATGGCGATACTTTGGGCATGGACCCAATGACTGACTATCACCAAATTTGGCGATATTTCGGCAAAACTCGCCAAGGTCGACGACAGACGGCGAGACTGGGCATGTACCAAACAATGACTGTCTACAGTTGTATTATATTGAAGATGTCCATAGACATTAAAGTACTGAAATTCTTTTCGGTGGTCCTGCAAATAAACTCTCCAGTAGATTGGAACCCAAAATCAAGATGCACAACTAGATGTTACAACAATCTTATATATGAAATTTCATAATAGTTTTTGAGATTTGAGAGTTAAATATGCACACACGTACACCAAAAGTCGCCAAGCGTTTATTGACGTTTGGCGTAGTTCTTGAGGGAGACACGTGACCGTGGTCGGACCATTACCTAACTTATGCGGTAGGACGGTATTGTGCTTGAAATGGATGAATGCCCCTAAAATTGCCATTGGCCGTAATGTATTGGAAATCTTTTGAGTGTTCCTGTAGCAGAACTATAAATGATAAAGACACTTTTTTAAATCGAGAAATTCATTTTGTAACTCTTAACAGCATATATCACTGGATAGCATATATCACTTGAAATAGCCCAATACCACTAAAATACACTGTAATGAATTTCGGCCCATAGAGCGTAATGTATTTAGAATCTTTTAAGCCGCCCTGTAGATAAAATATGCAGTCGAATCGAACCGAAAGGGGAGCGGCACAAGTAGATGTTACAACTATCCAAAATATGAAGTTTCGACATTCTACGACTAATGGTTTTTGAGATATGCGAGTTTAATGAATTTCGGCCCATAGAGCGTAATGTATTTCGAATCTTTTGGGCGGTCCTGTACATAAACTATACATTCGATTGCGACCAAAAGGGGAGGTGCACAACTAGATCATAGAACAATCCTAAATATCAAATCTCAACATTCTACGACCAATAGTTTTTGAGATATGCGAATTACATACATACGTACGTACAGACGGCATGGAAAAACTGGCCACAATAGACTCGCCGCTGGTCAAAATGAGTTGCAGACGCGTTTATAGGATCGTGCATGCCAGCTTACGATGAGATGCATCGAAAAAGTTCTTAAAATTAAATTTAGAGGTAGTCAAAATCGGTTTTTTCGTCGAAATTTAGCCCCCAAAATTTTTCGGGATCACATTACTTCCTTATACTACGTACAAGGAAGTAAAAAAGTAGTATTTGATTGTGTGTGTATTGTTAAAAGTTTTAATTGAGAGTAAGCATTTCTATTGCATGGGCACCAATAAGGATGGGGCAAGGTGAGCACCCCCCTTATTGGTGCCCCCTCCCCTTAATAGAATTTCAGTATATTGTGTTACAATGTACTAAACAATACTAAGATGCAAACAAAACTGCACCACAAAGCAAAATCGGAACTAAAATTGTTACAAGTGTGAAATTCTCCCCCTTCTAGAAAATAATTTCGAAGATTGCCCCATCCCCCCCTAAAAAATAAGTATTCCATGGGTACCCATGCTCCATTGTAGAAAATTCATAATTTTCATAAGATATTAACATCATTTGAGTAAAATAAACTAATGGAGAAAGAATAATAGAAATCGTTATTTGAACTTTCCCACAACCTATTAAATTGATCCTGAAGAAAGGGTAAAGTGCAAATAAGATCAAAATATAGACATAATGTACGTAATATATGTACAATATGTCACGGTTAAAGTAATAAATCTGGCTGGGTATTAATAATAACTACTTTTTTTTTGTAAATGTGATAGAATAATGCACATTAATCCGTCTGATTAATTAGACATAATTTATTGAAACTTTAACGTAATTTTTACATGTGCTGAATCTGGTTATTATTAACAGTCGCTAGTTATTATTAATAGTAGCCACGTTTTCTGGAAGTCTCCAGAAAATGCGTTGAAAAGTATTACATTGACTACATTAAAATTATTAGTACTAACCAGTAAATGTGGTAAATTCTGATAAATTATTCATTTTCACCGGCTTACTTGGTTATTATTGATAATAACTGGCGTTTATTAATAATAACCGATTAATCACAATGACCATAACATACCCTACTCGGTACCTTTTGATCTTTTTTTTTTATTTAAAAACTTTTATTTACCTTTTGTGTGTACCATTAAAAGTTATTATTAAATAAAATAATGTTCGCATTAAAAACAAATATTAATTTAAATGAAAATTTTAAGATTCGAATTTTTTATTAAAAATTAAGGGTTTTAAAATTTCTTCTTCCCATTTTTTATTTATCCTTTTTCTTTTGCTAAATTCTTTGTTTTATTTAAATTAGTATGCTTTGCAACTTTAAGGATTTGTTTTGCTGCTGATGAATTTGTTTTTGAGAAAATTTCTGTAAAGTTTACATGAAAAACTCTTAAAAAAACATGATTTCTACTACGTTTTCTTTTTTAATATTTTACCTATTTAAGATATATGATCCCTAATTCTAATAAGTAAATCGTACTGGGCACACACATAAACACACAAAAAATTAAATTCATTAATGAATATATATTGAAGTTTTGACATTTTAAATACTGCGTGAAAAACTAAAAATAAGTGAAATACTAAAAAGTTACAATATTTAATTTTTTTTTTAAATATTTAATTGATGAGATCGTTTCAAAACTTTGCTCAGCTATACTGCATGTCTCAATATTTATCTTAAATTCAAAATATATCAAAATAATCTATAGCAAAAAATTGAAAATTGCTATTAAAAATTTTTCGTTAACAAAAAATTTTCGATATTTGAAAGGTTCCAAGTCAGCTTAAGCTTCAGGCAAAAGTTCTCTATTCTGAAGTAGTGAAAAGATTCCATTAATTTATTACTGTTTGTATTAAAGAGTAAGAGTATGCCCCCCCTCCCCCTCCCCAAAAAATGTAAATTGAAATAAAAAAAGATGAGGGGGAGGGTAACGCACACTTTTTAAAATCTAATTATACATTTTTTATTAAAATCGCATTTCAAAAAATTACCGATAAAAGCATGCTTAAATTACATTCCATTGGCGGGCAGTATATCACAATTGATTTAAATAAAGCACTCCTCTCCCTCCCCCCTCCCCCCAAAAAAATGCAAGTGATGTTTAACCATTATACTTTTCCATGATGACACAGAATAGATGCTGCTTTAACAACTACCCAGAGCAAGGCCGGGAAATTCTGTCGCATCCACCGTACCTCGCAGACCTAGCACCATCCGATTATCATTTATTTCGATCTTTACTAAATCATTTGGAGGGGATATAAATCAAAACTGAAACATGTCGATGAAACATCACTTCTTTTCGCCTCTAAAAGTGAAGCATTTCTCAAACATTGTATTTACAAATTGGTATCATGCTAACAAAAGGTCATACGTTTCTACGAAAATTATGTTACACATTAATAATTAGATGCATACTGTATACATATTTTTTTAATTCACAAACGGACAGAACTCTCGGGCAGACCTTATTATTAAGTTATAACATTAAAAGAAGTCACGAGCCGTCACTGACTGACACGAACAATTTAAAAAAAAAAATGGTTTTAAAGCACAGTTCTTGTTAAGACGCGCACAAAATTTAAGAAAACTCAAAAGCTGAATATTTTCTCCATAATTCCTGCAGCTTAACTTTAACTTTTACGTTCCATGTTTTCTTGCGTAAACAGAATTACTACGTAAATTTTTTTTCGAAGAAGGTTCCTCAGTTCGAGCGAAATGCATCTTTATAGTCCATAAAATGCTTTTGCACAAATTACGATTGTGTCGCATCATTTTTCTTGTCATTATTTTGAGGCGTATTTCACTGTTATCAATTGAAATTCTCAGGAAAGCTCTTTTCTTAATAAAATGCTTGCATTTCCTGGATGTGCATGCACCGCTATCTCAAAAAATTATGATTCGAAGTTGTAGTGTGTGTCCCAGTTTTCAAACTAGCATGCTTCCAATCAAATTTTCGTGGAATTTTCTGTGAAAAATGTAAGTCTGTAGTTAAATATCGTCTTTAGATAATAGATGCCTCTCTGGGAAAAAAAAAAAAGTTGAAATAAGGTATCTATGTTTCTGCTCTAATGGTACATAGTACACTGTAAAACATATTTCTCTGAAATGTTAATTACACAAGTATGTATTTAAAAGAATTTTTTTTTAAAGAAAACAGATCTTGGCGAATTTTGACACACTACTTCTACCGCATGTACTGGCAACCTTAGAGGAAGGGCTGCCAACTCTACCGTTTTTGTTTTTTTTTCCGGGTGATTTCTTACCACTAATTTTAATAAGCAGCGTATCATTAATAACGCCAAAAATTAATCTAAAATAAAACTATTCAAAAATTGTGGTGAGAAATCTCCAAAAAAAAAAAAAAAAAAAAAAACGGAAGAGTTGGCAGGTTTGCCTTTAGATAATACATAGCTTTTTTTAACGATATCATCAGAATTTGACCAAATTAATATGGCACCGTCCCTAAAGTACCCCTACCGAATAAAAAAATAACTATGGAAATTGAAGCTCATAGTGAAATATTATCGCTGAACAAGCATTTTGAAAAAAAAAAAAAAAATTGCAACTAATTGATAACGTTACTCCTTTTTGGAGTTGGTTAAAAAGAGAAAATGATTTACTGAAGAAATTTTAAATTTTAGTCATCAAGAAAAATCTGTTAACTGCACGCATCATGCAAACCAAATTTGTTGATAACGAGAAAAGATTTTTATAACATGAGAATTCTTCTTACTGTGTACAATACGTAATGCACTGCAAAAGCGCTGCGGCCTATACACTCAAATAATTTTAAGTGCACTAGTGACTGACTATCCGATCCAGTTGAATGAAATCTTTTTACAGGGCAACGAAAAAGAATTCTTTTACATTATGGCCTATGGACTGAAATTCTTGAAAGTGCGCTAGCTTCTAAACAGTGCATTTGATTGAGTACAAATTGGATATGTATATTATAGGTCTCATGACCAGCATAGGTTTTGGTATGTGTAGAGCTGATAGTTTGTTCACAGGCTTGCAAAAAGTAATTCTTACATAATACGATCTAAGGACACAAATCATTTAGAGTGAGCTAGTGTTTAAATGGTGCATTCGATTGAGTTCAAAGTAGGGACGCATATTATAGGTCACCGTCTTGCATACTGCATACATTTTTACAAGTGTAAGACCTACAGCTTTTGCAGGGCTACAAAAAAGTATTCTTATACATTGCGGCTTATACACTCAACTCAAATCATTTTAAGTGCAGTAGTGCATAAACACTAGATCCGAATGAGTTGAATGAAATTTATTTAAACGCTTGGTAAATATCAAATGTTCGGAAAGTCGAGTGGAGTCACTCCAGATTTTTTTTAACGAAAAAAAAAATATTGTACTCTAACAGTACTTCATGACACCAGTTTTCGTGTGGCAAGTAAATGTCACTTCAAAAATTCAAGTTTTCTTCAGCAAGTTCATCTTCGCAGAGTTTTTGTTTTTTGTTAAAGCAACATATACAGGGTGTTTAGTAATATATGCGCAAAACATTTTTTGTTGAGTTTTTGTTGTTCTGGTAACCGCTCCGCGGATGCCAGATCCCCATGTAGGAAGGCGATGGGCGGAAAGGTCGTCTTCGATTTTAATAAACCCCAGTGGGAGGAAGTGCGCAAAATATAAGAGGTGATAGTACACACCCAAACAAACAAATTTCATCGGAGACAGCATGGGCGAAATTAAAACGCAAAGCCGCAAGAGGGCGCCAAAGTTGCTTTCTACGGATGATTGTATCTTTTCTCGTAGATGAATTTGGTTGCTGTCATGTCGACAAGAGACGAATCAGGTGCAAATAACAGTGAGCAGAAATAACACGTTTGGCAATGTCAATGATACTATCCCAGTAGAACTGTAAGTTGAACGGAAATTCTCCAAAGTTAACCAGAGATCTTATAATCGCTGAACAATCGCAAATGTAATTCAGACTGAGAGGGACTCACAATTATCACGGAGACGATAGGATCTTGTACCATCACCGCGAATTTTCATGTCCCGGAAGAGCCCAGTTCTAAGCCTTATGATGGTCTTGGTAAGCAATGTGGTAAGCAAACAGTTTGTTATCGTTTACTGATCAATTTGATATTACGTTAGTATTTTCATTTCATCAAACATTACTCAGCAAGGAATTTTGCAAATCTCAAATGCAACTCTGATCAAAACTGTTTTTTTGAAAATTGCTTTCATATCTTCTGTTATCGAATATCTCAGGTTGTATTTAATTATTGTACAGAGCTGCCAACTCTCCCGTTTTTTTTGGGGGAGATTTCTCCCCACTAATTTTTAATTGGCGGTTTGTGCTTCAAACAAGTCCAAAATTTCTGAAAAAACACTCAAAATACTGGTGTTAAACGATAAAGTAAATAAAAACTTTGTAAAAAACACACATAAGAAGTAAAAGGAAAGAGGATTCCTTTTACTTCTTATGTGTGTTTTTTACAAAGTTTTTATTTACTTGGCCAAAATTTAATATAAAATAAAACTGTTAGAAAATTGTAGTGAAAAGTCTCTCGGGGTGGGGGGAAACAGGAGAGTTGGCAGCTCTGGTAGTAATAATAATGTATTGTCATAATACAGTTAATATTACATGTGCCTAATATCTCCTTGGTTCCACGTTGCCAAGTCAACGTTTATTCATCATGATTTCGACAGTTTCGTGAGAAGCACAGCCGTCGAGAGTATTTTTGTTTCTTTCTTTCTAACGGCGGGGTCAGCGGCCAACTGGAAGACTTGACCACAACGAAGGCCGCATACGTTGGTCGTTTCATTATGGGGTTCCTATTAGGCAGACCAATACGCGTGGTCCCATAATTCCAGATGAGAGACCTAGCACCTGAAATAAGCACCCCCAGAGGTATCGTTTGAACATGAGGGACATAGGAGCGGTGACGAATTTTACGTACACCAGATCCCATTAGTGTACACCGTCCCACAGCAGTCCTGCCGGGAGAGGAGTTGACCCTCCCAAGCACTGGTGCTGCTTCACATTCCGTGTTCTTACGGGAACGGAGCTTAGTGACTAGGCCACTGCGGAACCCCGTCTAGTGTAAAAAAGAAAAAAGAAAAGAACAGCGTAGAACGAATAAGGTACGTGATGATGGAATGTTGTATAACGGTACGAATAAAGAAATATTTTGTACATATGTAATGGAAAGGGTCCCAATGCAAGAACTTGAGTACATTTTGAAAATTATAATTTTTTAAAAAGATAGGGATAAATACTGAAAAAAAAAATAGAATGAAAACTAAAAGGTGTCAAAATATTGTCCTATATTTAATTATCAGTTTTAGCTAAAAAGAAGGAAATTATAAAAGAAGTAAAAATTGTCCCGCCGTGCCCTTCTCTCCCTTAAAACGAAAATACTCCCACGCTTCCAGCAGATAATGTGGTTCCAGCAGGATGGAGCACCAACCCATTATGCACGGGGTATGTGAAAATATCTGGACATAACCTTTACAAACGAATGGATTGGACGAGGTGAGCGTGTAGTTTGTGCACCGCGTACGCCTGTTCTTTCAAGTGCTGTTGCCGGTCACTGTTTTGAACACTTACTGTAACCACACATGCAGTGGCGGGTCCAGGAAGTTCTTTTTGGGCGGGGCTAAATTTTGTAAAATGCTTATTTTACCCAAGCAAAATGTAAAGCGAAATTTTAATCTAAATCAATGTAAAATTTTTGGGAGTTGCCACTGGCGGATCCAGAGGGGGCATAGGAACACTCCCAAAGACGGGTGGACACTGTAGAAGATTGACTTATTTTGTAAATTCAAATGATTCTGTGAAGAAAAGGAGAAAAAATATTTTGTGCCGCCTCCGGTATATTTTTTTTCTGGATCCGCCATTAGGAGGGTCTAAGTTATAAAAAAGAAAGATCATTTTACCTATTTAAAGTGCATAATGAAGCAGAATGTTACCCTTTAGCAATCTCGTTCTTTTTTTAGGGGGGGGGGGCGGTCTGAAGTCTCCTAGCCCCACCTCTGCATTCCCTACGGATCACATGCCATTAAACTTGCTCTTGTAATAATTAAACTTGCTTTTGTAATTTTGATCTTCTAATCAATCTAAATCATTTATCGTTTTTTTTTTTTTCTACAGTTTATAAACCAACACCACCCTTGGTGCCCTCTCTAAAGCCTTTGTGTTTTAATTCAAACTATGCAGTCTTTGATGAAAGTTGGTTGTTTGGATGTGCACTATCTTATCACCTTTTAACCCTTTCAGACCTGATTAAATATTTTCTCTTAGAACTAAATAATTTTTTTTTATAATCTTAATTTTTGTCTCCGTCCATTTCTAAGACAGCAAAATATCGTCTTGCTGGACAAACAATACAAATTAAATGTAATGAAAAGATGAAATTTGTATTTATAAATATTCTTGATTATTGAATTTCCGAGGAATGTTTTTTATTTTTTAATTTTTAATGTGCACAAATTAGGACATCCATCCTGTAGGATTATACAGGTAATTTTTATGTCTTCAAATGTGGACGCAGGGTCTTAAAGTTCTGCCCATACTTTACATAGTAACAATTTCCTACTATGTACCACAATGATCCATAACTATGCTCCAAAATATTTAAAATAATTGAATGTCGTAATTTTTCTTTTAAATACATGTTAAATTATAATTTGAAAGATCTGGTCATTCTATTATTGGCAGTTTGAAGGCATGATTTTTGTAAAACGGTTAATACGTTTGCATATAAAAACATTATGCATTTTTCAGTAGGTAGAAATAATTTATTTATAGTTAATTCTTTCCGACTTTTCTGACTGTCTTTTTAAATATCGATTCCAAGCGCAGCGTCTTTCTAAATATGAGTTTACGCACAAGATTTGTCAAAGACTGCGCATCTTACATACACTATAATTATAATTATACGCAATTATCCTTTCACCTACTTTAAAAACCATTCATCAATGTTCCTGTTCTCAACTGTCAGAAAAAGCATTGAACAAAACTAACTGGGAAATCTGCATTTTGAAAGAAAGGAAAATAATAGGATAAAATTAATCACTTATGCTGAACCTGAATGTTTTTTTTTTTCTTATTTGTTTTACATTTATCATCAATTGCAAATGAATAGATTTGGTTCTAAGAAAAAGTATTGAAAGCACGAGAGTGCTTTAGAAACATTCCCACAGTTTTCATTAAATTTAATTTATGCTGTTTATCCCGCTGGACGATATTTTGCAGTCTGTTTCTTTTAGGATTAGATGAGAGACGAAAATTGGGAATGTCTCGTCTGCAGAAGTGTATCTCGTCTTGCAAAATCTTTATGCAGCAATGAGATATAGGTCCGTGTCAGAGAGTCTCGCGTAATATCTGCAAATCTCTGTCTTGTCTCGCCTAGAGTCGTTCCTGTGACACGCTTATTTACATAATTGCCTTTATGCGTTTAAAACTGTATTTTCCTGTGTCTCTGATAAAATCAGGGCGACTAGAAAATACGTTTTCTGATATTTACAAAGTATAGACGTTTTTGGTGCGACTGTAATTCCGGTTAAAAATAAATAAATAAATATAAAATCCTAGTTTTGGTCTGAAAATTTATCACCAATTGTACAACTTAGAGTGAAAGAATTCTTTGATATGAGCTCAAGTCAGTGCCGGTTATAGATATTTGGCTCTCGATGTGCAATTATTTTTTGGCCACCCCTTTTATGTAAAAATAAATAAATAAATGAAAAGTTAAAGCCATAAACATAGTTCGAAAATTTAAACAAAAAATTATTTCTCAAAGAAAAAAGAAAAAACTTTACATTTTATAAGAAATAAGTTTGGCGATCTTTATTGCATGCAAACTGAACTATCAGATTATGAACATAAATTTTTAGAAAAACAGAACTATTTGATATAATATAAAGATTACTGCAGTCTTTAAAAAAGAGTTGCGATAAACTAATAAAACAATGAAAGAAATATTTGAGTAATGCAGAGTAAATAGAAAAACAGCAGTAAGTAGAGTTTGACAGCCGTTTTATTTTGGCCATGTTGTTACATACAGCAGAAACGGCCTCATCTACAAATCCAACTTGTTTAGTAAATGCTGTCTATCCAACTCAGTTTTTTTTATTTATTCCTGTATCTGAAGTCTTTTTCACCGAAAGAATTTCCTTGGATATTGAGATGATTCTCATGACTCAGTGAGTTGCCTCCTTAACTTCAAAAGTTCTCCGATTCCGGCACTATCCTGATTTTCATGCTCAAAGAGATTTTTGACTCCAGTTTCTGTTTCTACTCCAATTCAAAATGTTTTCCCGATTCCAGGAATAGTTCCTTCTAAAACCTGAATATACTCTCTGAGTCGATTTATGGTTGCCCAATTCCATCTGAAACAATTTTCTGGATTGAATTTCGAATTTTCTCTCCAACTGAAACATCTTCTGACTGAGTTGGGTCTAGAACTCGAAGAGTTTTTCACTCGTCATTTCTAGTAATCAATGAGTATCAAACTATTCTTGTTGCCTCTTCAACTCAAAAGATTTTCATTAGTTTTGCTCCAATTTTACAGTCCGGGCTTATTGATTTATTAAACCATACTGCACCTGATTAAGGTTGTACGGTTAATCTTACATTTCAAATCCAATCTTATCACACCATGAAAACCATGGGTAAAACTGCAAAACTCACCCATACATTTGTTAGAATTGTAAAAGCAATTCCTCTGAAAAAAAAAAAAAAAGTCTTCGGTTAAAAAATATGTTTCGGACTCCTTAGCTCATAGTTCAAAATTCTCAAAAATGATTTGGAATTAATAATTTAATAATTTTATTTCATTTCATTGATGAAAATTATGGAGACAAGCTCTTTGAATACGAAACTTCGTTAAGAAATTAGACTGCTCTTTTCCCAAAGTGATTATTAACAGGTAAGGGAAAACAGCGTTTTTGACCCCACATTGCTATGTAATTATCAATCCTTATTATGTGCCCTACCTCGAATTAAAGTTTGTCCCAATCATTATGGTACATCCTGTATAAACTTTACATTCTTGAAATCTATTGTTTAAATTGTAGTATTTCAATATTTAATAGTTTTACTTCCTTCTGCGAAGTAAAAGGAAGTGTAGTGACTGCGAAAAATTTTAGTATGCAGATTTTTGATGAAAAAATCGATTTTGACTATCTCTAAATTTATTTTGAAGAGTTTTTAGAGACGTCTTAACGCACGCGCGTATGTATATATGCATGTATTATCCATTTTGACCAGTTTTTTCCTAACGTCTGTACGTATGTATGAATGCATGTACGTAACTCTCATATCACGAAGTCGTAGAATGTTAAAATTTTGCGTTTGATGTTGTTGTACCTACTTGTGCACCTCCCACTTTGATCTTGGTTTAAATCTATTAGTGTATTTTACAGCATAGCTGCCAACCGTTCCGTTTTCATCGGAACATTTTTACCACTAATTTCTCCTTAAAAGTTGAGGATTAAAGCAAGTAGAAATTCTTATTTAAAATAAAACTGCTTGAAAATAGTGGTGGTAAATGTTCCGATAAAACGGAATGGTTGGTATCTATGTTTTACAGGGCCACAAAGAATTTCAATACATTAAGATCTAAGGATATCTTCAGTATATAAAGTCTATAATCAGCCATTCTTTGGGCCATGCCCGAAATCTGGCCAAATGTCATCAACCGTGACGAGTTTTGCCGAAATATCGCCAAATTTGGCGGAAAAAATGATTTCGCTTTTCGCATAACTTTAAAACTTGTAACCGTAGACTGTTGAGAAATTTTGTATTTAGAACTATAGTAACATCTAATTGTGCAACTCTTTTTTGATTGTAATCGATTAGGTAATTTATATACAGGGCTACCCAACAGACTTTCAATACAGTAAGGTCTATGGATACCTTCAACTTAAAAAAAGTCTGTAGTCAGTCACTATTTGGGCTATGCCCACAATCTCGCAAACTATCGCAAGGTTGGCGGCTTTTGGTGAAATACCGCCAATAAAAGGGCCCAAACCAAATCTTTAAAACTAAACCGAGCTTGGCGAAATCGCAAATATTTGGCTAGAAATCAATAAGCCTTAGTATTATTGCAGCATTGTATCTCTTTCAAATGAAATAAATTTCGATGAAGTGCGCCAAAAATATTTATGATTTAATAGGCGTACAAGGAAGTCCATATGAAGTATTTTTATGCAAATAAACAGCCTTCACTTATCTTCATTTAGAATGTTAATTCCTGATATTAAGGAACAAATTTTTTCACTGTGGATTTTGTATTTTCATTATGAGATCGAAAATTTATCCAGCATTAATTCGAGAAAAACGTACTTTTATGTAACCCGCAACCAATGTGTTTAGAATTAGACACACATGTGAAACAAATCTCTTTCTTTTTTCCCCCTCAGATTTTTCTCAAACACGGATCATACGGATCAGTTTAATAAATAACTTATCTAATTGTTTACACAAGTTCTTGAGGTTTAAACTATTTCGATCCCTGTGGACTAAGGGTTTTTGGTACTTTTATTTATTTATTTATTTATTTATTTAAAATGGAAGGTATATTTTTTGAAATACAGTCGAACCTTGATTCAACGAATTGATTGGGACCCACAAATCCGTTCGTTAAATCGAAGCAATTCGTTAAATCGAATATAAATTTTTGTAAATGAGTATGGTATAAAAATATCAATGCAAAATACCCTTACATATAGATATGAAAAAAAAAATGATTATTGTTTACTACGAGCGTCAAAATTAGGCGAAAATTCAACGTTAGGCGATCAACTTTAAAATTATCTAAATTCTTTAATGTTACTTGCTCTTAAAATTTAATACACAATACATACATAGTTATTGGCACTTTGGAAAGAAATCCTTGATAGTGCTTTGTTTTGACTTTCCAAAGTTCTTTGTCGATATTTTCTAACTTCGTAAGAACAACAGCATCAATCTCGTGAGACAAAATAATTTTTTTTAAAGCATTCAAGCTGCAAACTGCTTCTTGGAATGTCACCTTTTTTAATTCAATTTCCGTTTCTTCGTCATCTCTTCGCTGCTTTCAGAATCTTCATTCTCTTTCTGTTCACTATCGCAGGTACTTAGCTGTACATCGCAAGACACATATCCTGTAAAATTTCCATTACTAGAAAAATCTTCCCATCCAGGCATTGATCATCGTTATCCACGGCGTAATTGTAAATGACTGTTTCTGTATCGCTGTCTTCGTAGGCACTTGCTTGGTTTGGAGAAATGAGGAAAAAAATTATTGGATTAGAGTGTGAAAGATTAAAATTTTGCTTGCGAAAAACTATTTTAGTTTTATGTGCGAATTTTATTTCAGCGATTGTTGTTCGTTAAATCAAAGCTAAAAATTCGTTAAATCAGAGCATTTTAGCACTTTTTTTGTCGAGACGAAAAAAATATTCGTTAAATCAACCGTACGTTAAATCGAGGTTCGACTGTATTTTCTTAAATTATAAACTTCAAACTGTTCTTATTGATAAATGAAGGAACTATTTAAATGTACTCAGAATCAATATTTAATAAGAAATTATTGGTAAAATACTCTTTTAAATAAAAATGAAATAAAATCTAAGAAAACATCCTTTTTAACATAAAATTTTATAGACCGAAAACCAAAAAGTAAAAATTATTTAGATCATGATCGGGTTCTAAAAATAAAAACAATTCATGTGTCATGTGAAATTTTCTATTTAAATATTTAAATCAACCATGGTTCAGCTGAAGAAAATAGTTCATTTATTTCAATCTCTTGAAAAATGTCAAAGTGTTAACGAAAGGAGCTTTTTAGAAACGCACAAATTGTAAATCTACATTGATTCAACTTATATGTTGCGGTAGAATTTATGAGTATTACTCAAATTTTACTTTCCAAACATGTACCATTCAAAGAAAATATTATTATCATGAAAAAATTTGACTTTGATATCTTGATGCATTTACATGCTTTGATGTCTTCTAAATTCATTTGTGCTTTTTTTTTTTTTTTTTTTTTTTTTTTGACGTGATGTGTGCGCGTGTGTGTGTGAGTGAGTGAACACGATAGCTCCTAAAAGGTGCATTTGATTGAACTCGAATTTGGTATATATATTATAAATCATCGTCGTACAATCGGTATTAATTTTGGTGTGTATAAAACTTTTAGTGTTTTTACAGGGTTACAAAAAAAGAATTCTTTTACATTATGGCCTATGGACGGTAATTCTTGAAAGTGCGCAAGGTGTAAACGGTAGATTAGATTGAGCGCTAATTGAGTATGTATATTATAGGTTAGCGACACTCAACCCGTATGAAATTTGGTGTGTGTAGTTTGTTCACAGGGTTTCAAAAAATAATTCCTATACATAATGCCCAATAGACGCCTACCATTTAAAGCATGCTAGTGTTTAAATGGTGCAATCAAATAAGCTCAAATTGGGTATGTATATTATAGGTTACCGTCACTGAACCTGTACAGATTTTGCACTGTGTAGAGTTTATAGATTTTGTTCAAAAGTACAAAAAGTAATTCTTAAACATTAGAGCCTGTAGACTCATATTCTTGAAAGTGCGCTACAGTCTACAGGGTGCATTCGATCGAACTGAAATTAGGTATGCATATTATAAGTCACTGTCTTACATACTAATATATATTTTGGTGTGTGAAGGGCTTACAGTTTTTGCAGGGGCTACAAAAGAGTATTCTTATACTTTGCGGCCTATACACTCAAATTATTTGACGTGAAATAGAGTCTGTACATTACATTCGATTGAGTTGAATCAAATTTGGTAAAAATCAAGTGTTCGGAAGGTCGATTGGAGTCACTCCAGATTTTTAATTTATGATTTCAGGTTTTTGATTGCCATAAAAGAAACCCAGGTTACTTCAGTCAAATGACGCTGGTGAGTTCGCCCAGGTTAGTTTTCTCATGGAGTTAAATTGTAATGACTTTGAAAAAAAAAAAATTCTTTCCATAGGACCATTTGGAGGAACGTAATACTACGTTCTAATAACATACCCGGCTTTTTAATTCGATAAAAAGCAGGTTTTAATAAACAGAAAATGATGGAACTTTTTGTAATTCTTTAGACTGGCAGTGAACGCAAAAATTCCGACTGTTTGAATTCGAAGCCATTACTGTTCATTTAACTCTGCGGAAATCCAAACACTTTCCCGTTAAATTGCTTACTTTGAAAATACAACTAAACCGCACTCGCTCTCATCCTGTATTCCTCTGGTGTTTAAATGTTTATTTAAAAGAAAAAGAAGAAGTCACAGATGAATGAAGATAGACTGACTTGTGCCTGCCATTTTGAGAAATTACGAATGTCGATAGACGTTCTCTCTCTTTCTCTGTCTTCTTCTTTTTTTCTTTTTTATTTATTCTATTATTTCTTTTTTTAACACTGGTGTAGGAGTTCCATCTAAACATTGGGTAGGCGAGCGACAAACCATCGATTCTAATTATTATCATATTTTCGTAAAAAGACAAATCTTTTGAAGGCATTCTCCGCTCATTCATTTGAAAAGCTTGTACAAGCCGCCAACGGAGGATACTAGCTCCCACATCAGCTATTAATCTAAGTCTGGTTTAAAGCGGCTATATATATATAAATATGTATTTGTGCATGATTCTTTGGTTTATATATTGGAGAAACTTGTTCTCTCTAAATACATACTGCGCCCAAAATTAAAAAAAATTCTCGTTAATTCCTAATGCCTATTTTATTTCCTAATAATAACTGGTTATAGTAAATGTCTAACATCATTTGGCTGGACAAGACAAGCCACGTCAAAGTGGGAGGGAGGGGAGTTCTTCGCCTTTTCTGACTCTGATTCCAGTTGTTTGTAGATCGTTTTTGATGATGGATCTTTATTGTAAGTTCGCCGTACTTTTGGGGGCGTTGTAAGCCGTCCTAATCAGACAGTGCAATTTCGTACTCAAAGCAAGCAGCAGTTAAAGCACCGGGAAATTATGTAAATCACTTTTCGATTGTTAAAATTAGGCATTACCAAACTTTTCAGCCCGATGGCCACACTAACCCTTTTGAGGCGCAACCCTTTCCCAATGCTGAAAAGAGGGCAGCCGTTGCCATCGCTCGACTTAACTACCAGCAAGATGGCGGAAGATCGAAACGTTCATCGCGTGCCACAGATCTAGAGACCCCTTTTTTGACGGCAGCTGGCTGTGCGGCACAGCCAGCTGAGCTATGGCTATTGCTCAAATACTTTTTGAGTGGTTGCATAGTCTGACAGTAAATCCTTTTTAAAAGTTCTCCACCCAAGGCACCCCCATGGAGTAGACTTTGCATAACGCAAAATGGTCATTGTCAATACTGAATAATGTATAGAGAAAAACAGTATGGTAATTTGGATAAAAGCAGTCTTAGTCAAATGCGAAACCGTAATTAATATTAATCAAGTAATAACTACAAAAAACTAATGATTTAACTAATTTATTGTTTTAGGAATAATTTCATTGGACTAACTACCATGTCAGAAGTGGGCGTCCTCAGTGGCGCATCCAGAAAATTCTAGAAATGGCACAAAACATTGATTGTTGTTTTTCTCATAAAATCACTTGAATTTACAAAACAAAACCAATCACCTATAGTGTAAACTTAGGTCGTCTGGGAGGGGGGGGGGGCACGTGCCCCTGTGCCCTTCCCCCCCGGATCTGCCGATGAGTTTCCTCAAACTTTTCCCCTTATGATTACCCTTAAGACTGCTTTCTGACATTATCCTAAAAACGTACACAGGGCAACTTCGGCAGAGTGGCGCGAAAATAATTTCTGTTTCCACAGGTATTTCCCACAGGTAATAGGTGGCTAGACGTTCTAGCCACCTATTTATGGTGTACATGACAAATTTCAGAAGCATTAGTCAATTTTCCTATGTCTATTTACGAGATAATAATGAAATTTGCGCAAAATTATATTAGGAGGTAAAGTGTCATGCATATTTATAAAAATGTTTTTGATATTTTACAGAAAAATTATCCATGCTTCATTAAATTGACATCAGAAATTTAACTATTACGCCAGGCATCTGCATAAACGAGAAAATACAATAAAAGTTCTTGCGCCGGAAAGGGTTAAGGGTATCAGGGAGAAAAAGTAATAGCTCTGTTTTGTAACTCTAGATAACTCTGTTTTGTAACTAGAAAAAAAACGATGCATGCGGGAAAACGACGAATGCGGGTTAATGTCAAAATACGAAGAAAATAACGTTTATGAACGCACACGATGTATACAGTTTACCAAAAACACTAAATTTGTAACCAAACCGAAAAAGTAACAAATTGGAGTTGTAGAAAATTAAATAATATTTATTTCTAAAAAATCAGTAATTTTAACTGGGTTTTTTCTTGATTTTTTTTAATTAAACGAAAATTTTAAAGATTTATAATATTTTTCCTTGAAATCTTTAAAATTTCCGTGTTTTCATGTTTGTACATAAAAGTTCATACAATTTCAAATACTGTGATTGCAACCGATAAACTTGGCACTAGTGTAGGCTCAGTCTCATCGGAATGAACATTATTCTCCGCTTCTTCGTCATTACTTTTTTTATTTTTTGCATCACCACACATTTCTTCCATTCTTAAGATACGTCGCTACGTCTATATCAAAGGAAATATAATCACTAAATTTCACACCACATGCTCTGCTTTATGTAACAACTCTTCATCTACACCATCATCCACCCAAGAAATCATACCAGAAAATATTTAAGTTTGTATGCCATATGAATCCATCTGAATTTCAGTTTCACTTCGGTCAGAAGAAATATTTTACAACTTCACTTCGGTCAGAAGAAATATTTTACAACGATGAAAGCGGGAAAAGGATTTTTTGACGAACGATGAATGCGGGTTTCGTTGACGTTATTTAAATACAACTTGTGCAGGGACCATAGAAATAAAACAATCAATACGGGAAAACGATGAATGTGGGAACGATAGATCGGGGTTCCACTGTAAAAACTTCTTTTACGATACGATTTTTGACGCTGAATTCGCTCTGATTCATCACAATATGTGTGGGTTCAGTCGTATTCATGAAAGAATTAGGAGTTTTGCTTATAACTTTTGTGCGTAGTGAGGCTTTTTTAAAAATTTTGTTTTGTTTGATGTTAAAAATAAATTTTACTCATTAAAAAATTCTTGTGCTCAGTGTAAAATTAGAACTTAATTCCCAGACAGCACATAAGCTTAAGGCTGTTCTTCGAAAAAAAAGAACTCTGTTTTTAGTTTTGGTACACAAATTGAAATAAACTAATAGCACCATGGTCTCCAAAAAATTCCAGAGGGTTCTTCATAAGCTGTTTTACACACTACGATAAGCGAAAACGCTGTGGCTTTTGTGAAATTTTCAGAAAAAATTCTTAAACATGGATTTGAGCGGCAAGATTTTTCGAAGAGTGACACGTTTTGCGAAAATTTCCGATTTTTAAGAATTTTTTCTAAAAATATTGAAACTGATACAGATTGGCCTGTCTTCGCAGTATGTAATACAGCTTGTAAAGAGACAGTTTCAAAATTTTGAAGTGCCTGGCATAATTAGTTTATTTGTAATTATGTACCAAAATCACATGATTTTTTCGAATAACACCGTTAAATCAAGCTTGACAGTTCAATTCAATTTAAGCTTGCAGAAGTCAAGTTGAATTGTCAAGCTGGAATACAGCTTGACTTTCCCTTTCGAAAGCGTGCGTTGATGGCGCCATCTGTGAAAGAGAATGGACATTAATTGTCAAGCGTTTCTCCAATTTGCTCATGTTAAATAAAGAAAAGTTCGTAAAAGTTATGTTTTATTTTATTATTGCACAAAACCTGGACATTAGAGCACGCAAGGGAAGGAATGAATGGGATAAGCACCTCTGAAGTGTAACACGAGGGGAGTTTTAGTTTTATTTATATCCAATTAACATTAGTAATTCCATTAACTATTTAATTAGCCCTAAAAATAAATTTTAATATAATTAACACAATTTAGTTAGTTAAAACACTTCACTTTATGGGTGGTAGAATGAGGCACAATCCGGCCTCCACAAAGTAATTAATCAGTCATAAATGTACTTGACCATAGAATTTTAAAAAAAGTTTCTATATTTCCAAATATGGAAATCCTTCAAAATAAAAGACAATTATACTACGAAATTGATTTCAAAATCAGTCGTTTCTCTCGATTTTGGTCAGCAGTATTGCTCAACATGAGTGTTGCGTTATTGAAAGTTTTAAAACGTGTCCTGCTTTTAAGTTTATATTATGCTTATTTCCCTATTAGTAGAGTCTATAAATCACACATAACATTATTTAAATTTTGATTCATCCCATGGAAAAATAAAAGAAACTAATCGGCATTGCCCATACTGATCGATCTGGCCAGAAAACGGCGTGACAACAGTCACTTCAAACTTTAGTCATAGCTGCGCGATGCTTATTGGCAGAACGGTTAGCACGCTGGCCTCCCAGCCCATAGTTCCCGAGATCGAACCCAGCCGCGGACGTCTGATGGAAACAGGTTAAAATAACTTAAAATTTCAGCATAGAGGGGAAAATGCGTGGAAAAATAAAATATATATGGGGCGAGTTCGCCGACGGGCACACCGTGCATTTAGAAATTTTTTTTTAGGAAATTTTTTTTAAGCTTGAAATTAAGCTTGCTATGTCAAGCTTAATGCAAGCTGGGCAAGTGTAAACTAGAACACTTGATTCAAGCTTGCATTAAGTTTCACGCTTGAAATTTTCAAGCTTAATTCAAGTTTATTGACTTGATAAATCAAGCTTGCTGCAAGTTTGATGCAAGTTTGCTGTACTGTTTGGGATTATACCCGGCTATTTCAAAATCATGACGAACTGCAATTTCTAGAGATAGTCTGACAACCTAGACAAGGTAAGTTCTTTTAAATCACTGGTAGAAGAACTTTTGAGGGGTTCTAATGCATATTCAAGATACATCTGGAGAAAACCACCCAAAACTCTAGACCGTTAGATCGATAGCCACGCGAGGAGAAAGAGTCCCGACACTTCAGACATTTCCCAATGTTCAGCGTTCTATAAATTCGGCCATTGGTCGGCATGTTTTAATACAAAAGTAGGACTATAAATACTGTACACTCACTTTAGTGTATTCACCACTTTTTCTTTTTAATGCTTCCTACTGGGTTCAAATTTTTATCTATGGGCTCATCATGGTGTTATTCATTTTAACGAGAACTGCACTCTCGTTACAAAAACTGGCCAACACATGTATAGTTAAATGGCTTTAAATCATGTAAAGTATCGGTATCGGCCGATACTATAACTGTAAGGTATCGGTATCAGCTATTTCTAAGAATGATTTTATACGTAAAGTATCGGTATTGGTTATAGGTGAAAATGTGGTATCGGTCGATCCCTATTAGAGGGTTATCAGATGGTTTTTCTTAATGACAAGAAAGGTTGTAGTTCCACATGCTGCCGATAGGGGACGCTGACATCCGGAATCTGAAGCAAATTTTAAATTTAAAAAAATCAGAAAGTTCTCGAATCCTTTCTATGCAAACTGCAATTTTGTATCATAATTTGTTCTCTTTCAACGAATTTTTGTACGGTGCTCGAATTTTTGTTCAAAAGCTCGGAAATTTTCACGAGCTTTTGACGCATCCTGAGCTCATCAAAGTTTAAAAGTTCATGAAAAAAGAATAAATAACAACACTAAATTGCGGTTTGCATGGATAAGATTAGAGATCGTTCAGATTTTTTTTTTTTTTTTTTTTTTTTTTTAACTTGCTTTACATTGTACATGTCAGAGCTACCTATCAGTAACATTTGGAACTGAAACCTTTCTTATTAGAAAAATCCGATCACCCCCCAAATCTTATTTTTGCAAACCGCAATTTTCTCTCATTATTTGTTATTTTTAAATAATTTGTTGGCGTTTTTACTGACTTTTTTTGATCACCCTGTATGTATTGTGTATTAGGGAAATGCTACTCAAGGGCGATCTGCCTAAGTTGGATGTCTTGGGCGGGGAGAACTTTTTAAGGGGTTCAAACCCAAATTCGCGTTATATCTGGAGAAAATCGCCCCAAACCGCAAACCGTTAGATCGGTGGTTGCGCGATAGGACCGAACCCTGGACCTTCACACTTCAGCCATCTGCCATACTCAGTGTCTTCCTCAACCTGGCCATGATGGACTCAAATTATCTGACATTTAGATAATTAACCACTGGTTGTCAATCCGCTTCGTAACACCAAAATTAAACTTTTGCCGACATTACTCCAAAAATATTTTTAAAAATTAAGCTCAAAAAACGTTATAAATTCCACACTTTTTGGTGCGATCGGTTTTATGTTTACCATAATTATATAAAATAAATATAGACCAAAAATCTGCACAAAATTAAAAATCTAACCTTCCACCCGTTTTCTGATTTTTAGCAATTTTTAATTTCATAAAACCTTCCTAGTTCGATAGAAAAATTAAAAGCTGTCGCATCCATGTCATAGTATTATTTTGATGATTTTTTTTTTTTCTAGCGCTCGGTGCAATTGTTTCTACAATAGGCTAATAGTATTTCATAAATATATCAGTATTTCTAAATTTAGTAAAAAAATCAACTGCGTAACTTTATTCTTTTTTTTCTCGAACAATCGTTTTATAAAAAAATTGCAATAACTAACTACATAGGTGCCAACTATCCTGATTTTTTCAGGAAATTCTGCACCACCAATTTTCACTCCGTAAGTATTATTAAGATAAATCCAAGTTTTTAATGAAAAATAAAACTGTTTAAAAATTGTGGTACAAAATCTCCCAAAAAAACTTGGAGAGTTTGTGGCTATGCCCCAATACAATTTCACTTTTATGCATGCAAGCAAAAAGACTACAAAATTACCCCAAAGCAATTTCACTTTTATGCACATTTAAAAAATAAATTAATAAGTTAAAGAAAAAAATGTCTCATATGGTAGGTGACGTAGTTTATAAACACAAATACATGTTTCTTTGACAGGGAAAGACAATTTAGCTATCTTCATACGGACCCTCTTTTGAACTCCGCCTGTTGTGCTGTTTATCCGTCCCACGTGAATCGTTTATTTTTGGTTAAGTGGAGGGATACTACATTTCAGCGGGCCTTGGCCCATCCATGGACCATTGCGCCAATGTTTCACTTCATTAATATCTCCACTACTGTTTCTAACAGCGGCTTATTATAACAAAAATTTTTTCAGACTGCGACATTAATAAACTCCAAGATTTAAATTTTATTTAGTACTTTACTACTTAAAAATTGTGGTTGCTTTAATTCAGAGCTAGTGTTCATTTTTTTTGTAAAGTAGTCATTCTTTTCTTTAAAATGTTTCTGGGATGATTTTCGTAACCACTGATTACCACAAATACCACCTGATATAGAATTTCAACTATCCGAATTAATTGGAACCAACCGCTTTTGTAAAGTCTAAAGGATTTAATTTCTTCAAGATCCCATGTGAAATCCGCAGAGGCTTCTTTACCGTATTAGCCGGAATATAACGTGACCCCGAAATTTTTCACACAGATAATTGGAATACTTAGATCCTATTCTTATACCTCGAATTTAACGCGAGTAAGGTTTTTTACAGGAAATGATCAGTCAAAACATCACGTTATAATCGGGCTAATACGGTATTTGCTAGTTATTGTAAATAACTTTGAGCCAATTATCACACCTTCAGCTTCATACGTTTTTCTAAAATAGGGGTTAACTCCTAAAATCAAAATCGTTTTTCTACAAAACTATGATATATAAATGAATGGAATCTAAGCCATATAGATAGTAATTTGAATTATATTATATATAGATAGTTTTATATTTTTACAACGAACTTTAAAATAAAAAATTTTAAAATAAAACATGAATTTTAAAATAACGAATTTTAAAATTAAAAAATGTTACCCGGTTTTCTTTGCCTATTCTTCTAAGTACACAGACCAAAAAAAATTACTTGTAATCAGTAAATATTCAACTATTATGTATAGCAATTATACAGACACACTATACATGGAAGATATTTTAAATAATAAAAAGTTTACGTAGGTAAGCACATAATGTATTTTAACCATTCCAGTAAATGCTACTAAAATTAAAATAAAACAGCATTTGTTATAAAATGCCAATAACCTTTAATTTCATGTAAAAATATTGAAATAATTCAATATTTGTTATTATTTTTCAATATGGTTGTGAGAACATTTGTAAAATCCAAATTGAGCAAATCCAACACATCCTACAATACAGTCACGCCAATAACTGACGGATTCCAGTCCGACCACTTCAATACCAAATTGTTACCGTTATTAATCCAAACAGATAAAAAGTTATTGTTTAAGACTGTAATAAAATTCAGACTGTTTGTACGACACGCTTGAAAATTTTCATTATCATGTATAAAAATATAGTAAACAATCTGCGCTGCTTTACAAATCTGAAAATTCACCGGTTCCCTCATTTTTAAGCGATTTTTCGCTCATTTAAGCTCCATTTCATTTCCCAGAGTCAAAAAAGTGAATCATTTGCGTGCCAAAATGAGCTGTTTGAAATGAAAATGACGTCATATAATTGGGATTCCAATTCATTTAAAATAGTTTTCCAGATTACAAAGTTTAATTTTTTGTCACAAATAAATCGTCTTCATGGATATAAGAATGGCTGTGTTCACAAGCAAAATATTTCAAACGCGAAAAGTTTCCGCATGTTTCTAGAAGAGCATGAAATTCGATCTGGGTATATAATAAAAATTGAATATGGAGTTATTTATTTTAGGCGGACGAAGATTAAATATATTGAGCGTAGACGTATTTTTGTCGAATGTTTTTTCTAGCACCCGTTGTAATTGCCTCCACAACGGGCTTTGACTTCTAGTTCTAGATATAGAAAGCCTAAATACCGAAGTTTTGATAATCCTGGATCTTAAATGACATCGTCAGTTTTATTTTGTGAAAGAAAAACTATTTAAAATTTCTTGTGAACGCTATAAATATAAGAAAACATGCGAAGTTAAAGATAAAAATTAAAATACCTTTATGATATAAAATAATTTATTATTATTTATTTCTGTACCATATTATATAATTAGTGATGGTTAAAAATTGCCATTTGTTGCAAAATTAAATTTTCTATCTTAAATCAATTAAATACTTTATGCGTGAGAAAATTCACCGTAAATTTAAAATAGTTTTATTTTTATGAAAACAAAATATGATAACGACATTAGATATAGTGATGACGTCAAAGCTTCATTTGTAAGGCTTTATATAACTAGAAGGTGTTGACATATCTCTAATATTTGTCGAAGGGAGCGTTTTTAAATATCTTGAGTTTACGCCTTCTGCAAATCTATCTAGAATGTGTTTCAGTAGCCGACGACGTATTGCCAGTTGTCTCCAAAACTGAAGACAGCTTGTCAATACTAATACCAATATTTGGCAAGAAATTTAAAAAACCCAATGGGATGGCATTCTTTTTGAATGAAACAATTGAGGTTTGACGATTTCAATGGGAATTTTAAAATTTTGTAACTCGCGCTCTAATAAATCGATTTACATGAGGGTGGTTCTAAAAAGGTGGGTAGAAGACATATATCCCTCTATTCCCTAAAAAATCTATTCAATCAATTCTGCCTTATAGAGGAAAATGATAACTGTAAATGCTGATATAGACTCCTGTTCGCATAATTTTGTTGCTGAAAATTGCATCAATTGTTGTTTGGCCCCTAGTGGTAAAATGTCTTAAATCATCTTCCTTCAGCAACGTTTCGAATATAGCGTCTAATTTATCTTTATAAGAAATTGGAGGACTAGCGCATGTAACTGCAAATCTCACTTTATCTTGAATATACATAATGACCATTTGAACACCATTGATTTGGCTCGTGTAGGCACGGGTAAAGTGTTTCATCAAGTTTTCCTTTATAAAAATCATAACTCCAGATGGCTTTCTGTTTTGGAAACCACTGTCTATCCGTTCGACCAAAGTGTATCCTGGTATTTGAAAATCATCTGAAGGGATAGTCCATGTTTCCGTTAGCAATATCAAATCACTCTGCAGAAAACATGAATCGAACGGAAAAGTGACCACGGCGCGCCGCGTATACAAAAATCCCGTGCTTGAAAGAAATAGCACCCGAGTGCTATAAAAAGATGTAATTGCAGTGAATTTTTAGTTCTGCTCAGAAACAAGAACTGGTATCATTTATTACAAAACTTTGTTGTAAATATCCGCAAATTAAAACATTTTAGCTACAAATGATTAATTTTGGACATCTCTTATGTTGGCCCAGCTGCCATTTAACGATTTCCGAGAAATAAACTGTAAAAGGCCCAAGGCGGTCGTAGTTTTGTGTGGATACTGCTTAGGAACTTCACACCCATATAAACAGACTTATATTTAAATGGCATTAAATCATGTAATGATCAGTATCGGCCCATACAATAACTGTAATGAATTGGCTATTTCTAAAAATGAATTTGTAGGTGAAGTATCTGTATCGCATAAGTGCCAAGTATTACGGAATGTAATTAACCACTTTTAGAGAACGGTAATTTTCTTTTTAAGATATAGCAAAATATCTATTTATACAATAGTGTTTCGTAACTGTTTTAGAAAATTATTCATAAAGTTTACGGTTTACAAAAAGTGGTCAATTATATTTTGAATACTTGGCGCCAATGGTGTCGGTTATCGATGAAAACGCTGTATTGGTGGATTCTTAATACATATTTTTGTGTTAGTTGACTAGTTTTAAAATTAAATTACCTAAAGGAATATAGTGGTGAATAATCCTCAAAAGAGGAAAAAAAATTATAAAAATTGGTAATTATATAAAATGTGACGCAATGTGCTAAAAGCTTGAAAAACTCTAATCTATATGGCGTTGCTTTTACTGCAATTCATTGACAGTCTTGCTTAATCTCTTTTCCGCTTCTAATATACTTTTCATACATCCGAACTATTGTACATTGCAACCTCTATTAGCATCGGGTGCTAGAGATTTTCTACAAGAATGGATTATCCTCATGTTATTAGTGCATTCATTGTTTGTCCTAAGCTGATTAAAAGTGACAGTGGATTCCTTTATGCTACGGTATCCCCCCCACCCCCAACTTCGAGATTGTGTCGGTTGATTGGGGCACAGTGTCACGAACAATTTCTCCAGACGCCCTGCTGTCATTGCAACAGGTTCGACCACAAACCCTACCGCTCCTTTTAGTTTGCTTTCCAACATAACGCACTTACACAACAGCTTTTATTCCATTCGAATATTACAGAATTTTCTTTATGGATTACTGCAAGAACTGCTCTCTTTCGGCTTGGAATTTTTATACTTCCTGTTTAGACATATTTCCGTTTTATGCTGATTCCTTCTGAAAACCATGGACTTAAATCAGCGGTTCTCAACCTTTTAACATCGTGTTATCGCCTCTCTCCCCCAACAAAGAATGGCTTATGAGGCCTCCCCCCTCCCCCGCATTCATTAATATACATACAATTTTTTTTAATTCTTCAATATTGAACCTTCAATCGCCTTTTCCATCGGTAAAGTTTGAATAAACGTTTTAAGCGAAAATAGATATGTTTT